>JAKSZT010053883.1:2602310-2730147 GCA_026826555.1 Tolypeutes matacus | reverse complement strand
CGATGCCCGGGATGTCCGGCGGGGCCGCGTCCCGCCGCCCCCCGCGCGCCCCCCGGCCCCTGGCGCGCCGGCTCTTACCTTCCGGCTTGTTTTCGGCAGCCATTTCCCCTCCGCGCGCCACATCCTCCTCCTCCTCGCGACCGGGACCCCGAGCGCGCGCCTCGTACCGCCGCCGCCGCCGGCCCAGCCACCCCGCCGCCGCCGCGCACCCGCCCTGGCCCCGCCCCGCGGCCCACGCACAGCGCCCGTTGGACGGCGCGGCCGCCACTCAGCGCTCCGGTCGCCAATCGCCACGCACCAGGGGTCTCACTACTCTCCGGGAGGAGCGTCCTATTCCTCTGGCCCATTGGCTGGTCACCACCCGACGGACTGAAAGGATTGGTCGAGAATCAACGCCCCCTCCCCACCCACTCCCAGGAAAGCCCGCCTTCTAGACCTAAACAAAGCTTCCCAGTGGCCAGCGTCCAGAAGAACGGTCCAATCGGCACGGGGCCGACACGGAATATTTCCTCGAGGCCGAGAGGAGGCTTTTTGATTGGGCGTTACTGCAGTGTTTCCCAGGCCGCGCAGGCCAATCAAAGGGGGTTCCCGGAACTCGGGCGCGGCGAGGGGAAGCCCCGCCCCTTAGCGTGACCGTCATGAGGAAGGCGTCCGCTCATTGGCGCGCTGGGGCTTTTCCCGCGTGCTCCCGGGGCTGAAGGACGTTCCGGGGGAAGCCGCTGCCGGCGCGTGGCGTCCCGGTGGCGGCGGAGGGCGCGGCGGCATCTCCGGGATCCCGCGGCCTGTCGTTGCAGCGGAGGGCGGGGGGCGGCGGGACTCGGGGCTGCGCGCTGCCCGCGCGCCGCGCCCCGGAGCTGCTTGCCCGGGATTCCGGGCGTCGCTGCCGGCCCGGCGGGGGAGGGGCGCGCGCCTCCCGCCAGGCCCCGCCCCTCCCCTCGCCCCCACGGGGTCACCGGCGGCCCCCCCACCCCCCCGGCACGGCCGAGCCCCGCTCCCCGCCACCGCAGCGCCGCGCGTCCCCGGCCTGTGCCCTCCGCTGCTGCCCGCCCCCCCCCCCCCGGTGTGCTCCGTTGTCCCCTTTTCTAGCGGCTTAAAATACTGAAACTTTATTTTGGTCACGTTTCCCATGTGACCCGCACAGTCGATGACTCACAAATGCCTGTCCCAGGATGAAGCCGCTGGAGGAAATCAGACGTTCAACCTCGGCGCACCTATTTGGAGGACGAGGCAAGCGAAGTTTCTTCCTGTCTTTCAATTTGGGGCTTAGAGCTGTGGCTTTTTGGAAGTAGCCATGGCAGCAGCTCCTGCCCTCCCGGGCTGTGCAGAAGGGCTGCCCTGGGAAGTGGGAGGCGAGCTAGGGGTCGTCGGGGGAGGAAATCCTGGCAACAGAGGTAAGGATCCAGGGGGTGGGGGGCACGAGTGTAACAGTGGCGGCTTTTCTGGGGAGCGTCCACATCTCGGGAGCTAGCACACCCTGTGCAGAGGAGCCTAGGCGAGCACGGAGAGGCCGTGCGCAACGCTGAGGCTGCAAACGTCCACTGCCGAGGACCTGAGAAATTCTGCGCGTGGGAAGGTAATACTGGAAACGGGAGAATGCTGAAATCCAACGTTAAAGGAAGGAAGAAAAGTTGAGTGAAAAGCAGAGCTCCCACCTCTCTGTGTGGATTTTCCACGGTCTGCACATTTCATTCCTCTACATATTATTTTTCCTTTTGCAACTGTGGGTGACAACTAGCAGAAACAGTGAAATGTCCTCATTCACATATTTTGTCATTAAGACTGACTGTCAAAATGAATTTTGTGCCAATCCGAGTAACGTCTTCACAAGTGAAAATTTTAAGTTTTCCAGAAATAAAGATGTCCCAAAAGAATGTTTTGTAGTGTACACTCATTTTTCAGCAAACTTTAATTTTACGAGCCTCAAAAATGCAAAATTTTGACAACTAGGGTACAATATTTTATCGATTAGCATTCTTAATAGCACCTATGTTGATTTGTGTGCTGAACATATTCTTAAAAGTGGCGTTGTAAATTAACCCTTTTGAAAAGCAATTTTACAGTATGTATTAAAAGCCATAAAAAATGTCTACATCTTTTGACCCAGTAATCTTACTTCTGGGAATCTATTCTAAGGAAATAACACTAAATGCCAAAAATGCTGTATGTGTGAAGGTATTCTTCACAGGACTACTTTATTTATTACAACAAAAAACCGGAAGCATCCTAAATGTGCTCATGTTGGATATTTTGTAAGTAAATTATGTTATAGCCTCACAATGGAACATTTTGCTATTTACAAACACCAGAAATGGGGAATGGTCGGGGGCGGGGACACACAACACAACCATTCCGATGGCTAAGTGGGAAAGAGAATGTATTTCAAATTATGGCATTTATTATATATAATGTGTTTAAGAAAGACGGCTGTAAAATAAACCCACAAAATGACTTGGGTGATTATAAGTGATTTTTTCTTACTGTTTCTGTCTTCTGTAATAATGTCATATAGCTGTATTGCTTTTGTAATTAGAACATGTATTTAACATTTTAAATGATTTTCATCCAGTGCAGACTATGGGCTGGACACCGGATTAGATCCTGGGATTATAAAGATAAATGAAGTTTAGTGTCTCCCTCAGGAAGCACATAGTCTAGCAGGGTTACCAAACACATAAACAACAGCAAGACAAGGTGCAGTGGGAATGCAGAGAAAGTAATAAAAATCACGCGAGACTCAAGTGTCACCATTGAAATTACCTTTGACACGGGCTCTCAAAGTTCAGTACAAAGCGTCCACAAGGTCAAAGCTGGTTTCAGGATGACGCTGTCAATCTCACAGGTGCATAGAGTTTTCCAGAGGCTCCATGATATTTGCTATCAAAACAGACTGCAGATAGGACAGTCCAGGTAACTTCTATTCAATCAGATATTAAAGAGATTTGCAGGGGAAGCGGCTGTGGCTCAATCAGTAGGGCTCCCGTTTGCCATATGGGAGGCCCTGGGTTCGGTTCCCGGGGCCTCCTGGTGAAGGCAAGCCCGCCGCCCGCACGGCGTGGTTGGCTGACCCGGCGAGCGCAGGCAGCAAGGGGGGGATAAATGAATAAATAAATAAAAAAATCTTTAAAA
Source organism: Tolypeutes matacus (assembly GCA_026826555.1). Taxonomy (NCBI): domain Eukaryota; kingdom Metazoa; phylum Chordata; class Mammalia; order Cingulata; family Chlamyphoridae; genus Tolypeutes; species Tolypeutes matacus. Next base: position 2,727,021 of record JAKSZT010053883.1, on the reverse strand, counting down.
AAAAAAATAAATAAAAAAAAAAAAATAAATAAAGAGATTTGCAAAAATGTAAAACAATGCCACTCATCACTGAATTTTTTTGTTTTGGGAAATTTGGTTGTTTCTCAAAAATACATGATTTGTGTTCCCATGTTAAGGATTGTTATTTTTTAATGAATTAGGTATTTTTTAAAATTTCTCAGTTTTATCTCTAATATACTACATAACTGCAGGTATCATCCTCACTAACAAAACCTCTCTGGAGTCTGCAGTAATTTTTGAGAGTGTAAGGGATCCCAAGTCCAGAGAGTTTCAAAACCGCTGAGCTAGAGGAGGAGGTGCTATAGAGGACTGTGTGGCTGGTGTTGGCTTTGGTTTGCTTGGGGGGTGACCAAGAGGGGGACGTTGAGGTACAGGAAGCAGCTGGAGCTGCTGAATAAGCCCTCTGAATCCTTGCCCATTTTTGGCCCTAATGTTCTCCAAATACAGAATACTACTGTCCAGAAACAGATTTGTATAGATGGCTCTATTGTTTCCTTTTTACCTTAGAAATATTTTAGCATTTTCTTCCTAGCCATCTTTCTGAAGTGAAATGACTATAACTTTTTTTGTAAACAAATCAATTTTATTGCTACATTATCAATAAAGCATTCAGTCCATCCAACGTGTACAATCGATGGTATCTGGTATAATCACATAGTTGTACATTTATCACTTCAGTCATTCTTAGAGCATTTTCATTATTCCAATAATAAACAAAAAACACAAAAACTCATCACCTCTCAATCTCTCTGCTTCCCCTTCCATACATAGCTGCTATTCTGTTTCTGTCTCTCTAGTTTATTTGTATTTGTAATTTGTATAGATGGAGTCAAGCAATATGTAGTATCTTGTGTCTAGTTTCTTTCCCTTAATGTATTTCCTTTTTTTAAAACCTTTACTGGAAGGTTATTAATATATTACTATATACTACTGTCCATAGTTTGCTTTGGTTGTATTTTTGCCTGATAATAACATCTTGTGACATTAACATACATTTTTTCAGTTTCAAAGGAAATCAGTCATATACACAATATTATCCATATTCATATTTCACATGAGGTTTTGCTATATTATGCAGTCCCATGTTACATTTTTTAGTATTCCTTCCAGTAATATACATGACCTTAGACTTTCCCTTTCAACCACTGTCATACCCATATATTAATTAGCACTGCTAGTTACAAACACTATGATGTGCTTTCACCTTTTCTATTCCTTTCCTAAGATTAACAAACAACATTTTTACCAATTCTGCACAAATTAACCCTCAGCTTTCCATTCTCTAACCTCATTCTATTTTCTGGTGACCTGTATTCTAGTTATTAACTCCATGAATTTACACAATATATTTAGTTCATAGTAGCACAATCATATAGCATTTGTCTTTTTGTGTCTGGCTGGCTTTCTTCATGCAACATAAAGTCCTCCAGGTTCATCCACGTTCTCATATGCTTTACGACTTCATTTCTTCTTACAGCTGCATAATATTCCATCACGTATATACACCACAATTTGCGTATCCGTTCATTGGTTGATGGACACTTGGTTGTTTTCATCTTTTGGCAATCATGTATATGCTGTTAAAATCATCAGTGTGTGTCAATAGAGGGTTTTACACTGTCAGGCAAGGCCTACTAACCAGCAGGAAGCAGCTACAGAAGAATGATCATAGCTCTTCAGCTCCCCCTTAAGAATAAGGGTGTAAACTCCGAGAGTTGAGGCAGGTTAGTAAAGGGAAGATAAGTCATAGCTGGGACCCGCCCCAGAAACCCCCTGCTACTAAAAGCAAAGCCGGAACGACCCCGCCGAGACCCTGGCCACAAGGTCCCATTTGGAACTCTTTCCAAGTTTAAGGGGAAGCCTCAGATGCCTCCAAACAACAGGCCTCCCCATTGGTCCCTGAGAGCTTACAGAACAGCAAACAGCTGGGGCTCCTCCCCAACATCAGCAAAGGGGAGGAGGAAAGGTCCTACAAGGCCTAACCAGGGGCCCCACATGTGCATCTTACCCTGTAGCACATCCACAACCCAAGTCTGGGTTGCGTACTTATTTCTAGTTTTCTTGTTTTGTTTTTAATTTTATTGATAAGTATTAATGAAGCATAAATCCATCCAAAGTGTAAAATCGTTGATATTCAGTTTAATCCCATATCTGCATTCATCATTTCAGTCATTCTTAGAGAACCTTCATTATTCCAACAATAATAATAAACAAAAAACAGACATACTCATCACCTCTCAATCTCTCCATGCTTCCCCCACCATACAAAGCCACCATTCTCCTTTCTCTCTAGTATATTTAATAAACTCTTCACTCCTTTGTCTACCCTAAAAAAAAAAAAAGTCAGTGTGCAGTTGTCTGTTCATGTCACTGCTCTTAGTTTTTCTGGGTATATACCTAGTATTGGTATTGCCAGTCTATATTCAAATTCCTTGGGAACTGCCAAAAAGTCCTCCACAGTATCTGTACCATTCTACATTCCCACCAGTGAATATGCATTCCTGTCTTTCCACATCCTCTCCAACACTTGTAGGGTTCTGTCTTTTTAATAATGACCATTCTAATAGGTGTAAAATGATATTTCATTGTAGCTTTGATTTACATTTGCATTTCCCTAATCACTTAATGATGTTGAACATTTTTTCATTTATTGTTTTCTCCATTTGTATTTCTTCTTTGGACAAATGTCTATTCAAGACTTTTGCCCATTTTTAATCAGGTCATTTGTCTTTTTATTGTTGAGTTGTAGCATCTCTTTATATATGATGGATATTAAACGTTTATCAGATATGTGATTGCCAAATATTTCCTCCTATTGACTCAGCAGCCTTTTTACCCTTTTGACAAAATGAAGTGACTAAATTTATCACAGGTGATGATAATAAAAAAAGTGCTTGGACTTGCTGCCTTAAATTAGACGTTACACAGTAGTTGATGTGGCTCATATGATTGAGTTCCTGCCGACCACATGGGAGGTCCCAGGTTCAGTTCCTGGTGCCTCCTGGAGAAGACAAGCAAGACGACAAGCTGGCACGATGGGCAGGCGTGGCGAGTTGATTCAACAAGATGACAGAACAAGGAGACACAAAGGAGAGACAATGAGAGACACAATAAAGCGGGGAGCTGAGGTGGCTCAAGTGAGAGAGTGAAGTGGCTCTCTCCCACTTGGGAGGTCCCAAGTTCCATACCTGGTGCCTCCTGAAGAGAAGATGAGAAGCAAATGGACGCAGACAGCAGACAGCAAGCTCAAACAACAAGGTGGGGGTGGGGGGAATAATAAAATAAATCTTTAAAATAAAAAAAAAATTACTTAAGTTTCCATACTGCTGGATTGGGAGGGGAAAGTATGAACTGAACCCATTCAAAGCCTTAAAGATTCCTAAAAGGGAAACTCACGGTGCTTTCTTTGCTCACTTTCACCCAGTACACTCAGGACAAGAAAGAAACTATGCTATCTATGCCTCCTTTAGCCTTGAAGAGGCTGCATTTTTTTAAAAAGGAATGATAGCCAAAAATTCTACTTTCTACACGTTTCTCCCCTTGTCTTTTCACTTAATTATTTTTATTTTTAGATGACTGTAAAGATTCATGTGATGCAGTTGTAAGAAATGATAGAGAGATCCTATATCCCCTTGGCTTTTCTGGATAAACCCAGTGAAACCTGGGAGCTGCATTAGAAGGAATCTCTCACAAAAGTCTTTGTTTTCCCTACCAGTTTCCTGCAAACTCTCATCACCTGATGGCCTGCTTCCTTCTTTCTTCCTTTCTGTATCCCACTGTGTGCCATTCAGCTGTTACGTCAGACATTCTAACCTCAGGATGTCTACTATTAATCTGCCAAAGGAAAGACTAGCCAGAATATCCCAAATATAATGAGATATTTAGGACAAGTCGGCCTGAATTTCAGTATTTTGAAATACGATTTGAACATGAAAGGCCTGATTTGTGGTCCGGGAATCTGCCAAAATTTTGAAATGACTAAGTAGTTTCATTTGTTCAATATTTATTTTATTGAAGTGTAGTTCAGGTCAGAATGGATAGTAGATCCAAGGACCCAACTACACTGCTTCTTCCGGTTCTCTTTCCTTTTAGTAATTAAAACTCAGAGTAAAACATTATCTTTTTTTTTTTTTTTTTTAAAGATTTTATTTATTTATTCATTTATGCCCCCCTTGCTGCTTGTGCTCGCTGGGTCAGCTAACCATGCCGTGCAGGCGGGCTTGCCTTCACCAGGAGGCCTCGGGAACCGAACCCGGGGCCTCCCATATGGTAAACGGGAGCCCTACTGATTGAGCCACAGCCGCTTCCCAAAACATTATCTTTTATGATGGGATGTTCAGGAGATGTTGTTTAACAATTTATAACCGTAAAACCTTCCCACGTCACCCAGCCATTGCATAAAACACCCCCAAGTGCACTTGCTCTCCAGGGATCTTCCTGGGAGTTATCTAAATGCCTTTCATGGAATGTATCTCACCTTGTACTCTTTTTTTTTTTAAAAGTCAGTCTGTTCCAGGCTGACAACCAGCAAGATGGCGGCAGAGTAAGGAGCTCCTAGAGTCAGCTCGTGCTGCGTGGCAGTTAATAATCACCCAGAGCTATCTAAAGGAACTTTTTGGGGGCTCTAAGAGACCAGAAGATCATCCTGCAACATCCTTGAAAGAATGGAGGGAGGAGATGCCCATCTGCAGAGAAGATTCATGAGTAGAGTACCCCATGCCCCCGGAGGCCGGTGCCCATCCTCCACTGGAGGCACAAGCCTCCTCGGGAGCTGTTCTGCGGATGGAATTGGAAGCTCCACTTGCCAAAACCAGGAGGAAGAGACGGCTGGCCACAGATTTCAGCTACTAATTAGTCAATTCGGCTGCCTAAGTATAATCCTAAGAACAGATAAAGTTTAAGCCTGTCCGAGTAAGAAAGAGGCCTATAGCCGCCATTTTGACTCTGCCCCCAACATGAGGAAAGCTGGGCTGACTGAAAATCACAGTGACGGTAGGGACCAGCTTCTTTCACCCAGATCCAACTACAGCTGTAGCCTAGGCTTCAGCCCTACCTCTAGCAGGGAGGAAGCTGGCTGGCCCTGCATCAGCCTCTCTGGGTAACTGCAGGTATATTTGGCTGGGACAGACTGAATAGTTGGGAGCCTACTGGGACAACTGTGGTCATTTTGGACCCGCATAGCATAGATTGCTGCCCAAACCTGCAGCTCCATCCCCGCCCCAGGCAGGGAAGGAAGGGACGTGAAGTTTCATCAGCCTCTCTGGGCAACTACAGTCTAGGCCTGCACAACTTGGATTATTCCACATGCCTGTGGCTCTGTCCTGAAGCCTGGCAAAGGAGAAAGTTGGGAGAAACTTCATCAGTCCCTGGGGCAATGAGGGCAGCTTGAGCCTCCACAACTTGCAGCACCAACTACATCCTTGGCTCCTAGTACACAACCAACAAGGGAGAAGAGCAAGAAAGTCCTAAACTAAAGAGACAAACTGCATCCAGAATAAATGCTTCTAGTAAGCTAGATGCCAAGACACCAACAAAAAATTACAATCCATACCAAGAAACAGGAAGATATGGCCCAGTTATAGGAACAAGATAAGCCTCCAGATGACATAAAGGAGTTGAGACAACTAATCATAGATATTCAAACAAATCTCCTTAATAAATTCAATGAGATGGCTAAAGAGATTAAGGATATTAAGAAGACATTGGGGGAAGCAGCTGTGGCTCAATTGGTTGGGCTCCATTTACCATATAAGAGGCCCGGGGTTCGATTCCCGGGGCCTCCTGGTGAAGGCAAGCCGGCCCGTGTGGTGCAGTGAGCTGATGGCCTGCGTGGTGCGGTGAGCTGGCGCAGCAAGATGACACAACAAAAGGGAGACAAGCAGACACAGAAAAATGCAAAGTAAATAGACACAGCAAGCATAAGCAGCAAGGGAGGAATAAATAAATAAATAAAAATAAATCTTTAAAAAAAAAAAAAGAAAACATTGGATGAGCACAAAAAAGAATTTGAGGGAAGCGGCTGTGGCTCAATCGGTGGGGCTCCCGTTTACCATGTGGGAGGCCCCGGGTTCGGTTCCCGGGGCCTCCTGGTGGGGGCAGGCCCGCCCGCATGGCGTGGTTGGCTGACCCAGCAAGCGCAAGCAGCAAGGGGGGGGTGAATGAATAAATAAATAAAAATAAATAAAAAAAAAGAATTTGAAAACATACATAGAAAAACAGCAGATCTTATGGGAATGAAAGGAGCAATAAATGAAATTAAAAATACACTGAAATCATATAATAGCAGATTTGAGGTAACAGAAGAAAGGATTGGTGAGCTTGGAGAAATGGCCTCTGAAAGCAAACATACAAAATAACAGATGAAGAAAAGAATGGAAAAAATTGAACTACTTCTCGGAAACTAAACGACAGCAAAAGACATGCAAACATACATGTCATGGGTGTCCCAGAAAGAGAAGAGAAGGAAAAAGGGGCAGAAGGATACTTGAAGAAGTAATGGTAGAAAATTTCCCAACCCTATTGAAGGACATAGATATCCATGTCCAAGGAGATTTATGCCATCCGAATAAGTCCAAATAGACCAACTCCGAAGCACATACTAATCAGAATATCAAATGCCAAAGACAAAGAAAATTCTGAGAGAAGCAAGAGAAAAGCAATGCATAACATATAAGGGATACCCGATAGGATTAAATGCTGATTTCTCATCAGAAACCATGGAGGCAAGACAGTGGTATGATATATTTAAGATACTGCAAGAGAAAAACTTCCAACCAAGAATCTTCTATCCAGCAAGATTGTCTTTCAAAACTGAGGGTGAATATCATCAAAAATGATTAAATTGTACTATCTAAAATGTAAATCCTAAGGAAGATGGTCCACTGATGGGTTCTTGTTATTGATGACTAGCCTTACAAGTCTTTGCTCTTGTAATTGAGATTTAGCGTATTGTTATGGAGTGCCTAAGGGTTATACTGTAAACCATTGACAATGTTTAGTAGCTATGTTTCACTATCTGTATAACAGTTATAACAGTGCTACCATCCACATACAAAAAGGTTTAAATATTGGGTGAAGAAAGGGGGAGGAGGTTGGTTATATGAGAGTCTCTAGTATTCTGTGTGTGACTTTGCTGTGACCGAAAACATCTTTGAAAATTGGGAAACACTGGGGAGTGAAAGGGGGAAGGTGCCATGGTACAGACTGGGCCACCCGATAATGCAGTGATAAAAGGAAAAATGTCCCCCCAAATTTTTTTTTCAATTTTTTTGTTTTTTCCCAGTTTTTGACTATCCCAACCCCTTAATTTTATTTTATTTTTAGTGTTTTTTTTTTTTAAGTTTCCATGTATTTCATCTCTTACATTTAAACTTATCATTATTATTTCATTTTCCTGTTAATTGTATTTGGCTATTATATGGGCTTCATCTTTAAGAAAGGTTTGGATCACAGAAGGGTTACAATGGGAGAGGATCATTGGTGGGGAATGTCAGGAATGGACGTTTCATGGGAGGAAGTTCACCTGAATATACATAAAAGATATGTAAAATTGTTCAAATGATCAAGGGGTGGGGTATGGTCACAGTGGGTGGAGAATCACTCAGTAAATGAGAGAATACTGAATTCCCAGCCTGGAGAGCTCTGCCACATTCTCCAAGGGAGCAGCAACAGTCCCCCAAGTGCAGGGGCAGTGTCTGGCTAAGGAGGATGGCCCACTGATGGGTTCTTGTTATTGATGACTAGCCTTACAAGTCTTTGCTCTTGTAATTGAGATTTAGCCTATTGTTATGGGGTGCCTAAGGGTTGCCACCTGAGAGCCTCCTGGTTGCTCAAATGTGGCCTCTCTCTAAGCCAAACTCAGCATATGAATGCATTACCTTCCCCCCCAGATGGGACATGACTCCCAGGGATGAACCTCCCTGGCAACAAGGGATTACTACCAAGTGCCAACTGGCAATACAACTGGAAAAAGACCTTGAATAAAAGGGGGGAAAGGTAAAGACATGAGTTCATATGGCTAAGAGACTTCAAAGAGAGTCGGGAGGTCATCCCAGAGGTAATGCTTACGCACACCTCAGTAGGATCTCATAGAACACCAAAGTGGATATCACCCCAAACAGAGGGGCTCCTGAGGACTCTGGAGACACCCAGGTCCTATATAAGGGGGAATAGCTCCAGAAAGTGATGCCTTATCAGTGGGCTTTACTTTGGAATCTGTGCTCCTGAGAGTGACAGAGTTGGACTCAAATAAATCCTCCCTGCACATGGTCCATCAGTCCCTTCTTTTTTTTTTTTTTTTTTTTTTTACCGGGAGGTCCCGGGGATCGAACCCGGGTCCCTCCATATGGGAGACGGACGCCCAACCAGTTGAGCCACATCCGCCCCCCTATCAGTCCCTTCTGTTCAAACCTATATGTGGTGCTGGAGTTTGTAGGTTTACTTCCAGAGACTGGAGCCTTTGGCCTGCCCCTGTGCTAGCTGTGCCTGGAATCTCAGTGGAGCTGCAACTCCTAATCTACAGCTCAATGGACTCACCCAAGACACCTGGCAGGGAGATGATGATGGACAAAGGCCATCCCAGGGAATGGAGAGAGTCTGCAGCTGCAGGCAGGATAATACCATCCATCTTATCCATGGGATATTAGCCCCCTCTCACATGGAGGTGGAGTGGACATCACCATCCCAGACTCCTCAGGATTGGGGGAAGAGCTATGGACTAGAGTGAACTTACTGGTTTTCTGTTGTAGACATATTGTGATTCAAGCAATGGAAGAAATTACAACATTGAGGTGGAGCCAGTGGCCACTGGACACTTTGGGGGCAGGGAGGGAAAAGCAGTTGTAATACAGGGGCTTTTTCGGGACTTGGGAATTATCCTGAGTGACATTACAATGACAGATATAGGCCATTTTACATCAGCATATAACATGCAGAGAGTGTGGTCTACAATGTGAACTATGGTCCATGCTTAGTGGCAAAGCCCCAGGATGTGTATATCCATTGCAGGTGATGAGCCACACTAATGAAAGATGTTTATGTGGAAGGTTGTGGGAGGTATGGGAAGTGGGGAATATGGGAATCCCTATAATTTTTGTGTAACATTTATGTAATCTAAGCATCTTTTAAAATATTTAAAAATAAAATGAGGGTGAGTTTAGAATATTCACAGATCAACAAACTGAGAGAATTTGTAACCAAGAAACAGGCTTTGCAGGAAATACTAAAGGCTGTGCTACAGCCTGAAAAGAAAAGACCAGAGAGAGAGGCCAGGAAAAGAATCTAGATATGAAGATTATATCAATAAAAGTACTAAAAGTGTCAAAAGAGTGGTGAAAATCAAATATGACAGATTAAATCCAAATATTCAATTAACCAATGAAATAAAGCACTTGTATTCAGAAAACTACAAATCATTGTTAAAAGAAATTTAAAAAGACCTAAATAATTGGAAAAACATTCCATGCTTACAATTGGAAGACTAAATATCATTAAGATGTCAATTCTACTCAAATTGATAGATAGATCCAATGCAATCCTGATAAAAATTCCACCAGCGTTTTGTGTACTTTATTTTGTTTTTGTTTTTGTTTTGGCCTATGAAAATTTATTACTACTGTTTGCTTTGCATCATCAAAATCTATGATCTTGGTCTTTCCTTCTTGCCTTTATATAAAGCCAAAAGAGAGACACTGGCTACTCTGACAACCTTAGAGCAGACTCCAGGAGTGTCGCCAACAGCATGGCCTTTGCGACCAAATCCAGCAACCAGATCTTCATCGTTTTCCTCAATAAAATTCAAGCAACCATCACTGGGTACGAAGGCTGTGGTTTTCTTGCCGTCCTTGATCAGCTGGACCCTGACACACTTCCTGATGGCAGAATTTGGCTGTTTGGCTTCAACCCCTGCTTCTTCCGACACAATTCCTTTTGCATGGGAAGCGCCTCCGGAAGGGCGGCCTTCAGGGCTGTGCCCAGGTGGTCCTTCTTGTACTGCTTATCATGCCACTTCTGGTCCCGGCGGCGGCCACAGAGCTTCCCGGCAGCACGAAGACCTCGGCACTTACCCATCCTGCCAGGACCGCGAGACCAAGCCAAAGAGCCAGCGTTTTTTAAATAAATGGAAAACACGATTATCAAGTCTATTTGGAAGGTAAGGGGTCCTGAATAGCCAGAAACATCTTACAAGGGAAAAGAGAAGTTGGAGGACTCTCACTTGCGAGCTTTAAATCATATTACCTCACTACAATGGTAAAAACAGCATGGTACTGGCATAGAGACAGACACCTAGAGCAATGGAACTGAACTCATGGTTCAGAAACAAACCCAGCCAGCTCGGGCAGGACAGTCCATTCAACAAATGGTGCTGAGAGAACTGGATATCCATAGCCAAAAGAAGGAAAGAGGACCCCTGTCTCACACCTTATACAAAAATTAACTCAAAATGGATAAAAAAAAAAAAAAAAACTAGATATAAAAGCAAGAACTGTAAAGTTTCTAGAAGAAAGTGTAGGAAAATATCTTCAAGACCTGGTGGAAGGTGGTGGATTCTTAAAGAAGATAAGAGGAGGACTGAGATGGACTGCTGATGTTTAATGCATGTAGAAGTTTTCATTAACTTTCCTGTAAAAGTGTGGAAATGTACAGAGTTGATGGTAACACATTATTGTGAGTAACAGCTGGTTTATAAATGGGAATGTGGCTGAAAAGGGTAGTCTAGGGATGTCAATTAACAGAAAGCTAGAGAATAATCTAGGGACTGAATCGCACAGTAAACCCAGAGGTGGATGAGAATAGTGGTTGATAGTACAGATGCAAGAGTGTCCTTTGTGAGCTAGAGCAGATGTACGTCACTATTGCAGGGTGGTGGGAATGTGGAGAAGCATGGGAAAACTACAACTGGAGTGGCCTATGGACTGTGGTTAACAGTAATAATGTAATATTCTTGCATCTATGCCAAAAATTTAATGTGCTGATAATAGGGGAGTATGGAAAAAGTGTGCCAAATATACGCTATGGACCTGGTAATAATCAGATGATATTATCTCATAATCTGTAACAAATGTTCCACCACGGTGTGGTAAGTTGATAGAGGGGTGTTGTTTGGGAATTCTGCACATGTGCATGAGTGTTTTGTAAGTTTACAACTTTTTTCATAAAACTATATTTAAAAAATAATAACAGGGAAGCAGCTGTGGCTCAAGTGGTTGGGCTCCCGTTTACCATATGGGAGGCCCTAGGTTCGATTCCCGGGGCCTCCTGGTGAAGGCAAACCGGCATGGCCCACGCGGCATGGTGAGCTGATTGCCTGAGTGGCGCGGTGACCTGACACAGCAAGATAATTCAACAAAAGGAGACAAACAGACACAGAAAAACGCACAGCAAATGGACATAGCCAGCACAAGCAGCAAGGGGGAGATAAATTTTAAAAATAAAATAAATCTTTAATAATAATAATAGGGTGGGTTGGGGGGGAAATATGCCAAATATAAGATAAGGACTACAGTTAGTAGTAAGATTTTGACAATATTCTTTCATTGATAATTTGTAACAAATGTCTCACGACAATGCAAGGTGTTGGTGGTGGGGTGTTATATGGGACCCCTGTATGATGTTATGAATGTTTGCTTTGTAAGTTCACAACTTTTACTATACACTTATTGTTTATGTATGCTCATGTAAAAATGATATAAAAATAATAATAATAGAATGGGTTGAGGGAAAACTACTTTGGTTAGTAGTAATATTTTGAGGATGCTCTTTAATCATTAGTTAAAAATGTTTCACAACAATGCAAGGTGTTGGTGGTAGGGTGAGGTATGAGAACCCTGTATGATATTATGTATGTTTGTTTTGTAAGTTCACAACTATTACTATACACTTATTGTTTATATATGTTTATGTATGAGTGATATACTTCAATAATTTCTTTTTAAAGTCAATCTCTTTTGGGGTTTTTTCCCCCTGAGTTTCCATTTAAAATGAGCATCTTTCCACTTCTTGAGCCCTCTGGTATTGCAGCCTGATAGTTTTTGTTGAATTCCGACTCAGGACCAAAGAAATGTTTTCTTTACTAAAGAGAGAAAAGGTTAAAGCGATTGGGCTGTGCTGGTTCAAATGGGCATGTATGTGAAGAGCTTCATCACTTTGGAAGCAAAAAGATTTGAGAAACCAGGGTGCCACCTGTGCTTCCTGAGAACCAGAGGCCGTCATCAATGGGACCCCCAAATCTCCATATCAAAAGGGCTTGGGAGCAGCAATCTGGCAGAAGGGAGGAGCTGGGGAACTGTGGGTTTGCACAGCAAGCCCCTGCTTGCATGTCGATTGTCTGTTTATTTGGGGTGGTTCCGGGAGTCACCTCCTGGCCACCACTGATGGCCGGGGAGATCATCTGGAGGGCGCATACGTTTTGTTTTTTTACTTATTTGCTCCCCACTTTCAGATGTCATCTGTTTTGATTCTCAGACTTCCCAGGAAAATTTTTTTAGTTGTAGAAAGTAAAATGAGTTGCTGAAATTCCAAAGGAAAAAGCTGTGGACGTAATTGCGTGGTTGTCTTTGGCGGTCCCTGAGGAGCATCAGAGAAAGAAGAGGCTACCATCTGTTGGAGGGAAAGAAAAAGGGGGCAGGCACAGGGCGTTTCGTCGCCATTTGTCTTTCCATTTTTCAAATGAGATGAGCAATTTATTTTTCTTTAAGTATTAAGCTGTGGGATATTACACAGCCATTAAAAAAATGGGGATAAATCACCAAGGGCTACTAGGGAAGAATCTCCACCTTCAATGTTTAATTGAAACAAGTAAGGCACAAAACATACTACACGATGGGCAAGTTTTTTGCTGACACCACAAGGGTCTCTGACCCAATGAGTGGGTTTCATAGTAATCCTTGCCACAAGTTTGATTTGAATGTATAAGAGAGCCTTGGGGAAAGATTGAAATGTTTGAAAAACGACCAACCAACTTGATGAATCCTGCTATAAGATGCTAAAAGAGGGAGCACACTCGGTGGGTCTGATGTGGTGGATGCTGGCCCGGGAAGTCCTGCGCATGCGTGGCACTATCTCCCGTGAGCACCCATGGGAGGTCATGCCTGACCTCTACTTCTACAGGGATCCTGAGGAGATTGAAAAGGAAGAGCAGGCTGCTGCTGAGAAGGCTGTGACCAAGGAGGAGTTTCAGGGTGAATGGACGGCTCCTGCTCCTGAATTCACTGCTAGACTGGTCTGAAGGCGTGCAGGTGCCCTCCGTGCCCATTCAGCAGTTCCCTACTGAAGACTGGAGTGCTCAGCCTACAACTGAAGACTGATCTGCAGCCCCCACTGCTCAGGCCACCGAGTGGGTGGGAACTACCACTGAGTGGTCCTGAGCTGCTCCAACAGGAAGTGGAAATGAGGGTGTCGGAAAATAAACATCGGTTTCTATAAATTAAAAAAAAAAAAAAAAAAACATAATATAGCACAAATTGCCATATTCATGTAGAAAACAGCTTTAACATTGGCTACATATATAAATAGTCTTGTATATACAGGAAAAGTTTCTGGAAGCATAACAAGAAACTTAACATTGTTAACTCTTACCCATAGTTACCTTTGTGGGTGCAGCAGAAAACAAAAAAACAAGGCTTACTTTTCATTTGATATGGTTTGAAATTTTTTGTCACATGCAGTCATTCAAAAGAGATTTATTGGGTGCCAGATGCTAGGTTCTAGGTGCTGGGGACACAGCAGTGAACAAAACAGACAAAAATCCCTGCCCTTGTAGAGCTGACATGGGGGGTGGGGGAAAGACAGATGATCAGCTGACAACCATACGATGGAGGTTAATGACAAGTGCTTGAAGAAAAATAAAGTAAGGGAAGAGGACCATCAGAAGAGGGTGCTGTCTTAGATAAAGCGGGGTCAGGGAAATCCTCCCTGAGACCATAAGGAAGTGGGAGTGAGCCAAGCAGTTATAGTAAGGAGGAAGAACATTCTGGGCAGAGGAAACAGCAGGCGCAAGGGCCCTGAGGCCAATGTACAGGTGACATGTTGAAGGAACTACAAGGAGGCCCTGTGGAAGAGTTCTAGGACATGAGTCCAGAGAGGAATTCAAAGCCAAATCGTAGAAGGCCGTGAATTCCATAGTGAAATCTTAAAACGTTACTCTTTGAGTGCTAGGAAGCCAGTGGAGGACATTGAGCAGGGAAGTATTAGTGTCTCAGTTTGCCAGGCTACCATGACAAATGCCACGCAATGGTTTGGCTGGACAACAGGAATTTATTGGCTCATGGTTTGGAAGGCTAGACGTCCAAAACCAAGGTGTCAGCAAGGCCATGCTTTCTCCCCAAAGTCTGTAGCATTTCAGGGCCGGCTTGCACCCCAGCCTCCCGTCACCTGCTAATCTCTCTCTCCTTGTGTCTGCTCTTCCAGTTCCTGCTGACTTCCGGCTTCTTCCCATGTGGCCTTCTCTGACTGTGTCTGAATTTCTTCTGCTGATAAAGAACTCCAGTAAATCATGTTAGGCACAACATGATTCCACCAGGCTCACCTTATCTGAAACTAACAACTTCAAAAGGTCCTTGTTTTAGTTTGAAAAAAGCTTCCAAGGCATTAGAATGGGGTTGGCGTTTACAACGGGTGTTACTGGGTTGCAAACTTCCAGTTCCGAGGCTGAGAAAAGTGTCCAAATCAGGGCTCATTGGCGATGTTCTCTCCCCGAAAACGGCTGGACTCCTCTTCAGGTGGAGTATCTGCCAGTCTCTGCCTTCTCCTCCAGGCTCTGTTGCTTTCAGCTTCTGGCCGCTCCATCTGTGGCTTCTGTAGGTTCTTCTCTGTTCCTGTGTCTTTTTCTGTGTCAGCCTCTGGGGCTTCCTCTTACTCAGTCTTCATCCCATTTATAAAGGATTCCAGTAAGAGGATTCAGATCCACGCTGGGGCATGCCCTACTGAAGTGATTTTTTTTTTTTTTTTTTAATCCGTGCCATTTTGGTCCTGACTCTTTTTTTTTTTTTTCTTCAGATTTTATTTTTACTTATTTATTCCCCCCCCCTTGCCGCTTGCACTCACTGTCTGCTCTCTGTGTCCATTTGCTGTGTGTTCGTCAGTGTCTGCTTGTCTCCCTTTGTTGCATCACTTGCTAAGCCAGCTCTCCACGGGCAAGGGGCATCAGCTCTCTGCAGGCATAGGCCATCAGCTCTCCGTGGGCGCTTCCCTAAAATAAATCTTTAAAAAAAAAAAATTGGGGGAAGTGGATGTGGCTCAATCAATTGGGCTCCCATCTACCGTATGAGAGGCCTGGGTTCAGTTCCCGGTGCCTCCTGGAGAAGATGAGCAAGGCAGCAAGCTGGAGCTGATGCAATAAGATGAGGCAACAAGGAGACACAAAGAGGAAAGTCAATGAGAGACACAATGAAGCAGAGAGCTGAGGTGGCTCAAGCAATTAAGTGCCTCCCTCCCAGGTACGAGGTCCCAGGTTCGGTTACTGGTGCCTCCTAAAGAGAAGATGAGAGAGCACACAGCAAACGGACACAGAGAGCAGACACTGAGTGCAAACAATGATTGGGGGGTAATAAGTAAAAATAAAATAAATATATATTTTTTAAGTTTTTATTTATTTATTTATTTATCCCCACCCCCTCATTGTTTGCAATTGCTATGTGCTGTGTCTTTAGGAGGAACCAGGAACTGAACCCGGGACCTCCGATGTGGGAGGGAGGCACCTAATCACTTGAGCCACCTCCCTTCCCTGCTTTGTTGTGTCTCTCATTGTTATTTCTTCTTGTGTCTCTTGTTGCATCATCTTGTTGTGTCAGCTTGCTGCGCCTGCCCATCACGCCAGCTCGCTGTCTTCTTTAGGAGGCACTGGGCACCGAACCATGGGCCTCTCATGTGGTAGGTGGGAGCTCAGTCTCCTGAGACACATCCACTTCCTTGCTAAAGTAATTTAATCAAAAGGCCCCACCTACAATAGGTTCACACCCATAGGAATCGATTAGCTCTAAGGACATGATCTTTTCTGGGGTCCATAAAAGCCTCAAACTACCACAGTCCTATTTATGAATGGGTTCACACCCACAGGAATGCAGATTAAGAACATGCCTTCTGCTGGGGTATATAATTCAATGTCCCACCATCGCTCTGCCATGAGGTGAAGAAGAGACCACCGATGGCAAGAGGGGAAGCAGAGAGATGAGTTGGGAGATTATTGCGGTAGTCAAAACTTGATGGTGGCTTAGACAGGTGTATTAGCCTCCTTTAGCCGCTATAACAAATTACCACACACTTCATAGTTTAGTGGACCGGAAATTTATTCTCTCACAGTTCTGGAGGCCAGTAGTCCAAAATCAGTTTCACAGGCCAAAATCTAGGCAGGGCCATACTCCCTCCAGGCATTTTTTTGCCTCTCCCAGCTTCTGGGGGCTACCAGTTGTCCTTGGTTTATAGCCGCATCACTCCAATCTTCAAGACCTGGGTATTCAAGCCTCTCTCTGATCTATCTTCACATCACCTGCCTCTTCTGTGTCAGATCTCTCTCTGCCTCCCTTTTATAAGGACCTTTGTGAAGGCATTTAGGACCCACCAGGATATTCTCCCCATCTAAGATCTTTCCCTTAATCATATCTGCCAAGACTCTTTTTCCAAATAAGATAACATTTATAGATCCCAGGGATTAGGAATCGATATCCTCTGGGGCCATTAGTCAGCAGAGGTTGCAAATTTTTTCAGTCAAGGACCAGACAGTAAGTATTTCCAGTTTGAGGACCACCTGGTCTCTGTCACAACTACTCCACTCTGCCGTTTTAGCACAAAGACAGCAATAGGTAATGCGTCAACCAGTGGTCTGACTGTGTTCCAATAAAACTTTATTTGCAAAACAGGTGACAGGTCTTAGACCAAGGCGGAGGTCTTAGGAGTAGGTGGGTTTGGGCTATAGATTGAAGTTTACGTTTTCCTCGGGTTTTGCCAAAATGTTGGATATGAGGTATAAGAGAAAGAAAGACTACAGGCCGAGGCTTGACCTGAAGAGTCTGGCCTGAGCAAATGAGTTACTGATGCTGCCATTAATGGGAAAGGAGAAGACTGGAGGAGGAAGAGGCTCAGGAGAAGGTGGGAATGCAGAATTCCATGTGGGACATGTGAATTCTGAAATGCCTCTGAGGTATCCAAGTGGGGATGTCAAGAAGGGACCTCATACTGATGCTTAATATATGTAGAATTTTCAATTAGCTTGACTGTGAAGGTGTGGAAATAGAGTTGACGGTAACACACTATAGTGAGTATAACTAACACAGCTGGTTTATAAATGGGATTGTGGCTGAAAGGGGGTAGTTTAGGGATATAAATATTAATTAAAAGAAAGCTAGAGGATAATCTAGGGACTGAATAACATAGTGAACCCGGGGGTGGATAAGGACTGTGGTTAATAGTACAAATACAAGAAATGTTCTTCTATGAACTAGAACAAATGTACATCACTATTACAAGGTGGTAAGAATATAGTGATGCATGGGGAAAATACAATTAATGTAACTTACAGGCTATAGTTAACAGCAATGTTGTAATATTCTTGCATCAGTGTCAAGGAAGGTACTATACCAATGCTAAGGGTCAATAATGGGGAGTATGGGAATTTTTTCTTTTGAACTAAGGAAAATGTGCAAAAATTTACTAAGGCAATGACAGCACAACAATGTGATGAAAGTGAGAGCCACTGAGTGTACACTTTGGATGGACTGTCTAAGGCATGGGACTGTGTAACACAGTAAACCATGTGGTGGAAGATGAACTGTGGTTAACAGTACAAATAGAGGAGTGTTCTCTCGTGAGCTATAACAAATGTACAATACTAATGCATGGTGTTAATAATAAGGGGTTTATGGAAAAAACATACCAAGTGTACGTTGTGGACCATAGTTAGGGGTAGTAGTCTGATGTTCTTTCATAATCTGTAACAAATGTCCACGACAATGCAAGGTGTTGGTGGAGGGGTGATGTATGGGAATTCTGAACATTATGCACGATTGTTCTGTAAGCTCACAACTTCTCTAATAAAAATACATATATTTAAAAGAAAAAAGAAGGGACCTCAGATATATGCATCTGAGGTACAGAGAGGTTGTGGCTAGAGATACAGATTTGATAGTAATGGGCATCATCAGATGGTATCTAAAACCATGGAGTGAGATAAGATTTCCTAGAGGAGGAAGTGTAATTCATTTTTTGACTTAATCATAATTTTCAAAAAGATAAAACCATGTCTCTCATACAAATATAAAGCAAATGTTTCGAGAATTTTCTTTAAGTATTCAAATATTTGAAGAACAAAAATAATATTTATGGGCAAGCGAGGATACTCACTAACAGACTTAAAGTAGATTGATATCCTGTAGGGCAATGAGATGTAACGTTTGGGGTTATCTTTTCAATCAGGCAAAATTCACTTGCATATATGGGCGGGAATCATCTCCGTGACTGCTAGTTTTCTATTTCTTCCCAGGCCACGGGAAGGCAGCAAGAGGTGCTCCTGCAGAGAGAATGAGACGATCCCCAGAAGGTCCAATAGACAATGCCCCACCTCCTGCTGTCTCAGTTTCCACAAACCGCGTGGCTAGAACAACAGAAATGGATTGCCTCAATTCTGGAGGCCAGAGCTTCAAAATCAGGGTGTGGGCAGGGCGTGCTCCCTCGCACTCCCGGCTCCTGGTGGTTGCCACCATCTTGGCGTTCCTGGGGTGGCAGCTGCAGCACCAGGTCACGTGGTCGTCTTCTCTCCTGTCTGCCCCTCTTCTGCCCTTCTTGGAAGGACCCCAGCCATCTGGGATCAGGGCCCACCCTAAACCAGTGTGGCCTCATCTCCACTATTCACATCCTCAAAGACCCTATTTCCAAGTCAGGACACATTCGCAGGACTGTGAGTTAGGACTTGAACGTGGCTTTTGGAAGGACAAAATTCAACCCAAAACACCCAGGAATCTCTTTTGCCCATGTCTAGCTTTGGGCACTGTCTTTTGACATTCATTGAACATCTACCCCCTAAGTGATGGGCACTGCTCTGGGGAAAAGGTACATCCCTGAACAAAGCACAGACCCCTGCTCTCTTGGCACTTATATTTTAGTGGGGGGATGAGACACCCAACAAATAAGGAAATTATATAGTATGTGAGAAAGGCATGGGCAGTATGGGGAAAATAAAAAATAGAGCAGGTTGAAGGAGAGGTGCCATTTTAAAGTAGGAATGGTCAGGGTAGGTGTATCAAGAAATTGACATTTGAGCAAAGACTGGAAGGAAGTGAGGGAGTTAGCCACATTTTAGAGACAATTGTTTAAAATATAAAAGGAGTTTGGAATTTTTAAAGGAAAATCATTTTTTTAATTACTAAAGGAAAGTTTAAGCAAAAAAAAAAAAAAAATTTGAATCATAGATTGAGTCAAACAGTTTGTCTTCCTGACTGATGTGTTCTTTCAAGTTCCAAGCAGACTGTAATGTCGTGGGTACAAGAGAAATGTTACAGCAGGAGAATGATTTTAACAATACTGATCTTTTCTTTCCTTTCAGATTGAAATTGGCTCTTCTGTTTTATTGGAGGAGAATCCCATCTGCCTTGCTATTCCACCCACAAAGAATTAGACGGTGTGTGCCACAATACTTAAAGGAAAAATTAAAATTTTAGTAGTAAATAGCAATTCAAAAATAGGTTTCCTCAAAGAGAATTTCCTAGTTAATAAAAGTGCTGCTCTTGAATAGACCTGATATTCTTGATCTGATTTCTAAAACTCTGTAGTAAGCACATGAAAATGAAGTTTTGTTTCTCTGGTCTTTTTTGGAGGGGAGGGGTATCCAGGATTATTTCCATTTTAATTCAAACCATATAAAGCAGAGCCGTAAGGCTTGTGCAAAGATTTCTCAAAGTACAATTTTCTTCTGTGACAAAAGATTTATTTCTTTTTCATCTTGTCAAAACATAATCACTCACAGATAAAGTCAATTTGCTCTTTTGCCTTCGTGTTGGGCTATTTCCTTTTGCTAGCTGACTAACATTTTCTAGGGCAGGTTGGAATTAATCATTCAGCACCCTGAGACTTTTCAGGCCAGCCAGGTCTGGGGATTAGAAACAATAAAATCCTTGCTTCGCCCTCTAACAAAAGACCTTACACTTTGTAATAATTGGGTCATAGACCACTTTGGAACAGTTGGGGGAATTTTATCAAATAGCCCAATCTCAAGTCTCCAGATGTGGAAAAATGTGTTCTTTTATCACCCTAACTAGAACTCATTTGTGCTAATTATTCCAGAACTGAGGACACTTTGTGCCTCACCAAGGGCCTCACCATCCAGTCCCAGCACAGCTCATTGCCTTATCTCTGAAGCCCCTTGGGTCTCTTGGGGGCTTCATGGAAAAGCCACTGTGACAGTATAAAGTTCTTTTATGAATACCAAAAAGAAAAAAGATTATGGTTTTGAACTAATCCATTCCTGCGGGTGTGGGGCCCTTTTGATTGGACTACATCAGTGAGGCGTGACTCAAGTTGAGTCTCTGCCTTCTTGCTGGGTCTCATATAATTGGAGACACAGAGAGAGACGGAGAAAAGAAGCCGCCATTTTTGACCCTGCTATGTGAGAAAGGACTCGAGGGTCGCTAGCAGGCTAAGCTCAAGCATGAAGTGCCCACGGAGCAGCTCAAGGCTGAGGGGATGAGCCCCGCCCTGTGCCTGATGGCCACGTGGCAGGACCCCAGGCTCACCAGCAGCTGGCTCTGGTGAGAAAACATCTCTGATGGTGCCTTGATTTGGACATTTCATGGCCTCAGAACTGTAAGCTTTTACCCTAAATAAAATCCCTATTTTAAAAGCCAACCCATTTCTGGTACTTTGCATCAGCAGCACTGTGGCAAGTTAACACAACCCCCCTACTCTCGCTTGCATTTCCATTTCAGTGGCTCTAAGCCGTGAGTGTTGACTCTTCAGCAGCATCTTCAAGAGACCTGGAACACCCTGTTCTTTCCACCAGGGTGGTGTCTTAATTGGCCACTTCTGCGGAGCTGAGTCGGGTCTCCCTCTGCTCCAAAATACATGCCACTCACCCTTCCCACACTCAGAGCTCAAGACCCGAAGGGAGAACGTGGTCCCCAGTGCACGAGGCAGGACCAGCACTTCAGCTGGCCAGCCGGGGTGCTAGAACAGATGTCAAGGGATATTTGCTGCAAAGAGGCTCCAGAAATAATGTAGAATTGTTCTGTCCTTTTAAAAATGGAAAATGCCTTGGCAGGGTGATCTATTATTTGCCTGGCTGCATTTTCTCTCCGTCTCCGTCAAGGCTTGAAAAGTACTGGCACTTCTGCCTTTTCAAGCGGAGCTCGGTGTAACTGGACCACATCTAATGCCTGCACGATGCAAATGAAGATTGAAACTGTTGTCCCTTTGATGTGTGTGACTAAATGCTCAAAGAGGAGATTTCTTTTTAGATCTTCCAGTGGATAGAGCCTCTTTAAAAATACCTGTTGGCACCCTCTTCCCAATGGCAAGTAAGTCCTGAGCTGGAGGCCGAGGTTGGATGCCATGATGATGAATGTCTTTCCGTGTTTGCAATGACTGTTAAAGTTCTGGAGAGAATTAAGACGCGTGAAAGGCACATTAGTGATGGGTGTCTGTAACGAGCCACTCAGGCTTGCCTGAAAAAAACTCGAGAGAGCTCATTTGAGAGCTGAGCTGGGGAGGTGGAGGAGTCGTGGCCAAGATTCACAGCAGCTCTAGATCTTTCTGGCACCCTCTAGCGTAAAGGGCTCAGGAATCTGGTGGGGCTGGCCTCTCCCGGAGAGACCAGGGCCCGCCTTTCCTGCCGCACAAGTGCGAAGTCTGCCTAGAGGCTGGCCATCCATTCTCCAGCCCTCATCTTCCCTGCCAAGAGGGAAAAACGATCCTGACTGCCCTAGTGGACTCCGAGCTCTTCTCCAAAACACACACACAAACAACGGAATCAAGTGCTGTGAGCACTATCAGGGTCGGCAGCCCCTGGCTGTGCTGGGGGCTGTGAACTCCTTGCATAACAAGAAGGCTAATTATACCCCACCTTCGTTATTTTTTTCTCGAATGCCCATATTAAGCAAGGCAATCTAAAAGAGATGCTTATATTTAAAAGAAAAACATCCAGAGCTATCTATAAATATCGTTTTAGGTCTTTTATTTTTAATGTGTCTTCTTTCTCTTTATTCCCTCCACCCCACCCCCGATAAATGTTTGCATTATCTCACTCAGGAAGGACATTGGAAAGCAAAGCCTTTTGGAGATTGACAATTGGCTCCATGATGACGGGGACTTTGGCACGGTCCCCACCGCGTGCCTAGTGCCTACATAGGACCAAGCATTCCACCTCGTGTAATAGTGGGTGAGCAAATGAGTGAATTCCAGCCCATCCTTATCCAAAGGAATCAGATTTCAAGGCAGGCATCGGATGGCTGTGGACTATTCTTATAAGAAGCTTCAGCACTTGGTGCCTTTAGAAACAAAAGCTTGCCAGTCCTATTTCCTGCCATATTAACTGCGGCTGCATTTTCCGCGTCTCTCATCCTGCACCCATCAGGACGTGCAGTGCACACACTCTACCTTGTAAACCTGCCGGACACTGGCTTTGGCAAGGCTGCTTTCCTATCTGCTTTAGACCGCAGGTGTGGTCACGACCTGAGTCTGCGTCCCGAGAGGCGCTGTGATATGACCAGGAAAGAGCAGTGGCATGAGGTGCCCTCTCAGCTGCATCCTTGCAGGCTGTGTCACCTGGGGCAGGTCACTCAACATCTCTGAACGCCAGGACCTCATCTTTAGAATGGACCTAACAGTTCCCACCCCTCCTTCCTCACAATATCACGGTGACAATCCCACGATGTCGTGTTTCCCTCCTTCGTAAAGCTGGATGCGTGCACCTGCAGAGGTATATAAACAAAGTGCATCTTCCTAGGGCATCTGTCTAAAAACGTGATGTTTTTAATATTAAAATAAGCACAGGTGTGTTAGGAAGTAAAATGGAAAATTAGCGTGTCATGCAAATAAAACCAAATGTTTCAAATGAATTGTGTTCTTGCTGCAGCCCATGGCCTCCACGCTTCTGCCATTCCAGGTGCTTTAGTAGAAAAGTTTAAGGGGGGCTGGTTACGCCTGTGAAGACATAGGAAGCTGCTCTCCACATGCTGATGCAGGAGCAAGTGCCGAGTTGTATTACGAAGTGAAAAAATCCAGATGTTACCATTTGTTTCAAAAAAGGGGGATATTTATAAAAGCTGGTGAATGCAGAGCACACTTTGTAGCGACGCCTAAGACACTGGCAATTGAGGTTGCCCCTGGGATAGAGACCCCTGGACCTAAAGGCAAGCCTGGGAAGGAGATTTCTCACCACAAATCCTTCCATACTCATACTATTTGATTTCTTTTAACATGCATTATTAAAGAAATGCATCCTTTTTTAAAGCAGCAGCCTGCTTTTTAAATTAATTGATTATCATGATTCAAATGACAGCTATTGTCTAAAGGAAAACACAAAATACTAGACAATAATCATGAACTATATTTAGTAACTGAATAGTGAAATGAAGATTTTAAATCCCCTCTCTCCTTAACATCTGAGAAATTATTTCTCTACCATTTCTGCCCATGCTAAAAAAAAAATGCATCAGCTCTCATAGGCTAAGAGATTCTCCCTAAAATAATATTTAGTAATAAATCTTAGCTATCAGACAAAAGACTGAGTTATATTAATTTCTTTTTAGTAGAAGCATACATGGCCTGTATGGTGAAGCATAGATAGGCAATGATATTATGCAATCATGACTAAACCTGATAGGAAATGGCTGCAGTCCATTCATCCATTAATATATTAAACAAGGTTTAATTGAGTATCTACAGTAACACCAATCACTATATTTGGAACTGTTAATGCAGAAATAAAATAATAGTAGTAAGGATTGCCCCTGTCCTCCTACATTATAATCCAGTGATAGAGACAGGGAAGTAAACACATGATTACAATTCGGAGTGAGAAATGTTTATTCCTAGGACTCTGGGATGTGTCTACGAGGGTAGGGAGGACGCACGGTGAAAAGCTAGGACTTGGGAGTGGGGTTGACTGGCTTCGAGTCCAGTTCCACAGCTTGCCTCCTGCTCTTGTAACCTTGAGCAAATTCCTACTCTAAGCCTCCGTTTCCTCATTGGCAATATGGGATCAATAATAGCACCTACCGCACAGGGTTGAAAGAGTGTCACATGATGAAAAATCAAGTCTAAGTGACAAAGGGCTTATAAAGCCTTTACTTTGGTGCCTAGCACAACTCTTAGCTTTTTCAAAATTAAAAAGAATTTTTAATTCTAGTCTGTATTTGGACATACTAGTCCAGAGCTCGGGGAAAAAGGAGGACCTAGAGTTGAGGAAACCCCCCCTCCCCATTCAAGTAGAAGCTGAAGCCAGGATGTCAGTGAAGTTACCATAGAAAGAGTATCTGGGCTGAGGGACCTCAGGTGCAGCCCTGGGGTAACGCTGAAGGGATGGCTGGAGATGGAGGGAAAATCCAGGGAGGTAAAAAAGAGTGTCGGGAGAAAGGAGGGAAGGGGGTTTCCAGGAGGAAGTTTCCAGAGAGTCAGAGGAAAACAGAGCGAACACCCTAAGGCAAATGTACCTTTGTGAGTTGGAGGAACACCCCGGAGGCGAAACCCTTGTAGCTGAGCGGGCAAAGCAGAAGGCAGTGGGTGCCCACAGGGGAGGAGCCAGCATATCCCACCAGGCCGGGCTGGGCTGCCCTTGTAAGGCCTTCCGCTCTCATCCTCAGAGCCATGGGGCGCCACTGCAGGGCCGAGGAGTGACCTGGCCTGACCTATGACCTGGAAGCCTCAGGCTGGCTGCTGGGTGGAGAAGAGACATTTGGGGAGCAGAATGCAGGTCTGAGGTGATGGGGGTCAGACAGAGCAGAGCGCTGGCCTCAGTTCAGCACGCAGGGGAGTGCGTTTTCAGGCTCCTGTATGGCTCTCAGCATCATGGTATCAGCAGAACCTCCTCGGCTTCCTCCACTGTCGTTTCCAGTTACTTTGCAAACAGGGAGCGTCCTAAAAAGGCGCCGGTCACGCAGCCAGGCCTGGGTTCTAGTCCCATCTCTGCCGGCATTACATGGCCCAGCGGGGAAGGTGTTAGGCTTCTGGGAGCTGTTTTGCTCCTCTGAAAACGTGCATAAAACCTGCTGTGGGGGAAGCGGCTGTGGCTCAATCAGTGGGGCTCCCGTTTACCATATGGGAGGCCCCGGGTTCGGTTCCCGGGACCTCCTGGTGAAGGCAGGCCCGCCCGCACGGCGTGGTTAGCTGACCCAGCGAGCACAAGCAGCAAGGGGGAGATAAATGAATAAATAAATAAATAAATAAACAAACAAACAAACAAACCTACTGTGGCTCCATCATAGAGTGCTTCTATCAGACAGAAGTCTGGGAAAGTTCTATCTGATAAAGTTCTGTCTATCAGACAGCGCCTGGGAAAGTTCCTTTGAAAATGCCAGAGGCGGGCAGCACGACGTTGCTATTTGCTCTTTTTTTTTTTTTTAAAGATTTTATTTATTTATTCATTTATCCCCCCCCTTGCTGCTTGTGCTCGCTGGGTCAGCTAACCACGCCGTGCGGGTGGGCCTGCCTTCACCAGGAGGCCTTGGGAACCGAACCCGGGGCCTCCCATATGGTAAACGGGAGCCCCACTGATTGAGCCACAGCCGCTTCCCAACTATTTGCTCTTCATCCCAGAAAGGGCTGCAGCCGCTCCCGTCTGCCCAGTCATTTTCACTTTAAAGTGCAGTGCCCTTGTTGGGGAGCGTAGGAATTTGGGAAGCAAGCCCTGGAGACTTAAAATGGAGACTTCTAACACACGTTTTGTTCATTTTTTTTTTTTCCTCTGTGTGTTTACAAAGGCTATATAACCAGAGTGAGCTAATAGACCCCGAGGGCCTGCCCTCCGGCTCCTGAAGGCCAGGAGGGGATGCAGGCTTCCCGCACGTAAACGTCCGAGTGAACAGTAACGCAAACGTGCAAGTAACGCCCGGGCGGCCTCAGAATCCCGCCCCCAGCAGGAGCGCGGGGTGCCCGAGGAGAAACGCTTCCCCGGCCCGGAGCTCCGCGCCGTCCACTCGTTTCCTGGCTTCCCGGAGACCCTAAAGGCTTTGTCGGGCGAAGCTGCCCTCCAGGGAGTTCCAAGTCGGGCCTGAGGGCGGGGAGCAAAGAGGGAGCGGCCACCCGCCACCCCCACCCTTTGGGGCGCTCCCTCAGGAGGCGTGGGGGCCGGGTGGGGGCCACACGCCCGCGGGGTTGGGACTCTTTCGCGGCAGCTGCCTCCCCCTCCCGCCCGCCCTCAACAAGGCCTGACAGTGGCCCAGGCGCCGCTGGGCTCTGACCACCCGGTGCCAAAGGACGCAGCCCTCACGGAGCCCACATCCTAGTGAAGAGGCCAGTGAAAGGGAAAACCAACAAACAGAAAAACAGGATGGTTTCCCGAGGGAAAAGCGCGCTCCCGAGCAGGGAAATGGGAGAGAGAATGCCTGCTGGGGGAGTGGAGGGGGGGCGGGGGCAGGGGGCGCCTTGGTGGGTGAGTGGACAGTGAGGGGGTCCCGCTGGGTGAGTGTGGAGACTGGGTGGGGGTGCCGTGCTGGGTGAGTGGTGGGTGGGCACAGCGTTAGTTTGGGCTGTGGGGCTATAGCAGGCTCAGGGCCCTGAAGGCTGAGTTTAGTTTGAGCAAATAAGACCATGGAAAGGAAAAGACCAAAGCTCCAGGGGACTTGGGGGTCCAGAGGAAGAGTTTGGGTTTTATTACAGATGAAGTAGAAATGCATTTGTAGGATTTTCAGCAGGGGAATCATATGATCTAAATGTTTTGAGAGCCAGGACACTGTTCTTAATGTTTTCCAATTGTTCATTGACTTGAATTGAATTTCACCCACTCTGCCAAAAACTGGCCGTATGACCTTGGTCAGATCCCTTCAGAGGTTTTTCTTTGCACTTAGTAGGCATTAGCCTGAAGTGTGTTGGATGAAGACTTTCCATCCTCAGGTCATGGGTGTCTGCATGAGTCTGTGACCTCACTCTGCTGAAATGGTCTTGGAGTTATCCAAGCTTTTCCTATTTCTCCATTTCAATTGGATTATTACAGCCCATTTCTCTCCTGAATGACCCAAACCTCTCCCTGGACGCTCAGCCACAAAGGGAAAATTAACAGTAACATAAAAGCTTAAGAAGGTAAGAGAGGACCATCGCCCTTGTCAACAGTAAAATCTGCTGCTGACTGTCAGTTGTGGAGAGAGGCACCTCTATTATTTATAGAATACAGATTGTTAAATATTAAAGACTTAAGTCTGGGACAGTGTGAGGCTAAAACCAGGAGTGTGAACTTGTCCAAATTGTAAAAGGGGCAACTCTTTGCAAGAGTGGAATGCACCTACATTTATTACCACTTTTATTACACTATAAATTGGGGGGTGGGGTGGGCTATCATGTTTCATTTTCAGGTTTAAAGTGATCTGCATTACCTTTGGTTTGGCATCTGTCTATATTTAACTCTGCTTCGCAAATAGCTACCAACGCACTTGCCTAGAACTATTAACGATTTTGGCTTGGAAGGCGGTAAAAGATAAGGTTGGTAAAAGATAAGGTTTTCGTCCTTATTTACCACACAAGGGAATGGTAGACAAGTAAAACATGTTTGTGAGCTGGTAATTTTTCTTGCAGTTATTTGTAAGCCTGACCTAACATTTGTCGAGAACAATGGGTTTATGAAGGCAAAAATGCTTCTTAAAAGTTTCATGTGAGGCCAAATGTCTTTATTTTTGCATGATTTTGATGTCCCTCAATTTACTCTAATTTACTAATGGCCTGAATGGTTCATGCAGATTCGAAACCTTGAACCACCATCACTAAAAGCTCACGGGTGTAAGAGCTTGATTTACTGCTCACAATAAAATGATTTGTTTTCTCTTCTTACAAAGAAAATTTGCACATCCAATTTGTTTTTGCTTTTAAAAAAATGTTGAAGTAGGCCAAAATTTTTCCAATGAAGCACCTGATTCAAATATAAATTCTGCCCACTAGGGTAGGTGGGCTTATGTTTAATAAATGCTCAACAGGGATAATGCATCAAATGATTTCCCTTTAAAACTTGCTGATGCACTTATCAATATTTGGATTAATTTTAATGTTAAAGAAGTAAATTTTTAGCATTTCCATTTTAGGTACGGAGGAAGGAAACGTGTGACTTAATTGTATAACAATTTTAACCTTGATTATTCCTTTTTCTGATTGAATGCTACACAATGAGATTAAATTCCAAAATTAATCTAGCCTGAAGGATGGATAATTAGTCAAAACCAGGGAAAAGTCACAAGAAATTAACAATGAAATCAATTCCTTGATTTTATGTCATACCATTCTCCTGGGCATTTCAAGGTGTATTTTCAATATGAGCTCACTGCCTTCCTTTCAATTCCACTGAAGTTATATTCAGGATGGATCTAGACTTTTCCTTCTTTAGATGGGTAAACTGAGGTAAGGCAAAGTTCCATGGTAAGAGGGAGAAAATCAGAAGAAGAAATGATTCAGAAAGAGACATCATAGGGACGAGGGCAAAGCCAGTGCTAAGAGGAGCCGGAATGATGTGTCTGAGAAGGACAGAGCCAGGTGGTGAAGCCGGGAGCAGGGAGAACAGCTTCCAGAAGGCTGGGGGGTCTACCCAGCAAATGTCCAGTTTGGAGCAGGAAGAAGAACTCTGGTGAAAAGGCAGATTTCATAGAAAAGATGGAATAATTGAGAGCTTGAAAAAGAATTGAGAATAGGATGAAGGCAAACCATGCAAGGGGGAAAAAAAAAAAGACAATTAGACACTAGGAAAAACAGCAAAAAGTATATAAAAAATGAAGCAGATAAAATGTGACAATTTCAAGCAATCAATGGTGTATAACACGTATAGATAATTTTACTTTGAAAAATAGCACAGAGTTCCCTGTTGGGCCAGGCAGCAAATGCTTCTGAGGATGTCATTATAACGTAAAGCCATTTACTGGTTTTAAACTTTTAGATTCAAACTATGGATATAGCACCCAGGACTTGGTTGTGGTGGCAGCACAGGACATTGTAAAAGTATAGCTAGTAGACATTATGACAGAGAGGGAGAAAATGTAAGGATAAGGTTCAAATATCTTCATCTGAAAAAGTAGGGCATCAATGAAATTGTGGACAGATGATGTACACGAAATTTAAATATAAGCACATTATTTAAAGTTGGAAAAGTGACTGACAGAAGAATTAAAAATAATAATATAAATATCAACCTTTGGGAATGCAGGATGGTACAACCACTGTGGAGGACTGTTTGGCAGTTCCTAAAGAAGTTGAATATAGACTTGCCACATGACCCTGCAATACCACTACTGGGTATATACCCAGAAGAACTGAGAGCAGTGACACGAACAGACATCTGCACACTGATGTTCATAGCCACATTATTCACCATTGCCAAAAGTTGGAAACAACCCAGGTGTCCATCAACAGATGAATGGATAAACAGACTGTGGTGTATTCACACGATGGAATATTATGCAGCTGTAAGAAGAAATGAAGTCGTAAAGCATATGGCAACATGGATGAATCTGGAGGACATTATGTTGAGTGAAGCAAGCCAGACACAAAAGGACAAATACTGTATGAATGCGTTACTATGAACCAAATATATTGTGTAATATATTGTTTGATTCGAAAAAAAATTTTTTTATATGTATCCATTACATTTAATTGATAAATGTATGTATTTATTCATCTGTGTTTACTTTTTAGTTTTTAATTGTTTATGTTTTCAATTATTAAATGTACAAAATAAAGTTTAAAAATGTTAAAAAAAAAAAATCAACCTTTAAGAGAGGAAGATAAACTGAAACAGACTAAAAAAGAAATTAAAAAAAAAAAAAAAAAAAAAACTAATTAGACCTACAACAAAGAAAAATGCCCAAGCCCAGATGGCTTCACTAGTGAATTCTACCAAATATTTAAAGAAGAATTAACTACAATATTCTCAAACTCTTCCAGAATATAAAACAGGAGGGAACACTTCCCAACCTATTCTACGAGGCCAGTATTACCCAGATACCAAAACCAGACAAAGAATCTCCAAGAAAAGAAAATTGTATGCCACTATTCCTTACGAATATAGATATAAAAATCCTCAAAAAAATATTAGCAAATAGAATCCAGCAACATATTAAAAAGGATTATATGACCAAGTGGGATTTATCCCAGGAATGCAACATTGGCTTAACAAATAAAAATCAATCAATGTGAAACATCATATTAATAGAATAAAAGGATAAAACCACACGATCATCTCGATGCTGAAAAAACATTTTACAAAGTCCAACACCTGTTTGTGTTAATAACACTCAACAAACTAGGAATAAAAAGGAACTTCTCAACCTGATAAAGGCTATCTACAAAAAGCCTGCAGCTAATGTCATACTTAATGGTGAAAGGCTGAATGCTTTACCACTAAGAATCAGAAACAAGTCAAGGATTTCCACTCTTGCTACTTCTATTCAACCTATTGTAAATGGAAGTTCTAGCCAGGGCAATTAGGCAAGAGGAAAAAGGCCTCTAGATTGGAGAAGTAAAACTATCTCTATTCACAGCTGACATGATCTTATATAAAGAAAATCCTAAGGAATCCACTAAAAAGCTATTAGAACTAATAAGTAAATTCAGCAAGGATGCAGGATACAAGATCAATATACAAAAATCAATTGTATTTCTATACACTAGCAATAAACAATCAGAATATAAATTTTTAAATTCCATTTACTATAGCATCAAAAATGGAAAAATATAAAGACTCATTGAAGGGAAACAGATGTGGTTCAAGCAATTGAGCTCCCCTCTACCACATAGGAAGTCCAGGGTTTGATTCCCGGGGCCTCCTGGTGAAAAGCAAGCTGGCCCGCATGGCAGGCTGGCCCGAGTGGTGAGCTGGCCCGTGCAGAGTGCTGGCCCATGTGGGAGTGCTGGCCCATGTGGGAGTGCTGGCCCGCACGGAGAGCTGGCGCAGCAAGATGGTGCAACAAAAAGAGACACAGAAGAGAGACAATAAGAGACACAGCAGACCAGGGAGCTGAGGTGGTACAAGAGATTGAGCAGCCTCTCTCCACTCCGGAAGATCCCAGGATCAGTTCCCGGTGCCGCCTGAAGAGAAGACAAGCAGACACAGAAGACACAGAGAGCAGATAGCGAGGACAAAATCAACGAAGGGGGGAGATAAATAAATCTTTTTTAAAAAATCATTGAAATAAAGAAAACCTAAATAAATGGGAAGACATCCCATGTTCATGGTTGGAAGACGTAAGATCAGTAAGCTAGCAATAGTTCCCAAATTGATCGACGGATTCAACACAATCCCTATCAAAATTCCAGCTGTCTTTTTTGGAACAATTGACAAGGTGATCTTAAAATTCACATGGAAAAGCAAGGGAGCCAGAATAGCTAAAACCATCTTGAAAAAGAACAAAGTTGGACTCACACTTACCAGTTTCAAAACTTACTATGAAACTACAGTAATCAAGACGTGGTTGTTACTGGTATAGACACATAGATCAGGGGAGTAGAATTGAGACTCCAGAAAATAACCCTTACATTTACAGTGAGGAAAGAACAGTCTTTTCAATAAATGGTGCTGGGACAACTGGTTGTCCACATGCAAAAGAGTGAAGTTGGAAGTCCAGCTCACACCATATGCAAAAATTAACTAAAAAAATTAACTCAAAATGGATCAGAGGCCTAAATATAAGAGCTAAAACTATTGAAAAAAATGTAGAAGAAAGCACAGCTGTAAATCTTTGTGACCTTGGATTAGACAATAGTTTCTAAAAGCATAAACAACAAAAGATAACAGGTAAATTGGACTTCAGTAAAAGAAAAAAATTTTGTTCTTCAAAGAACACCATTAAGGAAATGAAAAGACAACCCTCAGAATGGGGGACAATATTTGCAAATCGTATATCTGATAAGGGACTAGTATTTTACCATTCAATAATGAACAATCCAGTTTAAAAATGGGCAAAGTACATGAATAGACATTTCTCCAGAAAAGATACATAAATGACCAATAAGCATATGAAAAGATGCTCAAAATCTTTAGTAATTAGGGAAATGCAAATCAAAACTTCAAGGAGATGCCACTTGACATCCGCTGTCTGTAATAAAGACAATGAGGATGTGGAGAAAGTGGAGCCTACATACATAGCTGGCAGAGCACATATGGAGAACCTGCTTTGGAAAACAGTCTGGCAGTTCCTCAAAATGTTAAACAAAGAGTTACTATATGATCCACTCCTAGGTATATACCCAAGTGAATTGAAAACACATGTCCATGCAAAAACTTGTACCAGAGTGATCAGAGCGGCATTTTCCTAATAGCCCCAAAGGGGAAACAACCCAAAAGTCCATTAATTAATAAATGGACAAACAAAATATAGCATATCCATGCAATGTAATGTTATTTGGCCATAAAAAGGAACAATTTCCTGATGCATGCTCCAATGTGATGCCAGGTGAAAGAAGCCAGGCGCAAAAGACCACATATTATAGGATCCCACGAATATGAAATGTCCAAAATAGGCAAATCCATTGAGAGAGAAAGCAGATCCGTGGTTGCCAGGGGTTTGGGGTGGTGGGGTGAGGAATGGGGAGTGACTGCTAATGGGTACGGGGCTCCTTTTGGGGAGGACAAAAATGTTCTGGATTTAAAGAGTGGTGATGGCTGCACAACTCTGTGAATGTACTAAAACCACTGAGTTGTGCTCTCTAAGAGGGCAAATTTTATGGCATGTGAGTTATATCTCAATAAAGCTGTTATTAAAAAAAGAGAAGAAGTTAAAAAGAAATCGGTAGGATAGGTAAGCTAAATCGTCATCTTTCTGTCTAGGAGTCAGAAGATATTGTCCAAAATTGATAAACCCAGCCCCAGAGGTCTAACCATAGATCAGCTTTCGTTTCAAAAGAATTAAAACAAGAAGCAGTTCAATGAAATTGCTCCCAGGAGACGGGCAGGAGTGAGAAGCCAGCAAGGAGGCGAGGGCTACTTGGCCACATGACCTCTTTTGAACTTTATTTCTTACTCCGTGTACGTGTTACTTTGATATAAAGTAAAAGAAGGAAATTCTTAAAACTGCAAGCATTTGTTTTTTCAAAGCTCCTGAAGGTTGAGCCCAAGAAAAGACCCAGTTTCTTCCAGGAAACTGTCCATGCACTGTAATCTCGCCTCCACTCCGCGTCTGCTGCTGCCCACTGCCTCCCCTGCTGCGGCCAGGTGGCCTGTCTGGGCTTGAGCAAGGGTAAGAACTGATAGAGATTTTTTTTCCAGCCAGCTGAGAGAGAGGAGACTGACTCTGTCAAAAATGGAACAGTGAAAACAACTGTCAAGTTAATTAAACAGGCACTCAAAAACACAGTGAGGAAAAAAAAAAAAACAGTGAGATTGGGACAAGAACTTATTGAACAGTCAGCACTCAACTTCCACATAGCTCTTTAATGTCCCCTCCCCATGTGCCAAGAACTGGAGGCTCACAGCATCTTCAGTGTCTTTCCATCGGCCTCCTGGATTTAATTCCAAATCAGTCTTCTGGGCTGTCTGTCGCTCAGCTAACCACGGCTCAGAGAGCTCTCCATTTGATCCAGTACTCAGGAAAAAAAAAAAAATGGTTTCAAGAAAAGTGCAGAAGGTAATTTTGTCCCAGATCTTTCCCCCCGAGTCAAGAACATAATAGATTTGACTTTTTTTTTTATGTCGTGTGCCCCCCTAAGAAGCATAAAAGAAAGGTTACCCTGGCAGGCAGCTAGAAAAGAGTTTAATTAATCCCAAAGTGTGTGCTTCATTTGGAAAGTGCATCACGAAAGAATCCTGTGTTTACTGAACTAGATTCTTAGGGCCGTTATCCCTCCACCAAAGGCAAGATTTTTCTGACAGAGCCGCATCCCCTGTGGCCTGGGAGGAACTGCCATTAAAAATAAGACCCACACAGGGAAAGGACCGAAGGTGCTGAGGCGGCAGGCGCTTTCCCCTTGGCAGAGGTACCTGGCGTCCTGGCATCTGTGCAGAGCCGGCTCAGCCCCGGTCTTGTGGACATCTTCGTTGTCCCGGGCTGGCGGTGCCAAGCTGGCACTTACCTGGCTAGTCCCGGGAAGGAGCCCAGGGCGGTCTGCGTTTGGGACACTCCTAACGTGCTACCCTCCTTTTTTAAATCGAGGTGCAATTCACTTAGCACACCACTTAAAAACGCGCAACGGAGGGGCTTTAAGTACACACACAAGCTGTGCAGCCAACACCTCGCCACCCTTTTTGAAAGCAGACGCTGCCCCCACCTTAGCAGGCACGTGCTGGGGCTAATCAGAAACTGTTTGCCTCAAAAACGCGGTTTCGTTTTCATTTAGCACAGCTTTTATCAATTAGGTGACGGGAAAAAATTGAGCATTGGGCTTGTTCCATTAAAAGTAATAATAATCCCCCGTTTTGCTTCGTCATAGGAGGTAGCATTCTTCCAATTTCACAAAGGACTTAGACACCCAGGGCAGGGGCCCCTCGTTGAGCATCTGAGGACAAGCCTCAACTCTTCTGGAGACGAGGAGGGCGCACGCTTGTCTTGCTCATGAGTTATGACTGTGGTTTTTCTGGCAAAACATTAAGGAGGAAGGAACTAAAAATATTTATCGGCCACTCTGCCAAAATGCCACGGTGCTCGGAACGTACTGGGCCAACATGTTGAAGCACTTTTACAGTGAGCGGGATCTGACTAAACCCCAAGGTCAAAGTCATCTCACACCTTCCCCTCCGTCCCCTGGCTGCGGCTGGCACCTGGAAGGAGGGTCGGGGTGTCCAGCGCCGCTCTGGACAGCTGGACAGCCGCTGGCCCATGGCCCCCAGAAGAGAGGCAGCGGGGGGACTGGCCAGGCCCCAGGCAGGCAGGCCACAGGGACGCCTCTCCCCACCCCGGCCGCAGGGCCCGGCCGAGCACTGCCAGGAGGTGCCTCTTCTGCTGCCAACTCAAGGAAGCCAAGACAGAAAGAGCAGCCTAGACATCTCCCTAATGCTTCCTCCCAAGCTCAGGAACCAAGCCCAAGACGTCCGCGGGGCGGGTGGTGGGGAGACAGCCCAGAAGGAGTGGGGCCCTGGAGACCCCTGCTTCTCCAGCGTTAGTGTGCACACAGTCACGGGGCGGCTTGTTAAAACGCAGCTTCTGATTCGGGAGGTGCGGGAGGAGCCTGGGGTTCTGCATTTCCAGCAAGCGCCCAGGTGATGGTGAGGCTGCTGGCCCGTGGACTGTACTCTGAGGAGGGAAATAAAGCCCCAGCGGGCACAGAGAGAGACGGGCAGGGTTGGGGAGTAAAAAGGACAGCAGACAACTTGGGTGTGGTGAGGGCCTGCTCGGGGGCTGAGGAACATTTTCTGAACCCCAGCCTTGCCTTGCAGGTCTGCGTTCGAGCCGAAGGCCAATGACCTGTTATCACCAACAAGGGAGACTCTTTCTCAGCTCGGGCACTGCCCAGGACCCCCCTGTGTGGGTTCGGGGAGAACCAGCCCCCTCTAACCACTGGGAAGAGTGTGTCACTGCAGAATGGACACACACTGACCCAACTGGACAAGGCTAGAAGTCTGACACACCTGGGTCCAAACCCCAGACGTCCCACATCAGCCACGTGACCTTGGGCAAATCATCTGAGCATTGGGTTCCTTACGTGGAGAGAGAGACTGACAGCAGTACCTCTCCGTGGTAGCCAAAGCCACGGCCCCCGAATGGCCTCCCAGTCCCCCAGAGCCTGCGAATATACCCTCTTACATGGCAAAAGGGACTTTGCAGAAGTAATTAAGTCACAGCTCTTGATCTGGGGAGATTATCTGAACTATCCAGGGGGTCTCAGAGTAATGACAGTAATGACAAGGGTCCTTAGAAGGGAAAGAGGGAGGCAGGAGGGTCAGAGCCAGAGAAGGAGATGCGACCACTGAAGCCGAAGCCAAAGAAAGGAATTTGAAGGTGCTTTAAAGACGAAGAACGGGGCCACCAGCCAAGGACCGCAGGTGGTCTCCGGAGCTGCAAAACACACGGAAACAGATTCCTATATAACCTCCGGAAGGCACGCAGCTCTGCCAACCCCTTGACTTCAGCCCCGTAGCACCCATTTCCTTCAGAACCGTAAGCTAATAAATTTGGGTTGCTTTAGGCCACTGAAGTGGGTGGTGATGTGTTACAGCAGAAGCAGGAAACTGATACCTGCCCCCGCAGGACCGTTGTAAAGATTGATGAACTGACGCATACGTGCTGCTCCCAGCCCAGTCCCCGGCCCTCAGCCAGCAGCAGCTGCACTTGTTAGCACCGTCCTCAGTGCAGGAGGCTCAGCCCCCTGCCTGCTGTCCTTTAGACAATTGCTGCCCAGCCAGGGGGTCGCCCCAGCCTCAGCCTGCTCCGGGAGCAGCCAGAGCTCCAGACTACACGATGGCCAGGGACTTCTTGCTCCCTCAGGTGCCAGGTGATGCTGAGGTCACACAAGCACCAGGAGTCCCAACGGAGATTCAGAACCGCAGGGAAAGCACGCAGGGGTCATCAGCCCTGGGTATCCAACCAGCACGAGGGGTGCTTTAACTAAGAATTCAAGTCTGCTTCAAAACAACACGTTCTCTAAACCCCCACAGCAACCTCCCCAAGCAAGGCCATTTTAGGGACGGGGGCGGGGGGAGAAGGTGAGCTCTAGAGAGCGGCAGTCACCGTGTCAGTTTGGTGCAACACACACCAGGCAAGGAATCGCGCCCCCCGGAGCTCCTTGGTGCTCTGCGGCTGCCCGGTCCTGCTGCCACCCAGTTCTCGCGGCTCCACTTTTCCCAAACCTGGACCCGGGCCAGGGCATAATGTTTTCTAACTATATAGTAAGTTATTCAAATTATGATCATTTCAGTAACCATTTTTTTATGAGAAAATAAATTTTAAATAATAGCCTTTTAAACTTTTTATGGTTTCATTTGTCATGTGACCTGGGACAAGGTATATTTTTGCACTAAAATGGGACACATTATCTCCAAAGTAACGCTCAGGAACAACATTAGCAGGATGAAAGGACAGGCTGAGTCACACGAGCCCACATCAGTGGGGACAAACACACACAGGAAGGAAAAAGGTAGGACAAGGGTTTGTCCCTGAAGGACAAGATGATTCTAGCCAGGGCAGAGGATTTAATTCAGGCCCAACAAACATCGTAGTTACTTTATTTTATTTTAGTTTTTTGCTCTGCTTGCTTAGCAGGAAAACAATTAAACATTTACACTTCAACTGGCCACATCCTTCCCCAAACTCCTGGAAATGGAAGAGACTTCAATCGGTCATGAATTCTCTACCCCTGCCAGAGGACCCAGGCAGAGCTGCTGGGGAGGCAGGTTATCGGGGATGAGGCTGCAGGCAGCTGGGTTGTGCGAGCCGAGCGTTTCCTGGCGGGAAGACCTGGGACACTAGATATAGAGACCCACATGGTATCTTCTGTTCCCACTGAGAGGAAAGGGGAAAGGGACAGAAGGCTTATAAATAATAATACTAATGCTTTATTTGGTGTGCTAGAGTTTGCCCAACTCCTTTTCCACTCATTACATCACTTGCCCGGGACCAGCCATGTAATTTGTGCAAAACTGAAATGCAGGGTAAAAGGCAATTTCAAGACAGCGTCAGCAAAACAAGAAACTAAGCGCCGAGCCCTGGGCAGGCCGCCCTTCCTGCTCCCGCCGGAAACCGGGATTGACCATTTGAAGCTCACGGGCTGGACATTGCTTCCCTGCTCACAGACAGCCCTCCTCCCCGCCCACAGTGCTCTTAGCTGCAAATGACAAAAGCCCCGTGCGAACTGGCTTAAACAATAAGAAATTTACTGCACCACATGTCTGGGGGTCCAGAGAAAGCGTGGACTTCAGGGCCTATCTGATCCACTGGCACTGCCTCAGATTCCCTGGGACATCCTAGGTTCATGTCTTCCTCTGGGCAGAAGCAAGATGGCGGCAGCACTGTGGGCCTCACCACCTGTGCACGGCACAGTCCAGGGAAGAGAGACTCGCTTTCGCCAAGGCTCTCTCTGAAGGGCAAGGCCATTTCCTCCCCAGCAGTGCCCTGCAAGTTGCTCTTTGGGAGGCATCGGATTGGTTTAGGGCCCATCCCTGAACCGCCTGCTGCCTTAGAGGAACCACGCCGTGCGGGCGGGCCTGCCCTCACCAGGAGGCCCCGGGAACCGAACCCGGGGCCTCCCATATGGTAAACGGGAGCCCCACGGATTGAGCCACAGCCGCTTCCCTCCCAGAGCACTTTGGAGCTGCACAATGGTGTTGAAGAGGCACCTCCCAATGGCTCCCCCAATGCCCTATCCACATCCCTTGGTGAAGAGCTGCCCGGGGACAGCCATGTTTTGCATTGTATGTGACATTGACCTCCAGCTACTCTTGAGTGGTCTACAGACACCCTGACCCAGGGACAGGCAGTGGTGCCCTGTATAGAAAGATGGGCTGGGGCATTTGAAGGGAGCCACATAGGACAGAGAGAATAGGGCAGTTGATATTGCAAGTTGAAGTTTAAAAATTACAATGTAGAAACAGAAGCCAGAGAGGCCACTGTGGGCCTTGTGCAACTGAAGCTAGGGGAAAGAAAGAATCATGGAGAAAAGTTGTAGACTAAAGGTTGAGAAGCAGACGGAAAGAGCAGGGAAAAGTCATGGGCAGCGTAGCTGCCTCATGTGGCTGGCAGATCTCCAGAGCAAAATCCACAAACCCCTGCTTCTGGGGTCCCTAGAGCAGCCCTGGGTCCAGAGCAGCCCTCCACCCCTGGTTACTGTAATTCCTAAGTTTGCATGTCCAGCTTTTCTGGGGCTCTTGTGCCTGGGAACTCCCTCTCCACCCCCATCCCCATTCCTTGAGTGTTCTTGCATCCAGAAGAGCCCTGTGTCAAACAAGGGATCTGAGACTGAGCTGCACTTCTTAGCTGAGCCAGAGGAGAGAAATACAAGAAAATTTCCATACATTCATTCAACAGATACTGAGGACTCTGTGCCCCGGGCCACTCAACCCAAGACAATGAGCTCCTGGCCTTCTCCAGGACTTCCTGGTAGCACTGGGGGAGAAGGGAGAGGAAAGACAGGCAATTACTCTGTGATGTGATAAGCATGGCAGGGAGAGGGAGAAAATGACTGAGAAGGTCCCAGACTCTGCCATCCACACAAACTCCAGAGGAAGATCTCCGAAGCTGAAGCCACACTCCAAATTTATGCTTTGAGTGGAATGAGATGCAAATGCTTGATAATAAACAAGCATATGGCAAATTTATTTCAGTTCCCCTCCCCACTGCTGCTTCTTGATTTGTAACCCACCCCGTTAAAAAGAATTAAAAACAAACAAACAAACAAGGTTTATACCAAGAGCTTTATGCAGATTAATTCTTTGCGGGTGAAGCCCCAAAAGCGCAGCTTCCGGTTAGGGAGAACTGTGACAACAAAACAATATCCATGCTAACTGATCAGAAACATAGGGAGTCCATGACGACTCTGATGAAACGGGAATCAGAGTAAACGATACTGATTTATGAATCTAGTTATGGACTCTTATGAGAAAAGGAATTAGAGCTTCAGCGAGAACGAGGGAGCTCATGTTTCAACATAACATCCATCTGCGTCAGGATAAATAACCCCACCTTGATTCCAAGGGAATTTCCTTTCTCTCTGAATTTATCCAGGGATCTGAGATCTGAAATCTGGGCGTGAGTTGGCCGATTGGGGAGTGGGGAACGAGGCAAAGCGTGTGCATTTTTATGGGGAAGATTTAGCTAAACTTTCCTGGTTCTCGTAACCGTTGGGCATTCAGTGCAGCCACTGTGGACTCACAGGTTGATATTGCCTATGCAGAGCCTAGTTGAAGAAAGCAGTAAGTCCCCTGGGTGAGGAATCTCTGGCCAGGTCTATGAAACAAAATTGTCCAAGGAAATTTGCTCCAAACTTTGGGGAAGACCTTAGCTTAGTTCTCAGAGGCCAGGGAAAGCTATATGTCCATACCCAAGGCCCCCACTAAAGACCTGGGGTGTGATGGCTGGACAGTTAGCCTCCCACCCTCTCGGTGGGTCCTGTGTGGCCAGGGGAAGGGGGCAAACTGCATCCCTAGGCACGGGAGGGTAGAGCTGTACACCCAGCCCTTGGCCTTCACTGCCTGCCTATTTGAACAGGCCCTCTTCCCCATGCCTCCTTGAGACCTTGCTAAGATGTAAGATGTGCTGTTATCTCCTGAAAGAAATAGCACTGCCTAACTCATCAAGACTGAGATTTAATTTTTATATTAATGTAGAGAAGAGCAGGCTGGAGGAGATGGCCCTAAGGTCAGCCGAAGGTTTCTTCGTTGTTCAACAAGCCGCTGGCCAGATGTGACCTGGCCATTGTCCATATCTGCACCCGAGAATCCAAACTGCTTGCTCTCACACTCAGAGAACAGATTAACAACGCGCGAGTGGTGATTGCGTTAGCAGTGTAAGAGCTGCCTGTCTGATGAATTGGAATGGGCAGTAGTATATGGAAGGTACATTTTCAGAGTCAATGAGTTTTGATAATTGAGTTTATCCCTTGCAATGAGTACAGTTCTAGGAAATCTAGATGAAAGTGTGACGAGCTTTGTTTGCTTAAGTGTTTCCTGAGCAAGGATCATTAGCTTCATACGACTTTTTTGGGCATTTTGCTGTCATTACATCACTGATGGAACTTTCAATGACGCTTTCCAACATGATTTCCATGCCACAGGACCCTTTCTTAAACAATATATGGAAAAACAAACAAATTACACCAAGACACGTCAGGCAGCCCTGCCTGAAATGGGCTGCTGCTTTTCCCTTTGTTGCCCCCCTGCCCCCACATACACACGGGGGCCCCAAGGGGCAGGAGCGCGGCTTGAAAACCAGTGCACAACACGTCTCTCTCCTCATTCCTGAAGTTTCACTGGCGCTTCAGGGAGGAAGTCCAAGTTGGATTGGAATTGCCCATGGTTTGGATCTGCAGGGCGGGGACAAAAGTGAGAGCTGTTGGACACAGCACTGAGCAAAGGCAGGGGGCAGGGACCCGAGGGGCTTTGGGGGCTTACAAGCCTGGGCGTGGCCCAAATGAGGGCCAGATCAGAAGGAAGAAGAAACGCTGGAAACACGGTGTTGGGGGTTGAATCTGTCCCTCCCCCAGTACCTCAGAAAGTGGCCTTATTTGGAAACTAGGCCATTGCCGATGGAATGAGTTAAGATGAGGTCACAGTGGAGCAGGGTGGACCCCTCATCTAGTAAGTCTGGTTCCTCATCAGAAAAGAAGACACAGACACAGGGCCGAAAGCCAGGCGGCGGCTCGGGCTGCCTCTACAAACCCAGGAAGGCCAAGGATGGCTGGTGACCCCCTGGAGCCGGAGGAGGCCAGGAAGAGTCCTTCTCCTGCGGCTTTCAGAGGGAGCATGGCCCTGCAGACATCTCGATTTCGGACTTCTAGCCTCCAAAACAGAGACAGTCAAGGCCCACAGTTTTCAGCCTCGTGATCTGCTTTGTTACGCAGCCCTGGGAAGCTAAGACACCTGAGGATTGGGAATATCAAGCTAAGACACCTGAACTTTGTCCTGTAGCCACAGGGTCCTGGGACAAGTTGATATACATTGTTTTTTTTTAAGCTTTTTAAAAAATACTAATCATCTGGCAACAGAGCAAACTAAATTGGTTGACTACAGGCTCTGTGTGGAAGCAGAGGGGGTGGGAATGGAGCAAAGCATGGAGACAAGGGGCTGCCGGACTGCAGTCAAGCAGCACACGTGCACCATGCAGAGAGAACTAGAAGGTGTCTGCAATCAAATGCTGGCGGGGACAGTGCGGAATGGCACCGTCCAGGAGAACCCCAGGAGTCCAGGGAAGAGCGTGGAGGGGGACAGGTGGGAGGGGACTCCTGGAGGGCTGGGTCCAGAAAGATGAGTAGTCGTGGATGGGGGGATGAGGGAGGGTGTGAACTAGGTGGAGTGAAGACGGGCCCGGGGCAGGCTTCGTGGCTGAAGCTAGTTTGCAAACCCCCATCTGCACGGTCTGGACAGGACTGCAGTGCTGGGGTCTTCTCAGGCACACTCAGGGGCATTGAAATGGAAGGAGTCTGCCCTTGTGTCGTAATTGATTGTGAAGAAACGCCCAGACATGATGCTGAGAGCAGAGATCAGTATAAAAAACATTTCTTTCATTTAGTGAGAGAGAGAGATATATATATTTGCATCTTTATTGGTGGGGATGCAATAGGCAACCCCTTATGCCTGCAGAGTGCTCCTAGGCCTCCACTGACACCAGCTCCCACATGGGGACAAAAGAGGGCCACTCTGGTCTGAGCAGGTCACTGGGGAACGTGACATCCACCATCATGTAAATGGCCTTGTGCTGATTTAAAGAGAAAAAAAAAATATTTTTAGACAAGCTCAAATAACAATACAGAAAAGCCAGACTCCAGGGAACAATGAGAAAACATAGAGAAGCCAAATATAAAAATACTGGCACATGAAACAAAAAAATGAAAATTGAAAAAAAAAAAAAATTACTTCACTCCCACGGATTACAACTGGAAATCCCCAGAGGGAAGGGCAGATTTTGGAAGAGAAAAAGAGATTATATTTTATGGGAAGAGATATAATAACCATTCTCTTCC
Source organism: Tolypeutes matacus (assembly GCA_026826555.1). Taxonomy (NCBI): domain Eukaryota; kingdom Metazoa; phylum Chordata; class Mammalia; order Cingulata; family Chlamyphoridae; genus Tolypeutes; species Tolypeutes matacus. The sequence goes on along the minus strand of JAKSZT010053883.1, from coordinate 2,684,295 downwards.
TATAAAGCAAATGATGGAAGATTGTCTCTGCTCCATAGATACACACTGCACATTTTCATGATACTACTAACAGGAAATCAATAGGATCTTTTATATGGGAAAAGACATTATGGTTCTGGACTCCCAGCACGGCTAATCGGGCCATAGGAAGATCATCACAAAAATGTGCCGCCCGCCACTAATCTTGGTCCTGGGATAATTAAGTACCCTTTAAATCCAGATCTTTGTTCATTTTTAAGCTGCTATTATTATTCTTATTATTTAGAAATAACCACATTCAAAGCTTCACCTTTATTAGAAGCAAAGAGCTCCCAGGTAACACTCCATACAAGGGTCTCCACGGTGGGCCAGGTGCCCTCTGGAAAGCCCCCTCCCATCCAAGTCCACTCTTGGTGGCAGCCATTCATCAGCAGCCAGAACCCTTATCAGAGTGTAATTTGACAGCTGTGGCAGGCTCAGCAGGACTGACGGGATCTCCCGATTTTTCCCTCCATTCATCTGAAATTAGCAAAAAATATTTTGTGCTGGAGATGACTTCCCCAGGAAGGGCTTTGACATCTGGTGGCCTCGAGCATCTTTATACTAGTGCTATTGGAAGGCTCCAGGTCGTGGCTCTCACGATACCCAAAAGGCTAAGTATCCTGGACCCTCTTCCTAGGTGAGAATCTTAGCACCGTCCTGGTAAAACTTATTTTTCCAAGAGTAATTTAACTGTCCCAGGGTATGGAGCCCTTTGGTATTGAGTGATATTTCGTTGGCACTGTTTAGATTTAGCACTGCCTCTGTCCTCCAGGGGCTTACCTCTTATTAAATGCAGACTAGGTAACACCTAATCTGATTAGGTTAAATCAAAGTTTCCTCCCCTCAGCACTACTGACATTCTGTCTAGATAACTCTTTGTTGGGGGGGGACTGTCTCGTGCATCTTAAGATGTTTTAGCAGCCCCCCTGGTCTCTACCCTCTAGATGCCAGTAGCACTGTCCCTCCCAGTTTTGGGAAATCAAAAATATTTCCAGATATTATAAATATCCCCTGGGGGGCAAAATTACCCTGGGTTGAGATGTACCAAGCTTATAGAGGTGTTATAAGTAGATTAAATGTGTGTGAAGATGGAAAGGTGGTACCATCAATCAAAGAATGTTTCCTCAAACAGAAAGATGCTGAGCACTGCCCTAAACATCTAGATTCCTTCATTTAACTTTAAAAATATTTGAGTGCCAACTACATGCCAGGCACTTATCTGAGCACTTGGGGTAAAGCAGAGAACATCAAACATTTTAGTGGGGAAGACCAGAAATTCACAACATAAATAAGATATATAGTATGTGTGGTGGTTTGAAGCTATAGGTGCCCCAGAAAAAAATATGTTCTTAAATCTAATCCATTCCTGGACATGTAAGCCCCTTGTAAGTAGGGCCTTTTGATGCTTTGCTTCAATTAGGGTGTGACCCACCTCAGTCAAGATGGATCTTGGGGGGTGATGTGGCTTAAATGGTTGGGCATCCATCTCCCATACGGAGGGACCTGAGTTCGATCCCCAGGACCTCCCAGTAAAATAAAGAAAAATATAGAAGGCACGCAGACTGCCAGTTCCTATAAGCAGACATGCCGTCAGGCTCCATGCATGGGCACACCGTCAGGCCCCGCAAGCAGGTGAGCCCCCAGGCCCCACGTGCAGGCGTGCCAGGCCCTGACAAGCCACGCAACAAGATGATGACATAACAGGAGAGTGACACTAAGGGAGAGCCAAGATGAGACGCCCTGAAAAACCAGGAACTAAGTTGACGCAGGTGGCAGAACGCCTCTCTCCCACATCAGAGGTTCCCAGGATCGAATCCCAGTGAAGGAGAAGGATGAGAAAAGAGGGCAGGAAACAGACACAGAGAATTGCCCAGTGAATGAACACAAAAACAGCAAAAACGGGGGGGAGAGGGGTTAAAAATGCATAAAAGTAAAATAAATAAATCTTTAAAAAAAAAAAAGATGGGTCTTAATTCTCTTACTGGAGTTCTTTAAAAATGAAATGAATACAGAGAGAGAGAAAGCCATGGAAGCAAGATGCTGAAAGCAACAAAACCCGAAAGAGAAGGGAGAGATCAGCAGGCATCACCATGTGCCTTGCCATATGGAGCCAAGGATCGCTGGCAGCTGGTCTTCAGGAAGAAAGCATCGTCTTGACGATGCCTTGATTTGGACATGATCTTGGCCTCAAACTGTAAGCTAATAAACCCTCATTTTTTAAGTCAACCCATTTTATGGTTTCTGCATTCAGCAGCCTGGGAGTCTAAAACATTGTTAGGTAGTGATATATGCAAAGAAGAAAATAATTAAGCAAGCAGGACAGCAAGTGTTGTGGAGATGCTGAAATTTTACATAGGGTGGCCTGGAAATGGCTCCTTGAGATATGACTGAAGGATAGTAAGAAGTGAGGGGGGCTGGGAAGCAGCTGTGGCTCAATCAGTGGGGCTCCCGTTTACCATATGGGAGGCCCCGGGTTCGGTTCCCGGGGCCTCCTGGTGAAGGCAAGCCCACCCGCACGGCGTGGTTAGCTGACCCAGCGAGCACAAGCAGCAAGGGGGGGATAAATGAATAAATAAATAAAAATAAATAAATAAAAAATAAAAAAAAAAGAAGTGAGGGGGGCGAGCCAGGCGGATTTGGGGGCAGAGCATTGCAGGCCGTGGGAACAGCAGGTGCAAAGGCCCTGAGGCAGGGACATCCCTGGGGTGACTGAAGAAGGTGGCCTGTGTGGTCGGAACAGAGTGGACGACAGGGAGAGGAGTAGGAAAGAAAGTCAAAGAGGTATTGGTGGGGCTTATGGGTCATAGTAAAGAAGGGCAACAATTTACTCTGAGTGAGATGGGAAGCCAGTGGAGATCTGTATAGAGGTATTACATGGTTTGACATTTAACAGGATCACTCTGAGAAGGGGCTGTAGATGGCAAAGGGCAGAAGCTCAGGTACGTGACTATTGGTAAAATCCAAGACAGAAACGATGACTCGTGGACTAGAATGGCGGTTGGCATGAGATGTGGTGGGATTCTATATGTACATATTTGAAGATAGACCCAACAAGATTTGTTGATGTGCTGCATATGCACTCTAAGAGAGGGAGAGGGGGTCTTTTGCTTGAGCAAGGGGAAAAAATAGAGTTGCCATCACTTAAGAGAAGTACACAGAAGGAGCAGATTTGGGGTGGCTATCAGAAGGTTAGGGTTGTAGATTGAATGGTGTCACCCAAAAAAACATGTCCAAGTTCTAAACCCTGGTCCTATGAATTTATTTGTAAATAGGACCTTTGAAGACGTTATTAGATAAGATGAGGCTCAACTGGATTAGGGTGGGTCCTTAGTCCAATAGGAGTGGTGCCGTTATAAGGAGAGGAAATTTGGACACAGCAGAGGGGGAGAGACGGCCATGTAGCAGAGCGGAGATGGAACGCCGCGCATTGCCAGCAAGCCACGAGAACCCTGCAGACTCCAGGGCAAGCACGGCCCTGCCCACACCTTGATTTTGAACTTCTGGCCTCCAGAACCCTGAGAGAATAAATTCCTGTTGTTTAAGACAATTAATCTGTGGCATTTTGTTACAGCAGCCCTGGCCAAGTAAGACAGCACCTTGTGATTATGTTGAGTTTGAAATGTCTATTAGACATTCAAATAAGAATATCAAATAGGCAGGTGGCTACAAGGTCTGCAGTTCAGGGGAGAAGACTGGGTGGCTGGTGACATGAGTTTGGGAGTCAAGGCCTATTGAGAGCATTTATGGCTGAAATCGTCTAGGACTGTGCTGACCAAGGTAGTAGCCAATAGGCACATGTAGCTATTTAAATTTAAATGAATTAAAATTAAATAAATTTAAATTTTACTTCCTTAGTCACAATAACCATTAGCCAAAGGTGGCTACTGAGCACTAATGGTTATTGTATTGGACAGTACAGATATAGAACATTCCCATTATCACAGAAAGTTCCATCTAGGGAACAGGTAAGAAATCAGAAAAGCATCCAAGCCCTGAGCCCTTGGGTACTTCAACCCTGGACTCCAAAGTGGAACTGAGTGCTAGTAGACTGGCCTAAAGGTAGGGTTATTACACGTCCCCATTTGCCAGGAACAAGCCCTGTTTCTGCAACAGTCTGGTTAATTCCTATTGTGGCAGTCTGAAACTTTCATGGACCCCAGAAAATCCTCTTCTTAAAGCTAATCCATTCCTGTGCATGTAAACCTATTGAAGGTGGGACATTTGGATTAAATTCCTTCAGCTAGGGGCCCTTTGATTAGATTGCATGACCCAGAGTGGGTCTTAGTCCTCTTACTGGAGTTCTTTATAAATGGAGGAATAAAAAGCTGCAGACACAGAAAGAAAGCTGCAGAGACAGAGAGGAACCCAGAAGCTGAGAGAGAGGGCCCCAGGAGCCAAAAGCTGAAAGCAACAAGGCCCAGAGGAGAGGGGAGAGATGAGCTGATGCCGCCACTGTGCCCTGCCATGTGCCTGAGCACCCATAGCTGCAGCTCAGGGAAAACGATCATCTGATGATGCCTTGATTTGGACAATTTCATGGCCTCAGAACTACAAGCTTTTAACCTGATAAATTCCCATTGTAAAAGCCAACCCATTTCTGGTATATTGAACCCAGCAGCTTTTAACAAACTAAAATAGAAATTGGTACCAGGAGAGTGGGGTGCGTGCTGCTATGCAAATACCAAAAATGTTGGAATGATTTTAAAAATCGGTAAAGGGAGCAGATGTGGCTCAAGAGATTGAGCACCTGCTTCCCACATGGGAGGTCCCATGTGCCTCCTTTAAAAAAACAAAACAAACAACAAGCAAAACAAATGAAAAAAACAACTCAGGGGAGCCAATGTGGCTCAGTAGTTGTGCACTGGCTTCCCACATAAGAGGCTCCAGGTTCAATCCCTGGTCCCCGGTACCTTAAAAAAAAAAAAATGGGGGGGGGGTAGATGTGACTCAAATGGTTGGGCGTCCGTCTCCCATATGGAGGGACCTGGGTTCAATCTCCAGGACCTCCCAGTAAAAAATAAAAAATTAATTAAAAAAAAAAATGGATAAAGAGTAGATTTTGGAAGAATTGTGAGATGCTTGGTAGAAAATGCCTAGATTGTTTTGAAGAGGATGTTGGTAAAAAAATAAAAAAAGGTGGATGCTAAAGATACTCCTGATGAGGCCTTAGACAGAAATGGTGAATGTGTTATCACAAACTGGACAAAAGGCAATCCTTATTTTAAAGTGGCAGAGAACTTGGCAAAATTGACTCCTATTGTTAGATGGAAGGTGGAATTTGACAGTGACAAGATTGGATATTTAGCCAAGGAGATTTCCAAACTAAATGTGGAAAGTGCACCTTGGCTTCTCCTTGTAGCTTATGGAAAAACGCGAGGGAAGCAGATGAGGCTCAAGCAACTGAGCTCCTGCCTACCACATGGGAGGTCCCTGGTTCACTGGCGCGACAGGCAAGCACAGCAAGCTGACACAACAAGAGATACAAGAAGAAAAACAAAACATAATGAGAGACACAAAAAAGCAGGGAGTGGAGGTTCCCAGTGCCTCCTAAAGAGGACAAGCAAGACAGAATGAGCAGGTGCGGCAAGCTGACGCAATAAGATGATGCAACAAGAAACACAAGAAGAAAAACACAATGAGAGACACAACAAAGCAGGCAACAGAGGTGGCTCAAGCAATTAGGTGCCTCCCTCCCATATCAGAGGTCCCGGGTTCAGTACTCGGTGCCTCCTAAAGAAACAAGGAAGACAGACAGCAAGTGCAAACAATGAGGGGGTTGGGAAAGAATTTTTTTTTAATGCGAGAGGAAAGGGATAAGCTGAGAACTGAACTCCTGGGCACACACACAAAAAACAGAAATTGATGGTATGGGAAATTCTGAGCTTCTGGAAAGTGAGTCCCCAGAGAATAGTGGCCTGTGTGAGGATTTAACTGAGCTTGGGACCAGCCAGTGATTTCAGTGTAAGTCAGGATTGGAAATGCAGCTATCCAGGAAGGATCTGTGGAAAGTCTTACAGTTCAACAGCTTGGATCCCTGTTTTCCGCATGTGAAATCTGCAGGTTTTTTGTGAAATTTATATGAATGGAACTGCCAGCCTGGACTAGAAGGGACAGAAAAGGGACAGATTGAAGGAAAAATGACTTCAAAGGTGGAACCATGGAAACTGAGATGTGGATAAAACCATCTTCTCAGGCCAAGAGAGGGACCCCACCCATGTGTGTGGAAAGGGTGAGTTTGCCCAGCACTTGTTCAGGGAAAGGGTGTAACAGTTTGAGATTATTTATATATGGACCCAAAAAAAGATAAGGGTTATGTTGTAAACTGGTCTGTTCCTCTGGGAGTGATCCCCTTTGATTGTGTTAGAGTCAGCTGAGATGTTTTTGATTAAATTATGTTAAGATTAGGGCTTTGAGTCAACCAAGTCGGTAAAGTGTAACTCAGATTAAGTCCCCGCCCCCTTGGTGGGCTGATATAACTGGACACTCACTCAAAAAGACACACAGGGGAAACAGATGTGGCTTCGATTCCTTGGTTCTCCTGGAGAAAGGCAAGCTGGCCCACGCGGTGAGCTGGCCCAAGCAGAGAGCTGGCCCGTGCAGAAGTGCTGGCCCGTGCAGAAGTGCTGGCCCACACGGAGAGCTGGCGCAGAAGATGACACAACAAAAAGAGACAAAGAAGAGAGACAATAAGAGATGCAGCAGACCAGGGATCTGAGGTGGCACAAGAGATTGAGTGCCTCTCTCCCACTCCAGAAGGTCTCAGGTGCCACCTAAAGAAAAGACAAGCAGACACAGAAGAACACAGAGAGCAGACAGCGAGTGCAAAAACAACGGGGGCGGGGGGGGGGATAAATAAATCCTAAAAAAAAAAAAAAAAAAAAGACACAGAAGAAGACATAGGAAGAGAGAGAACTCCATAGACACAGCAGAGGTGAGAACTTTGATCCTGCAACCCTGGGAAGAGAGATGAGCCATTTGCTGGATAGCCTATAGCTGAGATTGGGAAGAGGCTGGGTCCATGGAGCCTCAAAAGGAAGAGGAAGCCCTGGGAGATGAGCTTGTATGCCAGCCTATAGCTGGGAGAGAGGAAAGCTGCATCCTCGCAGAGATCGGCAACCATCTTTGGTGAAAAAACAACCTTGAGTTGGACTCTTTAGGGCCACTATAAGCTTTTACCCCAAATAAATACCCTTAATAAAAGCCAACTGAGTTCTGGTACTTTGCATTGGCACCCCTTTGGCTGACTAATACAGACGACTACTGCCCCAGGCTTCAGAGATGTTGGGGCACATTCCTCGGGGATCAGGAATTGTTTGGCCACCACCCAGTGTGATAAGGGGGTTGAGCCTGTGCCCCAGAGATTGGAGAGAATCTGGTCATCACCTCAGTGATCTTGGAAGGTGAGGCCCAGAGTTCAGTGGCCACCCCAATGCTTGATGAGGGTGGAACCGAGCCATGTTCCATGCCCTTGGAAGGATGGAGTTCCCACTCTGTCAGGCCCTGAGGAAAAGAAGATATTGTTCTACTGATGGCTCTCAGACTTTGAAATCTAATGGAATATGCCCTTTAGGTTTGGGGAACTGCTTAGGACTCATGACCCCTGTTTTCCTTCCAATTTCTTCCTATGGCAATGGGAATGTTTATCTTGTGACTGTCCCTCCTTTGTATAGTAGAAGGAGATAACCTGTTTTGTAAGTTTCACAGGTCCACAGCCAGAGGGGATATTTGCCCCAGGACAGACTGCATGCCTATAACTGATTTGGGTAAGATTTTATACTTAATATTGTTACAGAAATGATTTAAGCCTTTTTGAAATATTGTGGTGGAATGAATGTATTTTGCATATGGAAAGAACATGTATTTTGAGGGTCCAGACGGTGGTATGTGGCAGTCTGAAGCTTTCATGGACCCCAGAAAATCCTGTTCTTAAAGCTAATCCATTCCTGTGCATGTAACTCTATTGTAGTTGGGACATTTTGATTAGATTGCATGACCCAGGGTGGATCTTAATCCTCTTACTGGAGTCCTTGATAAAAGGAGGACTAAAAAGCTGCAGACACAGAAAGATGACGGCAGATATAGAGAGGAGCCCAGAGGCGGAGAGAGAGGGCCCCAGGAGCCAGAGGCTGAGAGGAAGCCACTTTAGCCAGCAGCTGAAAGCAACAAGGCCCGGAGGAGCAGGGAGAGACGAGCCACCGCCATTGCGCCCTGCCATGTGCCTGATCGCCCACAGCTGCCACTTGGGGCAAAGGATCTCCTGATGATGCCTCGATTTAAACACTTTCACCACCTCAGAACTGTAAACTTTTAATTTAATACGGTCCCATTGTAAAGGCCAACCTGTTTCTGGCATATTGCTCCCAGCAGCTTTTAGCAAACTAAAACATCCATTATCCTGGCATAATATTAATAGCAACGCCTTTCACTTTCAAAAGAGTTCCCGTTTGGGTGCTAATTTGGTCACTCCACCTACACCCTGCCTACTCTTGAGTAAGAGTTACCAGGTGGCACCTCTTGTGAAGTCAAGGTGAGAGTTTTTCAGTGACTTGGAATCCTTACCTAGGGTCCTCCATCAGGTCCGCATCTCAATTCCAGATGAGTGAAGGTCTGTTTCTCCTGATAACTAAGTCACCTTGGAGAAGTCTAGGCATGTGAGTAGCTGTGCCCTGGGCACCGGCAGGAAGAAGCTATAAACTCAATGTCCTCAGGGCCATGAGGGCAAGTGCAAAGTCTTGGATCAATTTTTTCTTCTGTCCACTGTGTCTTATGCACTCAGTAATGAGTTGAGATTGGTAAAATCTTTGGCTATGATATCACCTGCTTGAATTTCTATCCCACCCACAGTCTTCCCCTTAGGGCCATCTGCTTATCTATAGCAAATCTCCCCTCACTTGTTGACATTCATACTCACACACCAAGACTAAGAGGGAGCCTGAAGAGTGAGGCAACAAAGACATGGGGGGTTCCAGGTCACTTTATGCTTCATTAGCCAGATAGGCTGGAACACTGGAACACTGTAGAAAATCAGGGAGTTACTGACACCCAGAGTTCCTTAGGACATTTTCAGAATGAATGGAATTCCATAGCAGGCAAAAACACTAGCCCTTGTTTAATTCTCAAGTTTGCATCCACTTTATATATTGGCACTATTTGATTCCAACCTTTCATTTCCATGGAAACCATTATGAAGCCACAATAAGAGGATTCCAACCAGAGTGAGGAAGCAGTAGCAGCAGTGGAAACTAGCTTTCAAATCAGCTTCAGGTAGAGGGAAGGACAGAAAAAAAATAGCTAGGAGCCATCCTCGGAGCTTTTGTTAGAGTGGTGCTTGCTCTCAGGTTACCCTGGGATGAGTCTTCAAGCCCAAGCAAAGCCCGTTGATCCTAGAGTTGATTCTGTTGATCTTCCTGGCTGGGAGATGGCTCTCCTCCTCCTTCACTGTTCTCTCCCTTCTGAAGACTGTGACTTTTTTTTTTTTTTTAAGGAAAAAGTGTATTCTTTCGTCAAAGTAAAGCATTCTCTGCTATAACCCGTGTGTGAAAAGGCATGGGTGAGGAGAGCAGAAGTATTAGTCTGTCTTACTTCCCTAGGGCTGCTGTAACCAATGAAAACAAACTGGGGGACTTAAAGCCAGAGAAACTTATTCTTTCACGATTCTGGAGGCCAGAAGTCCGCAATCCAGGTGCTGGCAGAACGGCCATGCTCCCTCCGAAGGTGCTAGGACAGACCCTTCCTCACCTCTTCCAGCTTCTGGGGGCTCCAGCACTCCTGGGCTTGGGGCCACGTCACTCCAACCCCTACCTTCATCTTTGCTTGACCCCTCCCACGACTCAGGTCCTCAAATCTCCCTCTGCCTTTTTCCTCTAGGGACACCTGTCACTGGCTTTAGCACCCCCCTAAAATCCATGGTGGATGATCTCTTCTCGAAATCCCGAACTTAACTGCTTCTGCAAAGACCCTTTATCCAAATATGGTCAAATCCCCCAGTTCCAGGGATTTGGACTTGGCCGTGGCTTCAGGGGTCGCTATTTAACACAGCACCTTCTCACAGCGGGAGAGTGTGCACTGCGAGCCGCAAAACCCGACTTTCTAATATCGAACGGGTGCCCCCGTGGGCCTTGAGGCTTTGGCCAATTGCAGAGAAATGGCATTACCAGTTCCTAGCATTCCAAGACCCAGGCACAGCAGGGAATCTGGGGCGTTGCCATGGTGATTCCAAACCTCAAAACTTGTGCCCTTGTGTATTATTTGCAAGGAACTAGTGACAAGGTCATCGCATGAAACACATGAACGACGCGTCGTTCAGGAGGCGAGAACTTTTCTCTGCCTCCATTGAAGAGATGGAATCTGTGATATTCTTTCAATGGCCACTGTCCTAGGCAGGGCAACAACTTTAAAGTTTGCACATAATCAGAGGCATTTGGGAATGAGGAGCGTAGAAGAGTTAGAAGGGGAAAGAGATGCTCTAATACTCACCACCTTCCACCACTCCAATCCAGAAGAGGTTTCAGAACTCCTTGACTCTACAGAGCCGCTGGTCCTGATATGAACAGTTAATCATGTATGAAGAGTTTATTATAATTAATTCTGCTCTGCCAGGCCTGTATTTATCTACGAGGAATTGGCTGAAGAGTCAGCCAGTGGGTGGAAGCCTCTTTCTCCAGGAAACTTAACAAACTTGGAGAAGGCCCCACTTTTGTTGGCTTTTCCCAGGATTTCATCCAGGTAAGCCCGTGAAAATGAAGATTTTGGTATGTTCATCAGAGTTTCAGCTTGGACAGGAGTTTGGCTAAAGGTTCCGTTAATAATTTCCTTCTTCATGAAATATAGAGCCGTGTGACTTTCCTCTTGTTAACACATCCATCAACTTCTGGATTCAGCATCCTGCTTCAAGTAGCTTGCTGAGTGTGAACACAAGATCTGACATTGCAGGCATGGCACAGAGCTCCTGAGAACCTACAGGAAAAAAAAAAAAAAAAAAAAAAAAAAAAAAGGAGGATGCGAGGAAAACTCTCTCCTTAATGATATCTCACAGCAGAAGCAGTGTTTTCTCTTATAATACTTTCAGATTAAGAGAAAAGTCAGGCACAGGAAAGCAAAGCTAATGTGGTATTTTAACTCTGTTATCTTTACAGGAGGAGGTTATGCATTTTTAATAGAACAGGGAAATTAAATGCATTGCCCACAAGATATAAACATGGGCCCACCTTTGGGCAAACAAGAGGTGCAGGTGCCATTTTTCGGCAACCTTTTCCCTTCTCTTTGAAACCTTCAAGTGTTGTTTTCTTCGCCCGGTTCTGTTGGTTGGGATCACATGCCTGCCCTCTGCTGGTTAACGGACATTCGAGCCTAGAGACAATCGTGAAGGGTACCAGATGCCCTGACCCCGGAACCAGCTTCTTTCCCAAAGACAGAATGACGGGCTTATCTCCTAACTCATACGGGTGGGCAACACAACATTCTCTGCTTTTGTGCACCACAGGTAATGTCTTCACACACCACATATCCAAGGCACTTATAAGATAAAGCTGGCGTGATCTCACAGATGGCCAAAAGTCCTCTGGAACATCATCATATAAGTCAAAAGAGGGGAAAATAAATACATACCTAAGTGAATAAATGTAAAGGCAGTAATTAAAGGAGACAGACCTGAGTCTGAATCCTGGTATGTCTGTTTACTGGCTGTTAACTGAGACAAGTTCTTTTCTTTTTTTAAAGATTTACTTTATTTATTTATTTATTTGTTCCTCCTCCTGCATTGTTTGCACTGCTCTCTGTGTCCATTCATTGTGTGCTCTGTGTCTGCTCATCTTCTCTTTAGGAGGCACAGGGAGCCAAAGCTGGGACCTCCCATGTGGGAGAGAAGTGCTCAATTGCTTGAGTTGCTTGAGCCACTTCAGCTCCCTGCTTTGTTGTATCTCTCATTGTCTTTCCTCTTTGTGTCTCCTTGTTGCATTATCTTGATGCATGAGCTCACCGCGCCTGCCTGTCATGCCAGCTTGCTGTCTTCTCATCTTCTCCAGGAGGCACCGGGAACCGAACTGGGGACCTCCCACGTAGTAGGCAGGAGCTCAATCGCTTGAGCCATATCCACTTCCCTGAGACAAGTTCTTAACTTCTCTAAAGCTCAGTTTCCTTATGTGTAAAATGAGGATATTTATAATTACATAAGAGAATTGTTGAAAAGATTGAATGCCATAATTCATCAGTTAACACAGTATCTGGCACATATTAAACATCTATGCATGGTAGCTTGTATATTTTTCTTTTTGTTTTCTCCTTGAAGCTAAAATCGTTTGCTTAGAGTATTCTCATGGATGCAGCTAGCGAAGAAAAGTTGGCATTGAGATCCTTGTGGTTAGTGGACAACTTTGTCATCTGTCACCCCGACAGGACAAGTGATAATATCTGGAGAGATTTTTGGTTGTCACAACTTTGTAGTGATGCTACCGGCATCTAGTGCATAGAGACCAGGGATGCTGCAATGCACAGAACATCTCCCCAACAAAGACTTATCTGGCACAAAATTCCAGAACTACATGGTTAGAATAATCTGCTCTAGCCTTACTAGAAGTGAGGACTATGCTTCTATAACCAAAGAACTTAACCCTTTGGCCAGCTGCTTGCTATATACACTGCAGCTGAGCTTTCCCTGGAAACTTATTCAGAAATGCAGGCTCCAAACATTTATTTTTTTATTTTTATTTTATTTTTATTTTTTAAAAGATTTTATTTATTTATTCATTTATCCCCCCCTTGCTGCTTGAGCTCGCTGGGTCAGCTAACCACGCCGTGCGGGCGGGCTTGCCCTCACCAGGAGGCCCCGGGAACCGAACCCGGGGCCTCCCATATGGTAAACGGGAGCCCTACTGATTGAGCCACAGCCGCTTCCCTCCAAACATTTATTGAACACTCGCTGTGTTTCAGGCATGGTACTAAGCAATGGAGACTGAGTGCTGAGAGCTGGAACCTTTAACCACTGACTGGTAGCATCTCTGCCTACAGCGTGGCTTTCTAGACAATATGAAAACAAAAATAAGGACTCTGGTTTCATAAGCCACCCATAGCCAAGACTCCCAATGTTTTTCTAAGGTAAAATACTCATGAAAGAACAAATTTAAAAAACAACCAACCAATCAACAAAAAACCGAGAAAGTTTTCTTTTAAATTGTCATTTAATTTAAAACAAGCCATTTCTTCAAAACGGAGCTGCTATGACAAATACCACACAATGGGCTGACTTAAACTACAAGGATTTCAGAGATTGGAAGTCCAAAACTAAGGTGTCAGCATGGCCTTGCTTTGGCCCTAAATTCTACAGTGTTTTGGTGCTGGCTTGCCACACTCCTTGGGGTTCCTTGGCTTGCACTCTGCCTCCTGTCACACAACAATCTCTCTCTTTGCGTCTGCTTTTCTGGTTTCCACTGACTCCCGGCTTCTTGCTCCTCCCTGTGGCTTTCTCCAACTTCTGGCTTCCTGTTTCTTTTCTTTATAAGATCTCCAGGAATATGGATTAAGTACCACCCTGATTCAGTTAACTAAAAATAACATCTTCAAAAGGTCCTATTTATAAAATGGTTTCTCACCCACAGGAATGCAGATTAAGATTAAGAACACGTCTTTTGTTGGGTACATAATTTAATCTACCACGTTTGGCCTGACTCTGCTGTCTCCATAGGTCTTCCCCCAGCCATCCTCTGTGACAAAGCCACCTTCTGCTTGTCACTTCTTGGGATGACCATTGGTGGGGGAAGTGAGCCAGATAGCTTACCAAATTTCAGAGTCATGGGCTTCCTGAGATCAAAGATATTGGGGAGAGAGGGCTAATGTACCCCAGTTCAGGGAATTTAGGGCTTTCCTTGACAGTGTTCCTGGGGGGGGGGGGTGCTCTCTAGCCAACAAACATGTTATCTGTTTCTCTGCCTATCAATGGATAGAAAGTTCTACCTAATTTCCCACTTCCATCATCTTTCTTTTTCTCCTACTAGTTTTAGCATGCATTAAATACATGTGCGTGCCTTAAACACTTACTGTACGTCAGGCATTGGAAATATGAAGAGAAAATATTTCAAGGATTTGCCTCAAGGAGATTACAATCTAACAGAGGGAAAAAAAAATCACACGAGACTAAAATTCACAAGTGGAATATAAGTGTTACAAATATGTAAGTGTTATAAAATATTGCACAGAGGGACTTATATTAAACCTGAAGAAACTAATACAGGAATTTGTTTTTTCTCCCTCCAGAAATTCTAATAGAATGACAATAAAGGAATTAAACAGGTACAAATGCATATGGATGAAATGTATGGGAGAGATGGGAACATGAGACAAAAGATGTCAATAAAATTTTGGAAGACGTAAAATAGAAGGACCCATGGCAAGAGACTTATGTTCGTTTTCTACATTAGTTTTCTCTGCTGAATGCCTGCAGGGTGTGAGAAGCCAACAGGGAAGCAGGCTGGTTTGTGTTACATGACCCGGGAAGGCCTCAGAAATTGGAAGCTGGGGGAGTATCAAAAGTCTGTATAAAGAATAGTTAAGAATCTCAGATTTCTTCCCTCACCCCCACCCCTGCGGGAGTTTTACTATCTGGTGAGACTCGACCGGAGCGGCTTTGGAGTCTAGATTTCAGAGCATAGTTGGAAAACCAGATGTGGTACTAAAAATGGAATTATGCAAATGTCTGGACACTGAGATGCCATCCCCACCCCCTTCCCCCACAGGGCTTTTTTCTATCCCAGGCAGGAGAAAGGAGGACTCCTCTGGGGAAACAGATCCACCCAAGGGAAAAGATTTACCTATCTTAAAACTGGGGGGCCCTACCCTATGACTCTCCAAGAGGTCCACCAGAAGCCTTGAACTTGCACATAGAGCTCACATGAAGAGACAGCCAAAGATCACCAGAGCTTTGAAGGAAGTCCCCCTACCCATACACACACAGGCACACAAAGACCATTTTTCAAAAAAGGGAAAAATAACTAGGAGGAGATAGAAACAGTGACAGAATGAAATAAAACATACACATCTTCCAAGATATGAGAAAACCTATTGCATCCACTATACTATTTTGTTGGGCATTTTTTTTTCTTTTTTTTTATGCACACCAATTGTATTAGTCAGGGTTCTCTCAGGAAACAGAATCAACAGGCGATATCTCTCAATAATATGAGATTTTAAAAGAGTCTCTCATGCAACCGTGGGGATGCACAAGTACAGGTTCCACAGGCAGGCTGCAAACCAGGGATCCCGATGAAAGTTCCTTGACAAGTTTCTGGGAGAAGCTGCCTGTCCAACGATGAGCCGGGAAATTCTCTCTGAATGTTGAAATCACTTCCCCTTTTAAGGCATTCAACTGATTGGATAAAAGCATCACCCAATAATGATGTAATCTCTGTTGGGCATTTTTATATGTTTTTTTTTTTTTTAATCCCCCCCTTGCTGCTTGGGCTTGCTGTGTCTATCTGCTTTTGCACTTTTCTGTGTCGGCCTGTCTCCCTTTGTTGCGTCATCTTGCTGCACCAGCTCGCCACGCCGCGTGTGCCGTCAGCTCACCGCGCCGCGCGGGCCGGCTTGCCTTCACCAGGAGGCCCTGGGAATCGAACTGGGGCCTCCCGTATGGTAAACGGGAGCCCAACCAATTGAGCCACAGCTGCTTCCCCTATATGCGTTTTTTTGCCATTTGTATTTCTTCTTTGGACAAATGTCTATTCAGGTCTTTTGCCCATTTTTTAATTGGGTCTTCTGTCTTTTTATTGTTAAGTTGTAACATCTCTTTATATATCCTAGATATTAAACCCTTATCTGACATATGATTTCCAAATATTTTCTCCCATTGAGTCAGCTGCCTTCTCAGCCTTTTGACAAAGTCCTCGGAGGTGCGAAGGTGTTTAATTTTGAGGAAGTCCCGTGTAGTTATTTTTTCTTTTCTTGCGTGTGCTTTGGGTAAGGTCCAAGAAACCACCACCTACCACATGGTCTTTAAGATGTTTCCCTACATTTTCTTCTAGCAGTTTTATGGTCCTAGTTTTTATATTTAGATCTTTGATCCATTTTGAGTTGATTCTTGTATAGGGGGTGAGATAGGGGCCCTCTTTCATTCTTTTGGTTATAAATATCCAGTTCTCCTAACACCATTTGTTGAAGAGATTGTTTTGTCCCATTAACATGGACTTGGTAGGTTTGTCAAAAACCAATTGACTGTATAGATGAGGGTTTATTTCTGGATTCTCAATTCTATTCCACTGATCAATGTGTCTATCTTTATGCCAGTACCATGCTTTTTTGACCATTGTAGCTTTGTAATATGTTTCAAGGTCAGGCAGTGAAATTCCTCCCATGTTGCTCTTCTATTTTAGAATGCTTTTGGCTATTCAGGTGCACTTTCCCTTCCAAATGAATTTGGTAATTACCTTTTCTAATTCTGTAAAGTAGACTGTTGGAATTTTGATTGGTATTGCATTGAATCTATAAATCAGTTTGGATAAGTTTGACATCTTCATGATATTTATTCTTCCAATCCATGAACACAGAAGGTATATCCATTTGTTTAGGTTTTTTAAAAATTTCTTTTAGCATTGTTTTGTAGTTTTCTGCATATAGGTCCTGTACTTCTTTGGTTAAATTAATTCCTAGGTATTTGAATCTTTTTGTTGCTATTGTACACTAAACTATTTTAAAGAGAAAAAAAAAAAACAGAACAAGAAAAAACCCTGGCAAATTTTTAAACATGATTGCAGACATCAAAAATATCACTAGGAACTGGTAGATATAGTTGAAATTTCCCACAAACAAACAAAAAAAAAGACAAAAGAATGGAACAAATTAGGTAATCAGTCCAGGTGATCTGACATCATAATAAAAGGAGTTTCAATAAGAAGGAACTAAGAAAAACAATGGAAATAAACAATCAATAAGCTTTCACAGAAGCAAATGATGCAAGTTTGCTGGTGAAAAGAGCCCACTGAATGCCTAGCACAATGATATAAGATACATCATCATGGAATTTCAGAACACCGTGAATAAAAATGATATTTTCAAAGAAAGAGAAAATAAGGCAGTTATAAAGCCTCAGGAATCAGAATGGAAATGGTCTTATTGCCAGCAATACTGGAAAACTGAATATGGTGAATCAATGCCTTCAAAATTCTGAGGAAAAAGTTTTATGACAAACTTTTATACCTAACCACACTATCTATTAAACTACCTGTATATAAAATATAAAGGTAGTATAAAGGCATCTAAATTCTCAAAAAAAAAAAAAAAAAAAAGTTGGGAAAATTTGCTCTATTAAAACAATGGATTAAAACAAAAAGAGGACACGGCATTCAGGAATCAGGGGTGCCAACACTGGAGAGAGGAAAATGTTTGTCCCACAGTGATTGGATAAGGGAGATGCAGAATGACAGCTGTGAAGCAGACCTAGAGAACAGCCAGGACAGAGCATAGAAGATGACAGAGGGCTACAGAAATTATGTTCCAGGGGAAAAAATGCAACTGATAGTTACCTGATGTGTTTGTTTGCTTGAAGAAGAATTTTTGAATTCTGTATCAATATTTGGGGAAGAATTAGTGATAATTGCATATCACAATAAGCAAATGAAAGTTTGAGGTAAAAGAAATAGCAAATACCCTGAGAAATAGTTTTTAAAATGTTCAAACTGGTTATTTCTTTGGGTTAGCTTGAAGGTAGGGAGGGATGGAGCAGTGACTGCTCTTTTGAGGAATATGATTTTTTATTTAAATACATGTAAAAACTTTACATGTAGTACTTTGATTAAAAATATGTCTAGCTTTGCACAGTAGCAGTATCATAGCAAATTAGGTTTATCTGAGGTACTATTATTGCTAATTGAAGAAATTATGTATCTATATACCTATACCTATATCTAAAACAAAGGATGTGGGAAGAATGCTAAAACAACATGGGAAGACTTCATATAGGAAGTGATAGTTGAACTGTTACATAAATAGGCTAGGATGGGAGTGGGAAGAAGATTTCAAGTAGAAGGAACAATCCAAGTTAAACATGGAGACAACAAGTTACAAAGTGATTACTGGACTTCCAGCTTCCAGGAATGTTGAACTGGAATATTCAGAGCAAACCTCCTATTTATGACAACTAAAAAAGTGGGAAAAATTATATATTAAAAAAATATAAATATATATATATACAGTTTATCCCCATTAGTCACAGATTACATATTTGCTAATTCTCCAACTCGCTAAAATTTATTTATTACCCCAAAATCAATACTCAGGGCACTTCCATAGTTATTTATGGACCGGCACAGGGCTGTGAAAAATTGGAGTTGCCTGACGTGCACACTCCCAGCTGACATTAAACGAAGGCACACTGTCTTGTATCAGCTCTCATATTGTAAACAAGTGTCCTTTCCATAGTATATTTAGTGCCATGTTTTTCACACTTGTGTGCTCTTTGTTGGTGACTTCCATGTTTAAAATGGCCCCCAAAACATAATGTTGAAGTGATGTCTATTCCTAAAAAGTGTGTGCTGGATAAGCTTCATTCAGGCAGGAGTTAAGAGTGCTCTTGACTGTGAGTTCAGTGTTAATAAATCAACAATATCTATTAAATAAGGTGTCTTGAAAGAGAAACACTCATAAAACAAGGTTATGTATTGATTGGCTGACAAAAATGTTGTGGCTGGAGGCTTGCAGGAACCTAACCCTGTATTTCCCCCAGGGGCCATGGCTCAATATTGATTAAATCAGTGTTCTCAGCAACTTTTATAATGTAACTACCATGAACAATGAGAATCAAGTATACACACACACATATCATCAAAGAGATAACACGATAGTGCAGATTACTGGCTAAGATCAGGAAAAGGATGAACTTTGAGAAGTAAGAAAGGATTGCTTCTGCACTTCTGCATAGCTGCCCTGGGACTTTTGCCAAAGAAGAGGACACCGCTGAGACATGAAGCTGTGATTTTGGCCTATTCAAGGAGCTAAAGGGAGTGTTGGAATCCAACACCTTCCAAGGTTAGAGAGCTAGGAAAATAATCCTGCTGTGGGTTGGTACCTTGCAGGGTGTGCTATTAGACTCTAGGATGCTAGCAGTCCAGGACCAAGATCTTGAGTTTTTTTCTTGGCAACCCAAGCTTATTTCTGTTTTGTTTTTGTTTTTCCAAGTGCAAATGTCCAGCACACAATAAAAGGCAACCATGTAAATAATAAGATAACATGATCCAGATTGGTAGAAATGACAGTAAACAGAAAAAGATCATAGGGACTCCATATATTGGGATTATCAGACACAGACTTTAAACAATTATTTCTATGCTTGTAGAGATTAAATTTGAGGTTAGAAATTTCAGCGAGGGACTAGAAGTTATAAAGTGATTTTGCAGGTTTGAAAAGAACCAAGTAGAAATGATAGAACTGAAAAATACAATAACCCAAATTAAGAACTAAAAGTGATTGTGGGAAGATGGTGGAATAGGAAGCTCCAGTAAACAGTCCCCCCACTGAAACAACTACTGAACCAGCAGGAACTGTCTGAATCAACTATCTTGAAATCCCGGAGTCTAGTGGATCACCCTGCACCATCCAGGGAGGAGCCCGAGGAAGAAGCTGGTAAATTGGGACAAATACCATGAGTTTCACCCTCTCTGTAGCAGCTACCATTCCTCGTCCCCAGCCTTGTGGTGAGTGGCAGTGCGGACTGTAGCCTGGGCTCCTGGGGTGGGGGTAGGGGTTCTGATCCCTGATCACTGAACTTGATCAGCAACTTCAGATCACAGGTGGCTTTGAGGGCAGCCCTTGTTTCAATCTCCCTCGGGCAAAGGCAGCAGAGGAATCATGAACACAGTAATCTTTCTCAAAACTACCAAAAACAGTTAAAGGGCTGCATTAATTGGGAAAAAATGCTGAATCAAGAAAATGCAGAAGCTCTCCCAATCCCTCCACATGGCAGGGTGGACCAGGCTGATGATCCCATTGAACACACAAACTACCTACACTGAATCAAGAAATGGAAGATCTCAACAAATCAATAACTAGTAAAGAGATTGAATCAGTAATCAAGGAACTCCCCCCCCCCCCAAAAAAAAGCCCATGACCAAATGGCTTCACAGGTGAATTTTACCAACATTCCAAGAAAAATTAACACCACTCTGCTAAAACTCTTTCAAAACATTGATGAGGGGAGAACACTCCCTAACTCATTCTATGAGGCCAACATCACCATCATACCAAAGTCAGATAAAGATACCAAAAGAAAATAAAATTGCAGACCAATATCCCTTATGAATATAGATAGAAAAATATGCAACAAAATAGTTGCAAACCAAATCCAACAGTACATTAAAAGAATTATACTCCATGATCAAGTGGAATTTAACCCGGGTGGTTCAAAATTTTAAAAATCAATTATTTGGTATATTGTGTAACATAATGTTTGATTTAAAAAAAAATTATATGTATCCATTACATTTAATTGAGAAATGTATATAATTATTCATCTGTGTTTTTTCGTTTTTAATTGTTTATATTTTCAATTATTAAATGTACAAAATAAAGTAAAAAAAAAAAAAAAAACACAATTATTTGGGCATTTTCTTGGCCACAAACTGTAAGCTAATAAATTCCCATTGTTCAAGCTGGACCAAAAAAAAAAAAAAAAATCAATGTGGCAAGTAGATGTAGCTCAAGTGGTTGAGTGCCTGCTTCCCATTTACGAGGTCCTGGGTTTGTTCCCCAGTACCTCCTAAAAACAAACAAACAAATAAAGAAATGGGAAAAAAAAAAAAAAAAAAAAAAAAACTCTCATTGGGGAGTGGATGTGGCTCAGTGATTGAATACCTAACTTCCCATGAATGAGGTCCTGATTTCATTCCCCAGTACCGCCTTAAAAAAAAAATCAATTAATGTAATACACCACATTAATAGAAGGAAGAAAGAAAACATCTTCTCAATTGATGCAGAAAATGCATTTCACAAAATCCAGCACCCCTTCTTGATAAAAACACTTAGAAAATTAGGAATAGAAGGAAACTTCCTCAACATGATAAAGGGCGTACGAAAAACTCACAGCTAATGTCCTACTCAATGGTGAAAGACTGGAAGCTTTCCCTCTAAGATCAGGAACAAGACAAGGACGCCCACTGTCACCACTGTTTTTCAACATTGTACTGGAAGTTATAGCTAGATCCATTAGACAAGACAAGACAAGACAAGACAAGGAAAGAAAAGAAACAAAAGGCATCTGTATTAGTCAGCCAAAGGGGTGCTGATGCAAAGTACCAAAACTCTGTTGGCTTTTATAAAGGGTATTTATTTGGGGTAGAAGCTTACAGTCACAAGGCCCTAAAGAGTCCAACTGAAGGTACCATAAGAGGTACTATCTTACCCAAAGTCATTTGCCACGTGTTGAAGCAAGATGGC
This sequence comes from Tolypeutes matacus, assembly GCA_026826555.1. Taxonomy (NCBI): domain Eukaryota; kingdom Metazoa; phylum Chordata; class Mammalia; order Cingulata; family Chlamyphoridae; genus Tolypeutes; species Tolypeutes matacus. The sequence goes on along the minus strand of JAKSZT010053883.1, from coordinate 2,662,863 downwards.
GGGCAATGTCGGTGAGAGTTCAGCCTTCCTTCTTCCTCTTAAGGCTCCATGGTCCCAGCTTCTTCCTATCTCAGCTGTAGGCTGGCATAGGGCTCACCTGTCTCCCTGGGGCTCGTTTCTTTCTGGGCTCAGCTGCTCTCGTCTCTTCACAAGGTCAGATGTAGACTATCAGGCTCATCTCTCTTCCTGGGGCCTCTGCTGTGTCTAATGAGCTGTCTCTATTCCTCTGCTGAATCTTTTTCTGTGTGAGTGTCCACCCACCAAGGGAGCAGGGACTCAACGCCCTACTAATGTGGGCGAACCAAAGCCCTAATCTTAATTTAATCAAGTAAACGTAACCTTTGAATTTAATACAATCAAAGGTTATCATGCCCAGAGGAATGGACCAGTTTACAAACACAATCGATATCTCTTTTTGGAATTCATAAATATCAATCTGCCACAGCATCCAAATTGGAAAGGAAGAAGTAAAATTTTCTCTATTTGCAGATGACATGATCTTATATACTGAAAATCCTGAAAAATCCAAAACAAAGCTACTAGAGCTAATAAATGAATTCAGCAAAGGACAGGGTACAAAATCAATATGCAAAACTCAGTAGTGTTTCTATACACTAGTAATGAACAGAATACCTGTAACAGGTACCAAGGACCCAAAGTCACAAACAGCAGGGAAACCCAGGACCTCGGATAGACAGTTGGACAGCATCAGAGGTTAAATGCTGAGCTCCAGAGGCAGCAGCTCAGACCTGGGGATTTGGAAGACACATGGTATTAAGGGATGGCGAGGTCTCAGATGGGTTGGTCCCTGCAGTGCACCCCACATCTCCACTACCTGCCGATGCCCCACTGAGGTGAGGCTCCCGTGCCGTCACTCTTCCGCTTCTCTGACTCAGGAAGGCAGGGGTGAAGGACTCAGCCCTGCTACAATTATCACCTTGGCTAAAGATGTCAACGGCAAGTCATAGAAATGCTCAAGGAGCAGATAACATGAAGAAAATCTAATTCTTGAGCACCTACAAATTCTCCCTTTTTCCTTTAGCAGGGTTATGGGAGGGAGAAGAGATTATGAGTGGCAAGCGAGCACTAACGCCCAATCTGAGCTCGAGGGAGAATAATAAAAAGATTATACGTATTTTTTCCTCTTGAAATATAGAGGAGGGGGTGTACTTAGTTCAGCTCAGACTGCTCACTTCTCTCAGGAGTGTTATTCTAGAAAAGAGGAAGGATTGAAGGGTCTTCACTGGAGTTACCAAATATGGCAAACAGAAAAGCAGTGTAAGTGTACTAATATTGGATAGGACATATCCTGAAAAAGTATTCATTAGCTATCTGGAATTCAAATTTAACTGGTCATCCTGTATTTAACCTGGGAACAAGCTAGAAGAGAGAGCCCCAGTGCTAGCTCAAGCAGCCTTTAAACAGAAGAAACTTCTGGAGTGGCTACCCAGAGCTGTACTGGGGTCATTTTTTAATATGAACAGTGGAGGTAAATATCCTTATATTTCCTACTTAAAGACAAGAATTCAATAAGTTGTAGATATATATATATATACACACACACACATATATAGTTATCTAAATATGTTAGATTTTGCTTTACACCTAGGTTACAAGTTGTTTTGTGGCTTTACTCAATTTAAAAAAATAAACAAAAATTCAAGGCAGTGAGTTAAAGTGGCTGAGTTTTGCCATTTGCTCTGGTGTGAGGATTTTGTTGGATGTGCGTGTTGACTTACACATTTTTACTGCTCCTGTTTGCCATTATTTCGCCCACTGCACATTAGGGTTTGGGGAGGGGAGAAACAAAGAGCCAAGCCCTGAAGTACATATATCCTCAGACCCATGGTGTAGCTAAGTTTGCTTTCCATTTGTCACAACCACTTTCCACGTAACCATATTACAAAATATCGTGGGCCCAAGAGAGGACAAAGGCAGGGCATCCCTGAGTCACTATTTATTTTGTCTGAGTGGTGATAAAAACCAGGTCATTCTCAATCACAGAAACACAGACCTGGGTGTACGGAAACATATGTTATGTTCCATTTATATAATTCCTTCAGGCAGTGTTTTCCGAAGCAGAGGAGGGATGGCAAAGAACTTGTCTACGCAAGTGAGTGTTACGGGCCAATTAATGTCTACAAACCTAAGGAAAACAAGGAATGTCTCAACACTGTGGATTTTTTTTTTTCCAGGCTCTGTATGCAATTCTTACAGACCAGCAAATGCCAGCAAGCACTTTAGCCCTAATCACAGCTCTGCAAAGGAGAAAAAAGAACAGCCCATAAGAGTCCCTGGAATAGCTGACAGACCATGAGTGACTGTGAAAGCTATTGTGGGGAAGCCTCACACTGCTAAAGAAATAGCTCTAAATTTACAACCTGAGCTGACAGTCTGACCCAGTCTGACTTAACAGCCCTGAACCACATCGCAGCTCACCTAAACGGCTCTTGCCAAAGGCTCCTAAGAGGGCTGGGCAGCTTGGAAGGGATGCTACACTTGCCCAGATGGTGCACATCTGGCCAAAAATCAGGAAGAGAAAGAAATCAACTCTTCAAATCCACAGGCAGGTGTTTGGGGCTTCCCAGGGGACCCCCTTTTGAAGGGCAACACGTTGGCTCAGAAGTGATGGGTAGTTAAGAAACAAGCTTTCCTGAGAAATGATACAGAATTGGTACAGGTCAGCATGAGGCCAACAGGTGGCACGAGTATGGCGGCCGTGCCATCTACCTCTCCTCCATAACTGCGTCACTGGAAGACATTTAAATTAATTATCCTAACCGAAAAGACTTCAAGGATGTACCTCCCGCGGCATGCGGCACGTTGAAATCAATGCGACTCCTCCGCTAAATTATAAGGGAGGAATTGACAGGAGAATGACCTCTAGAATAGGGGCTGGAGGTACACACACGCCTGCCACAAACAATTATATTAAATAAACAAGTGGGTGCTGCCTCATCGTGTAAGCACCAGGGAAACGTCCAGGTGCTCCTAAATAGCCAGCAGTTGTGAAAAAAACTAAGTGAGGAGGCCTGTCCTCTGGGCAGGAGGGCTTGGGGCCCCAGGGGCAAGCGCGAGGAACAACTGAGGAGGTGACAAATCCCCCTCTGGGGATTTTCCGGCAAAGAGAAGTCAGCAGCTCGTGGGGCCAAGAGGGGCCTCCCGTGGGGTGGGGGTGGTCTCCCCGGCCACGGCCCGCGTGGGGTGCTGGGGCTCTGGCTGCGCCCAGCACTGCGGGCGCGGAGGACCGAGCGCTTCCCGCTGCCGCCGGGGGTGGGTCTTCCCCCCCCCAGGAGAGAGACGGGGGGCGGGGGGGTCTCGCGGGGGCCTGTGCAGCGGCGCCCAAAGGCTGACGCCCTCTCGGATCTGGCGGTAAGGTTGCCTTTCCAGCCTAGAAAAATCCCTAGGGCGGCCGGTCGGATTGCAGGCCCCCGGGTGGCCGCACACCCGGGCTCGACGCCGGCCACTGCCGGGAGCGCCGTCGGCAGCACGTGGAGCGCCGCTGGGCCGGCCCGCAGCCACCAGCGCAGCGCGCAGGCGCGTTCCTGCCGGGCGCGGGCGGCGGCGACTGCGGCGCGACTCCGGGCCGCCAGGGGCCGCTGTGGCGCCACCCGCCCGGCCCTCGCTGTCGCGGCCGCGGATCGCGGGTCCCTCTTGAGCACGGCCTGGCGGGTTTGCCGGGGTGAAAGGTTGCGAAGATGGCGACGGCCTTGGGCGAGGAGGAGCTGGACAATGAAGACTATTACTCGCTGCTGAACGTGCGCAGGGAGGTGAGGCCTGCGGCGTCACCGCCGTCGGAGCTCTGGCCGGGTCCGGTCGTACCGTGGGGGGAAGGCCGGGCGAACGGCGACCGTCCCGCCCCCGCCACGGGCTGCCGGGGCCCGACGGAGAGGCCGCGTGACCCCGGTCGACGTGCGCGACCGCCGGACGGCGGGGCTGACTCCTCCGCTCCGACCCTTCCGCCGGGGGTGTCGGGGCCGGTCTTCACCCGCGCTTTCAGCAGCCGATGCGCCGCGTGCGCTGTGTGCAGGCAAGGCAGAGCCCCCCGCACCCACAGGAGCGAGTACGGCCCCGGAGGTGTAGGCTACTGGGGTGGAGTTCTCGTTCTCCCTGAGTTCGGTAACGCGCTGGACTCACATACCTGCCCTGACTGATGTGCAAACGTTAGGGTGGCAAGCAGAGCCGTAGACATCATAGGCCACCAGAGAACCTCTCCAGAGGTCTGTCCGGTCCCCGAGTCTTTCATGGGGACGCTCCGCCTCTAAAGTGGGCCCCGGCTCAGAGGCACGTGTCTTGTGCCCCTCTTCATTCTCCCGAGTCGCTGCCCAGGAATTGAAGGAAAAGCCTCCCGGATAAACTGCCTCAATTCAGAGGCCGCAGATTAGGAAGAAGCCCTAGACCAGGAAAGAAGCGGTGCCTTTAGAACGGTCTCAGGATTCACGTGCTTTTTCCACACTTGAAGTATTTATAATACTATGTTTTCTCATCTAATAAAAGATAACGCGAGAGAGTCTCACACGGTGTTTGGCGTGTAGCAGGAGCCCAGTAAATTCTTGATGACTACTCTGGAGGTGATCAGCGTGAAGGGCGAGAAGGCTTCCAAGGTCACACCTTGGTCGTAGGGTGAATCAGTTCTCTCTCAGCTGTTGGGTCAGTCTTTCCACTCTATTTCCAATTGATGATCAAAACTAGCCAGTTTTGGCTATCCCAAGCAAAACGGTCCAAGTGTGTGTATTCAGGAAATGTTTGTCTGTGAGGTGTTAATAATAGTTAACGTTTTTTGAGTGTTCACTTTGTGCCCAGCACTGTGCTGAACACTTTATATTATCTTACTTAATTCTCACATCTGCCCTATAAATTAGGTATTATGATAATCCTTGGTTTATAGTTGGAGAAATTGTGGCATAGGGAGATGAAGTAACTTTTCCCAAATCATGGCACTGCACAGAGCCTGAATTCAAACCTAAGCAGTCAGACTCTGAAGTCTAAGCTCTTGACCTTTATGCTGTGCTAAGACCTAGATTAGTGGTCCTCAGAATACAAAGCTGCTGTTTCTGATACTGTGTCCTTGGACACCCAACATAAGAATCCCTTGAATGTACTAGCCCCTCTTCACTATGAAAAGGGAATTACAGATCTTGTTAGGCTGCCATAGGGCTCCTGGGGGTTCTTGTTCTAATCACCACTATGGCTTTGGGTAAGTCACTTCTTGGCCTTCATTTTCTTTCCCTTTGCATGACACTGTCTGGCTAGTTATTCTTTAATTCTCTCTAGTTTTTAAAAGGAAAGTGGTAAATGAAATCAGCCTGCCTAACCACTTACTAATAGTCTAGATAATAATGGAGCGACCATTTACTGGATTAACTGAACTAGGCAGCTGCAAATTATCAAAAAGTTCTAGAATAATAAATTTAGCCAGAGTCCTAGGTAAACATTTCTCAAAGGTAGACCATGAAGCTGCTAGAATTTTAGGGTCTGTCATTGTTATTGGACTGGTAGATGGAACCAAAGAAATACTTGTTTAAAAACATTTTACTTTCTCCATATATATGGTTCTAGGTGAAATCCCTTATGAAAACTGTTTTCTAAGAGAATGTGCTCTCTTGCTTAAGTCACTTTGTACTGCCTTTGTCAACAAACTCAGTGTAAAATTTGGCTTTCAGGTGTGGTGTGCTGATTTTCTCTTTCAGGATTCACTAGAAGAGAAGCTCCAAAGATGTTATCTGGACTTGATATTTTCTAGGAGAATTTTCTTTGTGAAATCAGAAATCAAACCTGAAGTTGAAATAACATGATTTAGTTGGAGAAAAAGCAGAACTCTTAATTCTTACTTACCCATATGGTTGGAAGAAGAGAATATCACATGTTTATGCATTTGTTGTCAATTCTTTAGTTTGATGCCATTTAATTTAAGTGTAACTAGCATTATCTTCAAAGGACTATCTTCAAAGCTTAATATTCAGTATGTTCAGAAACTTTTTCCCTAAAAATCTCAACTAGGAGCAATCTGAGAGACAAAACCAAGGAATTCTATTTAAAAATTATAAGCATAATACATCATTGTAACAAGTAGAGCAATATAGAAATGTCAAAAGTCAGATTAAGTCTCCCTTCCCAAATTTTAAGCTTTAAAATATCCCCTTAAATTTGTATTCTAGAGCATGGAACAGGTGACTAGATAGGACCACTCAGTTCTGCTATAAAGAAGATTCATGTGATCTTTAATGATTCCCTTTCTCTAGAGTTCTAGATTTTTTTTTTTTTTTTTTTAAATTTTATTTATTTATTAATTTATCCCCCCCTTGCTGCTTGTGCTCACTGGGTCAGCTAACCACGCCGTGCGGGCGGGCTTGCCTTCACCAGGAGGCCCCGGGAACCGAACCTGGGGCCTCCCATATGGTAAACGGGAGCCCTACTGATTGAGCCACAGCCGCTTCCCTAGATTTCTTGTTTACAGGGTGGAGCCATCATTTATCTGCCTGTCCCTCATAGGGGTAGGGGGTGGGATTTATTGTCACCTGGACACACTGAAATCAAAGTGGCATCTCCACTGTAATGTGTCAGATGCATCATCAGGTGCCTAAAATATTAACTCTTCTAAGATTTCCAAGATGATTTATAAAATTTATTTGGAGAAAGGGTTCTTTTACAGTAAATTAAGGTAGAGTTTTCTTGATCTTTATACTTTTTGTAGAAATTTTGATTGACACATTTTAATCCGAATTTATTCCTAAATAACTCATTCAAATTTCTACTCTGCCGGTGCTGTATTACCTTTGAAAGAGAGTCATTCTTACAGCATGCCTATCGGCAGTGCTTTTAACCTGTTTTAAGAGGAAAAAAAACAGTCTAAAACATAACTTACCAGATGACCACATTCCTTAAGTTGTCCAGGAAGTGAGGAGGCTGAGGAGCGCTGTCATTAAAAGCAGGAGCTTCAGCCCGTGCTGAGCCTCCACTTACTTATTTGCAAAGTGAAGGCAGCAGTACTTTGGCAAATCGAGTTATTGAAAAGATAAAGGGAGGCAGCATAGTAGAGGGGGAAGGACTTTCGCTCTGCAGCCAGGTACTCCTATATTCACATCTCATTTTTACCATCCTGGGAGGTTTGTGCCTCAAGACAAGTGTATATAGAAAGCTTTGATATGCTTCATCCTGTCGTAAAATTTGCTATACATATATAGTATTAATTAAAAAAAAAAAAAAAAAAGTGCCAGAACTTATGTTTAACACTATGGTATGGACTTTTGAAGCTTTCTTTATTCTTTCTGTTCAAAATACTGAATCTGTTCTCTTCCAAAGACAATTGTCTCCCTGAATTGTTTCCTGTAGGGTCCTGAATTTGCCTTGAGGAGTGGGGTTTTCCGGAAGCTGGGGCTGAGCATGGGGGTTGGGTGCAGAGCCAGGGAGTATTTGAAAAAGACAGTGTCAGGGTAGAGGCAGCGTGGGACCCACACATACAGGTGTGAAGGGGCCTGGCCGAGAGGTGAAGACCTGATCAGAGACAAAGGTTCTGCCACCCGGGACAGGAAGACAGCATTAGGTTCAGGAGGGTACCCCGGAAGTGGGCTTCAGAGACGTTCCTGTGGTCTTATCTGTGGGTGGGGAGGGGCTTGTCGAGGCCCAGCCAACATCTCATGCTGTAATTAGCAAACACCGTGAAGTTCAATTTAAAAGTGTGTTTCTTTAATGAGCCATACGCCAGTCATTACCTTTCGGCTTTGGGCATTTCAAACAATTGCTTCTGCATTCTTTTTTTTTTTTTTTTCCCCTGAAAGAGAATTCAATTGAAAGCTTTTGTATTTGCTGTGAGTTCAAAAATAAAACAAGGGAGAAGAAAATGTGGGACATGCAAGCAACATGTTTTGCTTGGCTATGGGATTTTGGTGTTTACTTTTATTAAACTCTCATTTTAATTTTACCTATGTATTTTATATCCTACCTTGTTCAAGAAAGGATTTAAGACAACTAATAGAGATGAATTAAAAAAAATAGTACAGGGGTTGGATGTGGCTCAACTGGTTGGGCGTCCGTCTCCCATATGGAGGGACCCGGGTTCGATCCCTGGGACCTCCTGGTAAAAAAAAAAAAAAAAAAATAGCATAACTGTTTTAAAAGGGCCACACAATAAAAAGGAAAAAAGGAAGACTGTTGGGAATCACCACTGTTGTGGCACCACATTGTGCAGATCCCACTGCCTCGAAGGAGCTCATGGCTCTAAGTGGAGCCTTCTCCGAGATGCTAGCCTTCATGCCCTATAGGTGCCTGTTTGGCTCTTGACTGTCGGAATCACTTCTGCATGCTGGGAGTGCACGGTGTGCCCTCATTTGCAGGAGTCAGGAAATGCTTCAGGAGAAAAATGCCAAGCCAACAGAGATAAAGAACGAGAAGGCCGCATGAGTGGGCAGCAGTATAACAGATGAACATCAATAAGAAAGGAGAAGGTCAGGCTTTTAGGGGGAAATAAGCCAAACTCTTTATGTGAAGATAGGGTCTGAACCCAGATAAGAACTCTGGAGCTCACTTCTCAGAAACCCTGGCCTTTTTATTTACTGGCACCAAATAAGTATATGGTCCTGACTAGGAAGAGTTATGAAAGTGAAGATGTACAGTGGGAAAATACTTCCTAAGCCTTCGGAAAGACCTCTGCTCAGGTAGCAGAATTTCTGTTCCTTTGGCCCATTTGTTCTCTCATTCTGTTGTCAGCAGGGATGTGTAGTAGATAGAGGACATGATCTTCCACCCTAACCCCAGTAAACCTTTAAGGTTCCATGTGCTCTGCCTTCCTTCCCAACCCCTTTTTTTAGCATTTAGGATTCTACCATTACTAATTATCTAATCATTTTTTAATTTATATTGTCATCTTGGGGTAATGGGGTCTGGGCTTTTTTTTCCCTTTTATGTTAAAGTATACTTACATAAAAGGTTATTCTTAGTTATAGAAACTTGGAATTGTTTAATCAAGCTCCTGTGTAGCTTTTCTGACTCCTTCATTACTTGATTGTTTCTCTCCTAAGCTTTTCTCTTTCCAAAGTGAAGGGTTCTAAAATGGCCTCAAGAGGCAGACTGCCAAAGTCATCTGTAATAAAATCTGTCCACCTTGTCTCTGTGGTCAACAAAAATGTGATAGAGTTCAGGGTCTTTAGAGAAGGATAGCTGAAATCAATTAGCCCAGCACCTTCCACGTTAAAGTTCCTATGGACGTTATTGGTGATTGTTTGAAATGGCCAACATGGTGGTGGAGCTTCCAAAGGACTCATCGTAAAAACTGGCTTAAAGAGCATAGCCTCTTGAGTCAGATTTGAGTTTGACCTTCTAGGATCTGGAGCAAGTTACTTAACCTCTTGGAGCCTGTTTCTTCATCCATAAAATCCAGGGAATAATTTTACTGTCCTAGGACTGTGGTGAGAAGTAAGCGAGAATGCATGTAAAGGGCTTAGCATAGTAATGGGCATATTACTATGTAAGGTAAACACCAGTATATGCTTGTTAGCATCATGAGAATAAAAGTTGGTAAGTAACATTCTTATAGATTTATAGTTCTTTATATAATTCAGATGAGTCCTTTGTCTGATGGGTGCATTATAAATATCTTCCCTCTCTATAGTTGCCTTTCACTCTCATAAGATATCTTTTGATGAGCCAAAGTTTGTTTGACCAGGTCACACAGTCACTAGTTTCTAGCCACATTGTAGGTCAGGTGTGCAGACCAGGTAAACTCCATTTTATTTATTCATTTATCCCCCCCTTGCTGCCTGTGCTCGCTGGGTCAGCTAACCACGCCGTGCAGGCGGGCTTGCCTTTACCAGGAGGCCCCGGGAACCGAACCCGGGGCCTCCCATATGGTAAACGGGAGCCCTACTGATTGAGCCACAGCCGCTTCCCGGTAAACTCCATTTTAGACAAGTCATTTAATCTTCTTGATCTTCAGTATTTTCATCTGTAAAATGGGGGTTCTAAGATTGATCTCAACAGGATTGTTAAAGTATTAAATGGAGAAATATCAGTGGAGGTATTTGGTTAGATATAAATCTATATAAGTGCGTTTGACACCCTGAAAAATCCTGAAATCCCTTTCAACTTCTGTGATACTCTGCTCCCTTGACCCTCCTTTTTCACCTTGCCAGTTGCTCATTCTGTCTTCCTTAGCTATTCATTTCCTGCGGTTCAGTCCTCACCTCCTTGGCTCTTTTAAAAATCTCTTGCTTCAGCCCTGCCTCTCTCTCTGCCTTCAGGACATTATGCCTAAGTGTTCAAATCCATCTTTCTCCTAAGTCTAACTACTTGCCAATTTCTCACTAACCCATGCTTTCTGCCAGAACACTTGGCATGCCCTTTGGTTTCAATCCCCGAATCCTGTCAGGACTTTGGCCAACTCTGATCCCTTAGTTTCCATTTCAACTTTTGGGCCGCTGGCCAACTGTCATAGCCTTAATCCCCAATTTCTGCTGGACTTTCCATTCAGTTCTCTCTGGTTTGGTTTTTCTTTCTTTTTTTTTTTTTTTTTAAGATTTTATTTATTTATTTGTTTATTTATCCCCCCTTGCTGCTTGTGCTCGCTGTGTCCATTTGCTGTGCATTTTTCTGTGTCTACTTGTCTCCCTTTGTTGCGTCATCTTGCTGCGTCAGCTCACCACGCCGCACGGGCTGGCTTTGCCTTCACCATGAGGCCCCGGGAACCGAACCCGGGGCCTCCCATATGGTAAACGGGAGCCCTATCGATTGAGCCACAGCCGCTTCCCTCTGGTTTGGTTTTTCTGTCAGTTTTAGTTAAGCTGAACCAAACTGACATTAGCAAACTGGACTGTTCACATTATTTCCTTACCTAGAAACTTTTTGTGGCTTCCTGTTGTTTATTGGATAAAGGTCAAAGGGCTCCATTTTAAAGCCCCTTATAGATGAATTGTTTTCTCTGATTTCTGTTTTCATCACTTTGTGGTGATGATCTGGCTCCCCCACTGGAAAGTAAGCTGCATGTAGTCAGGGTCCACAGCTGAGGGTCAGGCACGTGACAGCTACCCAACAAATGCTCACAGAGTAAATGAACAGGTGAGTGAGTGCCCAAATGATTTTCTTGCTTACTTCCTGTCTACTTGCACTCCTTTGCTCTTTTTTTTTCCTTCTTTTTTTCCTTTTTCTTTGGGGTACGGGGGCCAGGGATTGAACCTGGGACCTCGTGTGTGGGAAGCAGCCACATCTGCTTCCCTCGCTCTTGCCTGTTTAGTCCATTTTCCGTCTCTCTATCCCCTGATACCTGCCTTTTTCCTCAGACTGTGCTCATGCCCTGAGACGTGTCAGCTCATCTTTGAGCTTTGGCCTGAGAGTCCTTTGAAATGGTCATCCTTTCATGTTCCCATTGAGAACCCACCGCTTCCATGCAGTTCTCTGTGCTTTCTGACTTTTCCCACCATTAATATTAGCTTTTTGACTTACATGGTTTAGTTAAATCCATGTGTGATGGGTTTATTGGGTCGGGGGACACATAGAGTTTCAGTAATCTTGAAGCAGGGATGTTATATTTCTTTTGTGCCTCCAGTGGTACTTAGAGGAAGGTTGGTGGGTGGCAGGGCTGTGTATTAGAGGGACTATGGCACGCAGCTTCAGCCTGTGTAGCCAGAACCTTTACAAAATTAAGGAGGAAATTTTTACCAAGTGCTACTCAGTAGTTTGTTTTTGTTTGTTTGTTTGTTTGTTTGTTTTGGTGCCTTATCTGTCTTATCTGGAAGACCTGCTTGGGTTTCCTGCAGAGCAGAGCGGCTCCCTCCCTGCAGTCTATGATAGCAATTAGCGTGCAACACCCTATCTTTTCATGGAACAGCTCTTACTCAGCACAAAACAACCATTCTATCTTGGTATTAATTAGCTCTGAAATCTGCTTTTTCCTTTAAATTGTATGAGCACTAAGTATCATAAAAAATTACAGGTTTCTATTAGCTGATGTAGTTTATTTCAGTCAGATTTTTGTGGAACACATGGACAGTAATGAATCTTCAATTGTGGTAATTAGGCAAACTTCCCAAAATTCAATAGAATTTAGTTGGTGGAAACTTAGTTGCTGAAATACAGTAATGTAGATATTGCCTGGAAGTTTGAGTTTGAAATTATAGGTTTCAGCAACAAAAAACTGGTGGCACAACCATTCCTAAAATGAGTGTAAAAGATAATACTAAGCTGCTTCTTGCATGTTCTATTAAGTCTTCAGTGTTGAGTTAAAGATCCTCATTGTGGAGGTTACTAGGGCTGAGCAGCACATCTCACCAGCTCTCCACTTGTCCCCCGGGTAGGACTGCACCTGCTGTCCCCTGGTGGTGGGCGGGGCCACGCAGCTAGTTCTGGCCCTGAACTGTGAGTGGCAATGATGCGGGTCCTTTCCAGCCTGAAGCGCTTAATTGCCAGTGTGAGCCGAAGGCACCCAGGCTCTTCCCTCTGCCCGAGTGACTGGCAGTGGTACCAAAGGGAGGCTGCTCTGTCTGGCAGGGACCTGAGGACACTGCCAAGCAGAGTGCCAGCTGACCTGAGATGGGCGTATAAAGTGAGGGAGAAAGAAACCTTTTGATTTCTTGGAATGTATCGCTGAGGCCCACAGTTCTCAAACATTTTGGTGTCAGGACTGCTTTACATTCTTAAATTATTGAGGACAAAAGAACTTTTGTTTATGTGGATTACAATATTTGATTTGAAATTAAAACTCATTAATTGATAAAATATTGTTGTAAAATAAGACATAAAGTGTACTTATTGTATTTTATTTCAATATAGGCACAAACCCAAAAGGATTTCAAAGTAACTAGATCAATAATGTGGTTGCAGATAATGGAGATATTTTAGCAGGTATAACCAAAACTAGCTATTAAGAACACAAAAGAAGTACTGAGAACCAGTTGAGTTAATCTCTGAAAACTCCTGTGTTAATACCCTAAAACTACCACTTTAGAAATTTCAGGAAAACTTAGGGATACATACACATTAGCCCACCAGAATAATTGTCATCACACATCATGTAGACTCTAGAAAATTCCACTGTACCTTTATGAGAATGAAAGTGAGAAAAGCCAATAACAGCTTAGTATTATCATGAAAATCTTAGTATTGTTATGAAAATAGTCTTGACTTTGCAGATCCCCTGACAGACCCAGGGGTCCCCAGACCATACTTTGAGAGCCATGGACCCCGCCTGTTAGGACTGAACAGAATGGTAGTGGCCCTCACACTGCCACGCTTTAGCTTTTAAGTGGAGTGAAAATGAAGCAGAGTGGCAGAACGCTTTTTGAATGTTGCCATCAAACTGATTCCAAAGGTAGTTTCCATCACTAGGGTTTAAATAAGTGAAAATGTAGCAACTTCATCAATTACTTAATTGTCTCAGGGAAGCAAGTATAATGAAATTGGAGTCAGGAGACTTTTCTAAGCGTGACACTACAGCAGAAATTAGAAAAGGGATAATCGATAAATTTGATTCTGTAAAAAGGAGAGACTTTAAAAGAAAAATCTTAAAACCTAAAAAAAAGAGAAAGAAAAAACATAAACACAATTAAAAGACCCAAAAGAAATCTGCAATGTATTTATTTGATGAACACAATAATTCACATTTTAATAAATATAAGGAAGTAAAAGGGGAGCGGCTGTGGCTCAATCAGTGGGGCTCCCGTTTACCATATGGGAGGCCCCGGGTTCGGTTCCCAGGGCCTCCTGGTGAAGGCAGGCCCGCCCGCACGGCGTGGTTAGCTGACCCAGCGAGTACAAGCAGCAAGGGGGGGATAAATGAATAAATAAATAAAATCTTTAAAAAAAAAAAAAATAAGGAAGTAAAAAAGAATAAGAAAAAATACACAGGAAATGAATAGGTTATTTCATAAAAGAAGACATCTATACTGCAAATAAATGGGAAAAATGTTCATCTTCACTAGTAAAAAAAAAAACAAAAAACTACAGATTAAAACAAGGTGCCTTTTCCTTTTGCCTACCAGACTGACGAAGATTTCTTAAGACGGTGGTACTCAGCGCTGATGAGTGCAGTAGCCGGCCTGCCTGCCTGCCAGGAGATGGAGGCTTATTCTCAGGAGACATGGAACCAAAGGGTCTTTAGAGTCTAGACACCAGACACAATGAAGGGCAAGAGTTACACCCTAACAAAAACGGAATAAATGCAAGTGTATACCCTGTATGGTGAGAAGTCCCACTTTCTCCATTTCTTCTCTGGACTTCCCCTGAAGAAACGAACCTATCACAGAGAAAAGATTTACAGAGACTTACCGATACCAATATTTGGGAGTCTACCAAATGAAACCTCCAGGTCCCCCCCAGTCATTACAGAGAAACCCCTCAGATGGCAAGGCCTGTTCTTGCATACAAAGCTTCCTAAGAGCTTTTTTAAATTTATTTATTTTTATTTTTTATTTATTTTTAAAAGATGCTTAGATTACATAAAATGCTACATAAAAAAAATATAAGGGGTTCCCATATGCCCCACTCCCCACACCTCCCACTTTTCCCCACATTAACAACTTCTTTCATTAGTGTGGTACATTAATGGGAATTGATGAACACGTTTTAGAGCATTGCCACTAATGATGGGTTATAGTTTACATTGTACTTTACACTCTTTCCCACTCATTTCTGTAGGCTCTATCAGGATATATAATGGCCTGTATCTGTCATTGCAGTGCCATTCAGGACAATTCCAAGTCCTGAAAATGCCCCCGTATTATACCTCTTTTTCCCTCTCCCTGCCTTCAGCACTTCCAGTGGCCACTGTCTCCACATCCATGATATAATTTCTTCCATTGCTAGAATCACAATAAGTCTATAGTAGAATACCAGTAAGTCCACTCTAGTCCATATTTTATTCCCCAATCCTGAGGATTCTGGGATGGTGATGCCCACTCCACCTCTAATTGAGAGGGGGCTGTGATCCCATATGGCTTCTTAATGTCTTTACTATCCAGTATGAATGTGGCTATGCCAAGGAACAGCAAGTGTCTGAGGGAAGGGCTCCAGTGTGGAAGAACAAGACCATGCAAACAGAAAAAAACTAGAAGGAAGCAATTTAGGGAGTTAGAAAATGTCAGGAAAACAGTGTTGTCCTAATACATGTAAGAAGTAAGAACAAGGTTTTACTTTACAAAGAAATACAGAAAAAAAAGAGTCCTAGGAAATTAAAAATGAAATAAAGTCTTTGAAATTGTGTATAATGCTGGAAAATAAAGTTGAGGAACTCTCCAAGAAAGTAAAAAATTAGAAAATCAGTTCATAGAGATTAAACAAAATAAAATGAAAAGGCATTATAAAACAATTAATAAAAGAAAATTTCCCAGAATTAAAAGATGGGAAATTCTAGATGGAAAAGGACAATCAAATTACTATCAGGGAAGCGGCTGTGGCTCAATCAGTAGGGCTCCCGTTTACCATATGGGAGGCTCCGGGTTTGGTTCCCGGGGCCTCCTGGTGAAGGCAAAGCCCGCCTGCACGGTGTGGTTAGCTGACCCAGCGAGCATAAGCAGCAAGGGGGGGATAAATGAATAAATAAATAAAATCTTTAAAAAAAAAAAAAAAAAAAAAATTACTATCAGAGAGAATGAGCAGGGAGAGGGTAGAACCATGTGACAAAGAGGGCCTTAAAAGTTTCATGTTTACTCCCAACCTCTTTTTTTTTTTTTAACTTTATTTTGTACATTTAATAACTGAAAACAAACAATAAAAACTACAAAGTAAACACAGATGAATAAATATATACATTTCTCAATTAAATGTAATGGATACATGTAATTTTTTTTTTTTTTTTTTTTTTTGATCAAACGATATATTACACAATATATTTGGTTCATAGTAATGCATTCAAACAGTATTTGTCCTTTTGTGTCTGGCTTGCTTCACTCAATGTCCTCCAGGTTCATCCATGTTGCCATTTGCTTTATGACTTCATTTCTTCTTACAGCTGCGTAATATTCCATCGTGTGAATAGACCACAGTTTGTTTATCCATTCATCTGTTGATGGACACCTGGGTTGTTTCCAACTTTTGGCAATGGTGAATAATGTGGCTGTGAACATCGGTGTGCAGATGTCTGTTCGTGTCACTGCTCTCAGTTCTTCTGGGTACATACCCAGTAGTGGTATTGCAGGATCACATGGCAAGTCTATATTCAACTTCTTTAGGAACTGCCAAATAGTCCTCCATAGTGGTTGTACCATCCTGCATTCCCACCAACAGTGAAGAAGTGTTTCTATCTCTCCACATCCTCTCCAACACTTGTACTTCTCTGTCTTTTTAATAGTGGCCATTCTGATAGGTGTGAAGTGATATCTCATTGTAGTTTTAATTTGCATTTCCCTAATCATGAGTGATGTTGAGCATTTCTTCATGTGTTTTTTTGCCATTTGTATTTCTTCTTTGGACAAATGTCTATTCAAGTCTTTGGCCCATTTTTTAATTGTTTTTTTTTTTTTGTCTTTTTATTGTTGAGTTGTAACATCTCTTTATATATCCTGGATATTAAACCCTTATCAGATATGTGATTTCCAGATATTTTTTCCCATTGAGTTGGCTGCCTTTTCACCCTTCTGACAAAGTCCTTTGAGGTGCAAAAGTGTTTAATTTTGAGGAGGTCCCATTTATCTACTTTTACTTTTGTTGCACGTGCTTTGGGTATAAGGCCCAAGAAACCACAACCTACTACAAGGTCTTGAAGATGTTTTTTCTTCTGGTAGTTTTATGGTCCTGGCTTTTATATTTAGATCTTTGATCCATTTTGAGTTGATTCTTGTATAGGGGGTGAGATAGGGATCCTCTTTCATTCTTTTGGTTATAGATACCCAGTTCTCCCAACACCATTTGTTGAAGAGACTGTTTTTTCTCATCAGCGTGGGCTTGGTAGGTTTGTCTAAAACCAGTTGACTGTATAGGTGAGGGTTTATTTCTGGATTCTCAATTCTATTCCACTGATCGATATGTCTATCTTTATGCCAGTACCATGCTGTTTTGACCACGTAGCTTTGTAATATGTTTCAAGGTCAGGTAGTGAAATTCCTCCCACATTGCTCTTCCTTTTTAGAATACTTTTGGCTATTCAGGTGCACTTACCCTTCCAGATGAATTTGGTAATTGCCTTCTCTAATTCTGTAAAGTAAGCTGCTGGGATTTTTTTTTTTTTTTTTTTACCATGAGCTGCTGGGATTTTGATTGGTATTGCATTGAATCTATAAATCAGTTTGGGCAAGATTGACATCTTCACGATATTTATTCTTCCAATCCATGAACACGGAATGTCTTTCCATTTGTTTAGGTCTTTTTTAATTTCTTTTAGCATTTTTTTGTAGTTTTCTGCATATAGGTCCTGTACTTCCTTGGTTAAATTAACTCCTAGGTATTTGAGTCTTTTTGTTGCTATTGAAAATGGAATTTTCCTCCTGATTTCCTCCTCAGATTGTTCAGTACTAGTGTAAAAAACATTACTGATTTTTGCGTGTTGATCTTATATCCTGCCACTTTGCTGAACTCATTTATTAGTTCAGGTAGCTTTGTTGTGGATACTTCAGGATTTTCTAAATACAGGATCATGTCATCTGCAAACAGTGAAAGTTTTACTTCCTCTTTTCCTATTTGGACGCCTTTAATTTTTTTGTCTTGTCTAATTGCCCTAGCTAGAACTTCTAGTACAATGTTGAATAACAATGGTGACAGTGGGCATCCTTGTCTTGTTCCTGATCTTAG
Source organism: Tolypeutes matacus (assembly GCA_026826555.1). Classification (NCBI taxonomy): domain Eukaryota; kingdom Metazoa; phylum Chordata; class Mammalia; order Cingulata; family Chlamyphoridae; genus Tolypeutes; species Tolypeutes matacus. The sequence goes on along the minus strand of JAKSZT010053883.1, from coordinate 2,645,154 downwards.
GGGGAAAGCTTTCAACCTTTCCCCATTGAGTATGATGTTGGCTGTGGGTTTTTCATATATGCCTTTTATCATATTGAGGAATTTTCCTTTTATTCCTATCTTTTGAAGTATTTTTATCAAAAAAGGATGTTGGATTTTGTCAAATGCCTTTTCTGCATCTATTGAGATGATCATGTGGTTTTTTTCCTTCAATTTGTTAATGTGGAGTATTACATTGATTGATTTTCTTATGTTGAACCAGCCTTGCATACCAGGAATAAATCCCACTTGGTCGTGATGAATAAGTCTTTTGATATGCTGTTGGATTCGATTGGCAAGTATTTTGTTGAGAATTTTTGCATCTATGTTCAAGAGAGAGATTGGTCTGTAATTTTCTTTTCTTGTGGAATCTTTACCTGGCTTTGGTATTAGGGTGATGTTGGCTTCATAAAATGTGTTGGGTAATTTTCCCTCCTCTTCAATTTTTTGGAAGAGTTTAAACAGGATTGGTGTTAATTCTTTTAGAAATGCTTGGTAGAACTCACCTGTGAAGCCATCTGGTCCTGGACTTTTCTTTGCTGGGAGATTTTTGATGGCAGATTCAATCTCCTTAATTGTGATTGGTTTGTTAAGTTCTTGTATTTCTTGTTGTGTCAGTGTAGGTGGGTTATGAGATTCTAGAAATTTGTCCATTTCATCCAGGTTGTCTAGTTTGTTGGCATATAGTTTCTCATAATATCCTCTTATGATTCTTTTTATTTCTGTGAGGTCATTTGTAATTTCCCCCCTTTCATTTCTGATTGTATTTATTTGCATCTTCTCTCTTTTTTTCTTTGTTAGTCTAGCGAGGGGTTTGTCAATTTTATTGATCTTCTCAAAGAACCAGCTTTTGGTTTTGTTGATTTTCTCTATTGCTTTTCTGTTCTCATTTTCATTTATTTCCACTCTAATCTTTATTATTTCTTTCCTTCTTTTTGCTTTGGGATTGGTTTGCTGTTCTTTTTCTTGTTTCTCAAGTTGTTCAGTTAAATCTTTGAGTTTAGCTCTTTCTTGTTTCTTAATATAGGCATTTAGGGCTATAAATTTCCCTCTCAAGACTGCCTTTGCTGTATCCCATAAGTTTTGATATGTTGTGTTCTCATTTTCATTTGTCTCAGTATATTTACTGATTTCACTTGCAATTTCTTCTTTGACCCACTGAATATTTAGGAGTGTGTTGTTCAGTCTCCACACATTTGCAAATTTCCTTTTTTCCTGTCTGTTATTGATTTCTAGTTTCATTCCATTATAATCTGAGAAGGTGCTTTGTATAATTTCAATCTTTTTATATTTATTGAGAGCTGTATTGTGACCTAACATGTGGTCTATCCTGGAGAAAGATCCATGGGCACTTGAGAAGAATGTATAATCTGCTGAGTTTGGATGCAGTGTTCTGTATATGTCTGTTAGGTCTAACTTGTTTATCATATTGTTCAAGTTCTCTGTTTCCTTGTTGATCTTCTGTCTAGTTGTTCTATCTAATGATGTGAGAGGGGTGTTGAAGTCTCCGACGATTATTGTAGAAATGTCTGTTTCTCCCTTCAGTTTTGCCAGAGCTTGTCTCATATATTTTGGGGCACCCTGGTTAGGTGCGTAGATATTTATGACTGTTATATCTTCCTGGATGATCGTCCTTTTATTAATATATAATGGCCTTCCGCATCTCTTATCACTTTTTTGCATTTGAAGTCTGTTTTGTCTGATATTAGTATAGCTACCCCTGCTCTTTTCTGTTTACTATTCGCGTGGAGTATCTTTTTCCAACCTTTTACTTTCAGCCGGCTTGTATCCTTGGGTCTGAGATGAGTTTCTTGTAAGCAGCATATGGATGGCTCATGTTTTTTTATCCATTCTGTCAGCCTGTATCTTTTTTTTTTTTAAGATTTTATTTATTTATTCATTTATCCCCCCCTTGCTGCTTGTGCTCGCTGGGTCAGCCAACCACGCCATGTGGGCAGGCCTGCCTTCACCAGGAGGCCCCGGGAACCGAACCCGGGGCCTCCCATATGGCAAACGGAAGCCCCACCAATTGAGCCACAGCCGCTTCCCAGGCTATATCTTTGATTGGGGAATTTAATCCATTCACATTCAGTGATATTACTGAAAATGCATTATTTATTTCCTCCATTTTATTCTTTGGTTTTCATATGTCATCTTATTTTTGTCTCTCTTTTTACTCTTTTGGTTATCCTTTCTGCTTTTCTTTCTTCTATACTCTCCTCCAAGCCTCTCTGTCCTGTCTTTTTCTTTCAGGTTCTAAGGCTTCCTTTAATATTTCCTGCAAAGGTGGATTCTTTTTTGCAAACTTTCTTAGTTTCTGTTTGTTTGTGAATACTTTATATTCACCTTCATATTTGAAAGGACAGTTTTGATGGATAAAGAATTCTCGGCTGGCAGTTTTTCTCTTTCAGTTTCCTAATTGTATCATACCACTGTCTTCTTTCCTCCATGGTTTCTGAAGAGAAATCTGCACTAAGTCTTACTGGACGTCCCTTGTACGTAATCGTTTGCTTCTCTCTTGCTGCTCTGAGAATTTTCTCTTTATCTTTTACATTTGACATTCTGAATAATATGTGTCTTGGCGTAGGTCTATTTGGATTTATTCTTATTGGGGTACGGTGTGCTTCTTGGACATGTAAGTTCATTTCTTTCGTGAGAGTTGGGAAATTTTCAGCTATTATTTCCTCAAATACCCATTCTGCCCCTTTTCCTTTCTCTTCTCCTTCTGGAACTCCCATGACACGTATGTTCTTGAGTTTTGTGTTGTCATTCAACTCTCTGAGCCCCTGCTCAATTTTTTCCTTTCTTTTCTCTCTCTGTTCTTTTCTCTCTTCAATTTTAGCTGCTCTGTCTTCAGTATCACTTATTCTTCTATCATTTCGAGTCTGCTGTTGTATGCTTCAAATGTATTTGTTTTTTTGTTTTTTTGTTTTTTTTAAAGATTTTATTTATTTATTCATTTATCCCCCCCTTGCTGCTTGTGCTTGCTGGGTCAGCTAACCACGCCGTGCGGGCGGGCTTGCCTTCACCAGGAGGCCCCGGAAACCGAACCTGGGGCCTCCCATATGGTAAACGGGAGCCCTACTGATTGAGCCACAGCCGCTTCCCTCAAATGTATTTTTGACTTCACCTATTATGTCTTTCATTCCCATGAACTCCGTTACTTTTCTGTTCAGGATTTCAAATTCTTCTTTGCTTTCGCTCAATGACTTCTTGATGTCATTGATCTCTTTAACTATATTCTCTTTCATGTCATTAATTTGGTTTTGGAAATTTGTGTTCATCTCACTGATTAGTTCTCAAATTCTGCATCTCTTCTGGGACTTTTTGTATTCCTTTTTTGGGGCCATGTCATCTATTTTCTTAGTATGGCTTGTAATTTTTTGCTGGTGTTTAGGCATCTGGTTAGTTTGTATTTTACTTAGATGCTCTATCTCTTTCTCCTTTATGGGGTTTAGGTGGCAGGAGGCTGTGAGTTACCACAGCTCTTTGATTTTTGGCTCAACCTTGATTGTTAGGATTGTTCTGCTCGTTGCTCAAAACTGGGCAGTGGACCCAGTAATTGGTTGTAGAGTCGTTTCCGAGGGCCTTGGGCAGGGAGGCTATAGAGGCCAGGAAAAGCCTCTCTTACTTATTAATTTTCTTATGTGTACTTCCTTGGTCTGCCAGGAGATGGCGCTCGTTGGCTGCTCTCAATTCGATGCCTGGTCGGAGTGTATTTGTTGTGACACAGACCAGATCAATGTGATAGAGCTTCCTGTCTGGGGGCTAAGAGCCTTGTAATTCAAACTTTCTCAGACAGTTCTCCAGACTTCTCTCGTAGCAGCCCCCATTTCCCAGCTAAGAAATATTTCCACTCCCCTCTGAGTCCTCAACAATCAGTCCCTGTTAGTAGAGGAGGCGATTGGGAGGTTTATATATCTTTAGCCCCTTGCAGGCTCCAAGGCAAACAATGTCGCAGCCCCACCGGCCTGGAAGGGCTCTCGGGACAGGGCAGACCAAACCTGCAAGTCCAAAGCAGGGTCAGCCCCAGGCTCTCTCTCCCCTCTCCCGTGGAGTCCTCAACAACTAGTCCAGGCTAGAAGAGAGGGAGATTGGTAGGGTCGGATTTCTACAGTCCTTCCTAGGCTCCCAGGGCAAACCGCTGTGTGGAAGGGTTCGTGGGGCTCCGCAGCCCAAATTTGCAGTTCAGAACCTGAGTCAGCCTTAGGCTGTGTCCCTCTCTCTCCCCTTTCCGGGAGTGGCAGATCCCTGAAGCCCCCTTTGTCTGTGGTCGCAGGCCCAGAGGCCTCTAAAGAGTGTGGGGGAGGGTGCCGGCAGCAGCAGAAGCTGCTACTTGAAACTCACGGTTCTGTTGTCGCAATTTCCCTCTTCTGTCCCTCTCTCCTCTGGGTGGTGTGCAGCCTTCACCTGTTGTCCTAAACCCTAGAAGATCTTTTTGGGGGCTGTTTCAGCTTGTCCTCTAGCTGTTTTTCTGGAGAAGAGATTCCCGTGTCTTACTAGTCCGCCATCTTCCCAGAAGCCTCCCCAACCTCTCTTTATAAAGGAAACTACTAAATGTTGTGCTCCACCAAAGAAAGGAAGAAAATCCAGAAAGAGAATGGCAGAGGATATAGAACAGAGAGGAACCAGTCCTGGAGAGATGCAAAGAGATTCTTAGGAAGACGGTGCCAGGAAGTGCTAGGTGAAGTTGGTTTGTTAGGCCTAACAACCCAGAGTGCAGAGTTTTCTGGGAAGAATGCTTCTCAAGAAGAAGAAAAGCAATTGATGGACTACTTCATATATTTGTACTGAGGAGACTCTTCCAAGTCCAGGGAAGTTGGAGAATTAATAGTGATACATGGAAAACCTAAGCAAATGAAAAGTATGAGGCAATTATTAACTCCAGGAAAAATAAAAAGTTGTTCAAGAAAAGAAATGTAATTATAGTATACTGATTCAGCTGTGAACTCTAGTTACATAGCCAGAATAGAGATGATGTCGTATGTTGGTTTAAAACAAAGTTTTGATAACTGTAATAGGAAGAAGAGGAAAGAGAAGCAGAGAGAAGTAGAAGAGGACTAAATTCTCATAATGAGTAGATTAATTGTAAAATATAAAACTTAAGGGTAGGGGTCGGATGTGGCTCAACTGGTTGGGCGTCCGTCTCCCATATGGAGGGACCAGTGTTCGATCCCCGGGACCTCCCGGTAAAAAAAAAAACTTAAGGGTAGAGTATAAGCATATTATTTAGAAATGTGAAGTGCTTACGTCTGAGGAGTAGGATAGGTAACTGATGTTTTTGGTTAAAAGTCTAGAAGTTCTGTTTATAAACTGTTTATGTATTTCTTTGATAGAATTAAAAATAATTAACTGGTAAACAGTTTCTGGAAAGCAGTTTAGGACTAAAGCAGAAACCTTAAGGTATTATATATCCTTTTACCCAACAATTCTAGAAACTTATTTTCAAAAAGATAACCATGGATAGGTGCAAAGTTTTAGCTATAGGGATGCACACTGTAGGCTGTTTAAAACAAATGAAAATTTTTGATAGAGGGTTGTTAAATAAACTCTGATGCCACATTGTGGAATGCTATTTAGCCATTTGAAATGGTATGGAGGGGAGCGGATATGGCTCAAGCAGTTGGGCACCCGCCTCCCACATGAGAGGTCCTGAGTTCATTTCCCAGTACCTTCAAAAAAAGATGAGCAGACACAGTGAGGAGACAATGAACAGGCAGATGAGGGAGCCATTAGGGGGATGGGGAATGGTATGGAAAAAAGAGGGGGGGGGGATGGTCTGTAAAATAGAGATTTTTTTTTAAAGCCCCACATAAACTTTAATTGGAAAAAACAGGTGTTACAAAATTGTATTACACAAGAATAAAATATTATTAACATAATTTGTTAAGCTGCCTTTTGTCTTTTATTTTTTGAAGTTGAAATAAAGTTTAAAATTTTTTTTACTTTAAAATATATTTTTCTTATCTGTGTTTTTCCATTTTATCCAAGCACTTTACTCATTTCTTTAAACTGCCTTAAAAAAAAAAAAAAAAAAAAACTGCCTTGACCACTAAGAATTGGTGCCTTGTTTATCTATGCTGATGACAAAATTTCCACTCATATTTCTGAAAAGGTTTATTTTTGTTCCACATCCTCACCAGCCTTTTGTAGTCTGTCTTTTTAATCTTAGCCATTTTAGTGGGTGTGTAGTGGTATATCTTTGTGTTTTTAACTTGTGCTTCTCTAATAACTAATGATGTTGAGTGTCTTTTTCCTGTTTTTATTGGCCATTCCTATATCCTTGGTAAAGAATAATGCCTAAATCTTTTACTCATTATTTTATTGGGTTGTTTGTCTTATTCACTTGTAATAACTCTATATATTCTGGATTCAAGACTATCAGATATGTATTTTACAAATATTTTTCTTTTGTTATATTATAAAGGAAATATTTAACCCAAGTTATAAAGATTTTCTCCTGTTTTCTTCTAAAAAATTTATAGTTTCAGCTCTTACATTTAGATCTCTGTTCCATTTTGAAGTGATTTTTGCATATGCTGAAAGGTGAAGCTAAGGGTCATTTTTTTGTGTGTATGGTTGTTCACTTCTAGCATCATCTGTTGAGACTTTTTCCCCATTGAATTGCCTTGACACTTGTTAAAAATCTAGACTCTCTTCTAATCATTGAGCTGCGTGTCTTTTCATTAATACCACACTCTCTTGATTTCTGGAGCCATGTAAGTCTTGAAATCAGGTGATGTGAGTCCTCCAGTTTTGTTCTTTTTCAAAGTTATTTTGGCAATTCTAGATAAGTAGAGTTTATTTTTCTCCATCTCCTTTGATTTTTCACATAAATTTAGAATTTGCTTGATAAGAGCCTGCTGGGATTTTGATGGGATTGTGATGGATCTATAGATAACTTTGGGGAGAATTTTTATCTTAATAATATTGAATCTTCTGATACACAAACATGGTTTATCTTGCCATTATTTTAGTTCTTTAATTTCTTTCAGCAGTATTTTGTAGTTTCCAGTGTGGAGGTCTTGCACATATTTGTTCAATTTATCCCTGAGTAGTTCATGTTTATTAAGGATACTCTAAATCAGGTGTTCTTAACCAGGATCCGTGGAAAGATTTCAGGAGGTTCGTGAGCTTGAATTGAAAATTCAAAAAAAACGTTATTCTTGTGGGGATGATATGTTGGTGCGGGTATATCATAAAACTATCTGCATTCTGAGAAGGGGTCTGCGTTTTTCACCTGACAAACCAAAAAGGTTAAGAACCCCTGCTCTAAATGGTGTGTGTGTGTGTGTGTATTTTTTAAACATTTCCATAAATGGTGTATGTATATTTTTTATTTCAATTTCCAATTGTAGATTGCTAGTACAAAGACATAAGTTCGTTTTTGTATACTAGCCTTTTATACTGTGACCTTGTTAAACTTGCTTAGGTCTAGTAGCTTTTTGGGGGATTCTTTATTTGTACATAGATAATGTCTGGAAGTAAAGACAGTTTAATTTTCCTTCCCAATCAGTATGCCTTTTATTTCCTTTTCATGCCTTATTGCAGGCAGTTCATTTTGTATTATATAGTGTCTAACCTAAAACTTATGTAAGAGACCACTGAACTTTACAGTCAGGTCACATGATGAATTTTATGATATACAAAGATTTATTTTGTAATAGATATACTTTCCAGTGAAAATATAACCAGGTGCTTGAGATGATGAAACTTTTCAAACTTAAAAAGCATGATATGTCTCTTAATTTTATTATAAAATTTTAGAAATAAGTACATACCTTTAGGTGTTACTTTTAATGATAGCAGCATTTTTACGATAGGGAAAGAGGTTATCATTTATGAAATATCAAATATGAATACTTGAGCTATTCAGTTATGATGAAAGGCCCAATTTAACCTTTTATTGAATGTGGTATTTATTAAAAATGAAACCTCTTGTTTCCATTACTTAATCAATAGCACATTAAGCCATTTATTAGTATGGCTAATTAAGAAGGTCTTATAGAACTAGGTATTCTACTCCCTTGCCATCCAGTTTAATAATCAGTGGATAGCAATCTAACCTAGAGTCAGTCAAATCTTTCTAATGCTGCAGAAAGAAAGTAATTTGTTAACGGCTATTTAAGAAAGAATGAGCCCCTTTTAAATTGTCAAGTATGTAAAATTACTTGCAGAAGATAAAGTTTATGTGTCTATTAGCTATTATTTATTCCCTTAAAACAGCAGGCTTTGGTTCAGGTGGTATGTCATAAGTGTGGCTGGAAATAATGAACTGTGGCAGGAGAAAGGAGCCTCTGTGGTAGGAGGAGAAACGACGAGCTGCAGAGGCACAGGTGTGGAGGCCCATCTTTTCGTTTTTATTGAAGTAGACAACACATAGGAAAAGGTGCACGTCCTAAGGATACAGCTCAATGAATTTTCACAAGCTGACAAAAAGAGAAAGTGGCTGGTGCCCCCTCGCACCAGGTGACCTCCTCGGAATCGCTCCACTTGTCGTTCCTGTGCTGCCCAGGAGGTGTCAAAGTCAAACTGCCCCATGGGCGAGGTCCCTGATTCAATCCCCAGCACCTCCTAAAAACAAACAGACAAATGAGAAAACCAACTCTCACTGGGGAGTGGATGCGGCTCAAGTGGTTGAACCCAGTGGTCCTGGCTTCAATCCCCAGTACCTCCTAAAAAAGAAAAAAAAAAGAATAGTGATTGCTAGAGGGATTAAACTCCTACTGTGTGCAAGGCATCACTGAAGCACTTTACACGTTACCTCATTGCAACATCACAGTAACTCGTGAGAGCTGCACTATTCTCCACAAAAAAAGTTTTCAAAGAACTACAAAGTGGACGTTTTTGCTGTGTGTTGGGCACTGGTTGTTTCCTCATTTCATTCCCACACCGTCCCTGTTACAGATGGTCATGCTGAAGCCCAGAAGGCAAACTTGCCCAAAGTCACACAGCTTAAGTGACGCAGACCATTGGAGTCCAAGGCCTGGACTTCACCACCAGAATTGAAGGCTGCTGTATTACCACCGAGTAATTAACGTAGATGACGGGGTGGGGGTGGGGGGAAACGCATGTAATTACCAAAGGCTGCACCAAATAGAAGATGGAAGAAAGAGATTAGAGCTAGAATGGGGCAGAAGTCCACCTGATTCTTGGAGGCAAGAAGACGCTCAATCAACATGCTCCTTGCCCCGTTTCTAATTAAGTTTTAATACTTTCTAGGAGCTCCTGATTTAAAACAATATTATGTGCAGATGTGCTTTTGGCTACATGAAAAGCAGCCATAGGCTCTGTGACCTGGTTTAAAAGAAAAGCAGAGTGGCTTCAGGTCTAGTTATTTCCTTTCTGAATACCAGAAATATGCAGAGTTAGAGCTGGAGAGGTCCTTCAAGGTCAGACCAAGAAACTGGCCCAGCAGGATAGAGAAGGGCTGGGCCTGGGTGTGTGGCACGGTCTCCTTCCAGCTCGGGACCGCTGTGTCCTCCGCATGTCTTCCTGGTCACGTTGACTGTCTTCCTCGTCATTCTTCAGAATCCCTTGTTTAAAACTTCTCAAACTTGCATACGTTTCCTGGTTTTCTAGCATCTAAACAACATAGTCCTGTATAAAACTTCATGCCAAGAATTATTACTAACAAAGTTTTACTTTTTTTCTTGATGAAAAGCTCATTAGTACTAGAGTTTGAAGATATTAAAAAGTTGTAGAAATTCTATACTTTGACGTTTCCCCTTGTAGCCTTTGTCCCTTGATTACTTCTGGTTCTGTGACCTCTTTCCTTGGAGATCTTTGTTCCAGGCCCTGATCCAAGGGGACAGTCAGTCCTCTCCAGCGTCGCCAGAACTTGGTGTCATTCCTTTGCCCAGATGGCCAGTTTTTGGTGCTCCTCTGGCATGTTTTCAATGACCCAGAAAAGTGCTTCTGTTGTCAGTGGTGGGGTTGCCTCCCAAAATAAAAATACTCCTCATTTGACGAATTATCCAGGTAGAGCTACCAGCTCAGCGTCACCTCTGATAGGTCAGCGTAGTATCTGAGACAAATACTGAGATCAGAATCAGCATTTCTCAGAAACCCACACGAAGGGCCAAGTGAACACTGTCCGGTTTTCCTAGCACCTCTAAGGAACTTCTTGGTGGCTCTGAGTGTGGTTGTTATCACTGGACTTCCTTCCTCCCCTCTGGTGGTTAAAACACACCCGGAGCCCATTTTGCCCTGAGTCTTCTGTTCTGCTATGATGGTACCATTCATTCCCCTTCACACTGACTGCTTTTGTACACTGCAGAGCTGTGTGTGCCAGAAAGGGGACTTGGGTTTTTATATAGGCTAGAAAAGCATTCGTGACTGCTTTATGTGCAGCCGTTTAGAATTAGAGGTTGAATTAGAGGGTATGTGCTGGTTTCCCGATTTTATTTGGCTTTCATATTTAAGGATTAATATTCATTGAGTTTCCATTGTCAAAAACTGATTAAATGGATGGCATTTCTGTCTGATGGCATAGAGCTTTTTCATTTCTGAGCAAATTCTATGTTGAGAGTTTCTGGGCAGGACTGACTTCAAATAGCTGAGGTTAAAGAGTAAGCTGATCTCCACGATGGTTTTAGTTCCAGCTCAGAGCACATTGAACCAGTGTAGAGACCCAAGCTTTCTTTCCATCTGATAGCAGCGTTTCCCTTCAAAACACGGTCACTGTTGATGTACATAATTGATCACTTTATTTACTGTGGAAAACAGAAACTTTATTGAGGTGATAAAGCATAACTTCATTATGTCCTGTATTTGGAGAGCAAACATGTTGGAATGTGGCCGACAGGTTCCCATTCCAAGACTGATTCTGATAATGATAATGTGTAAGTAGCATTGATTGTTCCCTAATTGAATTTTTCTTTCTGTAGGCCTCTTCTGAAGAGCTAAAAGCTGCCTACCGGAGACTGTGTATGCTTTACCATCCAGACAAGCACAGAGACCCAGAGCTCAAATCACAAGCTGAACGACTGTTTAACCTTGTTCACCAGGCTTATGAAGGTCAGTGGAGGGCTTGGCTTTGGAGAGCTATCCCATAGCAGGTACTCGATTTTTAAGAGACTTGATTTATAGAGTATAGAAAAAGAGAGTCCTCGGCAGTATATTGAGGAGGTGGTTCGTTTTGTACTTTTTACTGTGAGGGTCCTTTGAAAGTGAAGTATTTTGCTTTGGAATCAATATGTGTCCTGTAAGTAGAAAATGAGAGTACAGGCAGAATAAGAGGCCAGGCTCTGAATTGCAGGGGAGTACTCAAGTTTTACGTTGTTGGCTTGTTTTCTTCTAAAGGGAACCCTTAGAGGTAAAAGGCTCATCATTACAAGAAAGCTTTTTTGTTCTTTTTTTTTGTGAACAGTCATTTTTTCATCAGAAAGTGGTTTTATTGGTTGTGTAGCATTCAGTAAAGAGTCTAACAAAGGAAGGAAAATGATGTTAAGGAGGTGAATAGGAAATGGTCAGAATTCAGACTTTTATACTCTACATCATATATATTCCAGAAGGAAAATTTTCTTTTATAAAATAGTGAAGTCACATATAGAATATACACCAAATAAAGTAAGGTATTCATTCCAGAGTCATTTGGTCATTTGCTCCTTAATTAGACAAACTGAAAATCAGATAATACGTTTCTTTACGCAAGAAAGACTTCTCATTGTGGACGTAAAAGCATATACTGTATTTCACTTCATGTTTTTACCTAAAAATTAGATTTTAATGGCCAGTGAAAATCGTGCGTAACTGGCGCACTGTCATCAGCAGAGTCGCTCTGCTTTTGGAGGGCCTCCATTTGTGTGGCGGTCTTGACCAAAAGCTGTATCTTTTATTACAGTCCACCGTCCAAATGGCCCAATTGCCTTTACTCTCGTCTGAATTATCCCTGGAGCTTGTTGGTGTTGTTTCAGAGATTTGGGGAAGAGTTAACAGAAAAACCAACCTGTGCTCCTGAAAATGCTGTGGCAGCAAACCCAACCTCAGCGCTTAGCCTAAAGGGACGTGAAAGGAAAATAGTGAATAAATAATTCCTTATTAAATCACAGAGATTAGCTGAAGAGGTTTAGCGCCCATGTTTTCCAGGGGTCAGCATTTCTCTCTTCCCCTTAAGATTTGAATATGGATAGAATCATTTGCATCATTTTTTAATTAGGCCTAAAAATATATGGGAAGTCTCAAGGGGAAAAAAGATGCAAAGGTCTTCAGCAGAAATTGGCAGAGTAGGGAAGGAAGATAACGCCTGTTAGCTTCACTGATCTTTACGTCTGGTTCGGATATCCTTTGAATAGCTTTCTCCCTCGTGGAAAAATCTTTTTCTATGCACATTTGGCGATGTAACTGATACCATTTTGACAAGTGCTTTGTGTCTTACTGTGAAAAGGAAAGGAACAGCAACAACAGAAAAAGTGCACTGTCTTAGGAGCTTACAAAACTGTATAGTAAAAAATAAATCAGCTTTTTCTAGTGTCAGACCCTGTCCCTAGTTTTACATTGTTTCTTTAACTCTTTCAAGTCAACACACTTTTATACACTCTGGCAGAATCATACTAAATTCTTTTAAAAACAACTTTCATGATACAAAAGTCAGTGCAGCTTCCTAAAAGGTGTCACAGTTAAGAGTTCCTTGAACACTAGGAAAATTAGACTTTTCTCCTTTGTGTCACGCTTTAAACATGTCCTAAGGTGGATCAGAAAAGTAAAAGGAAAGATGTGTATGGAATGAAGAGGGTCTCTAGGAAGATTTTGATTGTACTGGGAAGAACAAAGAAAGACTTTCCTAATGACGTTATTATCAGAAAGGTCCAAAAGGTGAATTTTGTACCTTGTAAAATGTTTGATTTTTAATTTGCAGTGCTTAGTGACCCCCAAACGAGGGCCATCTATGATATATATGGGAAGAGAGGACTGGAAATGGAAGGATGGGAGGTAAGAGAAATTGTATGTCTGGTGTCTCAGAAAAGTCCCTAACGACAAACAACCTTCCATCCCCTTTCCGCCCCCGCCCCCCGAAAAAAACAACCCTGGAACCTACGGTAATGTCTTTACATTATTTGAAGACATTAGAATCCCCTTCGAAGCCATGTTATTTGTAAGAGGTTGAGTTCCAGAGTTTTTCCCTCTGAACATGGGCAAGTCAGTCATTTAACTTGTCCTCAGTTTCCTAACTTGTCAAGTGAAAAGTAAGACAGATGCACTATTCCAATTATTTGTAACCCAGGGTTGGGGGTGGGAGGTTGGTGGAAGACCATTTCTTCCAGGTACAGTTCTGTCTACACATCCCTTCCACTTTCCACGATTCTGTGCCTCTCTCTCCATTTTAGAAGATGAATATAACTGCATTTATGTTATAAATGTTTCTTTTGGTAATGTGATATGCAGGTGAAAAAGTGAAAGCAGAAAAAAGTTGAGAACTAATGGATTCAGTTGTCTGTAGTGACCCTTCCATTTCTAATGTACTATGATATTAGAACATTGTCAAATATAATGAGCAAAACAAAATATATAGCAAATATTTATGAAATAGGTTACCATGGGCATCCATGCTAGAGTAAGAACATTAGGCTAAAATTCAGAAGACTCTGATTTCTTTCACTTTGCCACTGACTTGATGTAGAGCCTTGGGCAAGTCATTGGGCAGCTTTGCGCTTTCATTTTATTATCTGAGAAATGAAGAGATGAGGATCAGGTAGAAAAATGAATATGACTATTAGTTGTACTATAGGAATTACTATAGGTGTTATATTAGCTTACCAAAGGGGTGCTGATACAAAGTACCAGGAATCTGTTGGCTTTCTAGAGGGGATTTATTTGGGGTAAAACTTTAAGTTCCAAGACCATAAAAAGTCCAAATCGAGGCACCCTCAGAGATGTTTTCTCACCCAACTCAGCTACTGTTGATCCTGGTGTGTTGCCACCTGGTGAAGCCAGGTGGCCACTGATCTCTGCCAGGTTTCAGCCTTCCCCTCTGCTCTTACCCTTTCCTTTCGAATGTCACGGCCCAGCCTCTTGAGGCTTCATGCTTAAGTGACCCTGTATGGGCTGATCTGCTCTCTTCCCAATATCAGCTGTGAGCTGTCAGGCAAATGGCTCATCTCTCCCAGGGCTTCAGCTGCTTGAGCTTTCTCCTTTCTGTCACATGGCAGGATCTGAAATGACAGAGCTCTCTCTTCGCTTGTCTGGCTGAGTGAGTCCATTTATAACAGACCCAGCCAGGGGAGCGGGGACTCAATGGAGTCACGCCCTAAAGCCCCAAAGAAATCTTAACAGTTAATCTAATCAAAGGCCCCTCAACTGAATTTGATGCAATCAAAGGGTATCCACCCAGAGGAATAGATTAGTTTACAAGCATAGTCTTTGATTTGGGGGCATTCATAAAATAATCTCACCTGCCACAGGTGTTATCACTTAACTTCATTAAAGAAACTTGTTTCTGATGCCCAAGAAATTTTGGTAGTCAATTAACCTTAAATTGACTATTGTTATGCTAATTTTTCATTATCATATAAGATTTCCCTTGAAGTTCTTTTGGATTTAATCTCAAGCGTGTGCCTGTCTTTTTCACTTGTGGTATGAAAACCTTCTAAATGCCTTCAGGTAAAGTGATGGAAGAGAAGCAAAAAGGGTTCTGTTGCCTTTCTACAGCTGCCTATTATTGGTGGTTTGTGGGCTGGATTCAATCTGCAGATGTGTTTAGATTGTCCCACACAGTGAATCATAGTTTCTAACATTTGCAACTTGGGAGGTTTTGCATGAAAATCCAGTCTTCTGACTTCTCTTGAAAATTCAGAACATCTGGTAATGCTAGATCTGAATTTCCTCATGAGGCAGTGATCACTTATATCTGAGGAGATTCTACCTTTTAGACTGGGATCTGCTGTCCAGTTTGCCACTGTCTCTACCACTCCCTATTGTATTCCACCTGGCCCTTATTTACATGTACTGCCTGGCTCCACATGTTTGTGGTTTCTGACTTGATGGAACTAGCAATGCTTCATGTCACCTTAATTCAGTGTAGCTAAGTAGTCCTATAGATCTTACAGGTTAGCCATTTTTACTTCCAAAAATAAAATAGTAGAATACTGTTGTATTTACTGCATTTCTCCTCATACTTTATATACCACTATAAACAAGCTACCTTGTTTTTCGTTTTGTTTTATGATGTGCATTGGTTACAGCTTTTCATGGAAGTAGCTAGGTCACTGAAGGTTGTAGACCATTTTTACATATCGTATTTCAGACTCTAATTTCTAATCCCAGCAGCATTATCCCAGCTCTAATTGGAGCAATGAGACAACGTCTTCCTGGCAAAACTTTGCATGGTTTCCTATTGCCAAACCATATTACCACTCTATTAAAAACTAAACAAGGGGAGCGGGTGTAGCTCAGTGGTTAAGCACTTGCTTTGCATGTACGAGGTGCCAGGTTCAATCCCTGGTACCTCCTTAAAAACAAAACAACACAAAACCACATACCCGGTAGTGATTATATAAATATATAGGCAGGGAGGCGGCTGTGGCTCAATCAGTGGGGCTCCCGTTTGCCATATGGGAGGTCCCGGGTTCGGTTCCCGGGGCCTCCTGGTGGGGGCGGGCCCGCCCGCACGGCGTGGTTGGCTGACCCAGCGAGCACGGGCAGCGGGGGGGGGATGAATGAATAAATAAATAAAAAAATCTTTAAAAAAAAAAAAAAAATATATATATATATATATATATATATAGGCAGTCACAGATGGTGACTGTACCTTTGGATGAGCTTTTATAGTCACATATTTTAGTAAACTACTTTAAGGAAGTTACGTTCTCATCAAACAGATTTGACTTTTCTTTTTCTATTGATACTAAACCTTCCTGTAAGATAAAAATGCCTTCAGTGAAGAATACATGGTGACACCTCCCTAGATATTTACTCAGAGATGTGTCAGTGCTTACCATACAATGGGAAAATTGAGCCCATTATTTATACTGTATAAGAAGTGTCTCATCGAACTCAAGCTCATTTTATGGAGCTGGCACCAACATTCCTTTGAGGAATGCCTACAGCTGGATGGATTGTTTAATATGAGGCTTCTCACATGTCAGCAATAGCTTCCACTCCAGGGGAGAAGCTGTGCTCCCTTCATGCTGTTGCTAATATTTTTAGACTATTACATTTTTCCAGTTGCTGAAGGGTGCCCGTTTACTGCGTATTTGTTTGGCTAAACATATGGGTAGTCAGTGAAGGGTAAAGGATATTGTTAAAACCCTAAGTCTCTGAGATTCCTTTAATCCGGAGACCTCAAAACACTCCAGAGACAGAGTATAGTAATCAACCCCTGTCTCAGCAACAGTGTGACCCCCACTTTATTGGTGCGGGCTGCAGATGAAATTTGAGGCTTTTTAGATTACTTAAAATATTGGCACTATTTTCAATAAATAGGTAAGTTTTCAGCCTTTTTACTTTCTTTGTTTAACCTTCAAGAGATTTTGATTTCCTTCTCTAGCAGGATTCCAAAGAAATCAGGTATAACCATTCCCAGCTTGTTTAAATGGCCATTCTAGTTCTTCAAGTTGATCCACAGTGTCGGGATGCCCACACTGAAAATGAATAGTGCAGATGTATAGATTGACAGGCTGCCTGTGATGCATACCATTCAACCAAACCTCTCAAATGTCTGCTATTTACCAATGGTAAATAGGATGTTTTGTTGCTGGACGCTTATAACAAGGAGTTGTTGAATTCTAGGTGACTTGGTTTGGTTCCATTCCCCAAATACATGCATTCTCTTTAGAAGACTATAAGTAACAGGCTGTAGGAGGCCCGAGCAAAGGTCAGCTGTCCTGCCCAGCCAAGAAGTGCCTTCCTTGCAACAGAGGGGCCAGCCACTTTGACTTTGTAGGGAGCTCTGATTAAGTGACAACTATTCGACGAGAAATGGAATGACCTGACACCTTTGGAATATTTGTCTCTTTAGCCTATCCTGGAGTGTGTCAGAGAGAAGGTAGTTTATAGCTATTAATTCAGTCTACAAAGGTGAAACAGCTAGAATTCTTGAAAATGAAATCTTGTCCTTCTCTGGCCTCTGTGAAGCCTGATGCTTTTCAGTCGTTTGGATTTACTGCACAGTTCGAGTCTCAGATTTCATGAATCTGTTTCTGAAAAAAAAAAAAAATCAGTATATAGGCATATTCATAGGCTCTTTTGTCGTGGTTAAAGTAACAGCTAATCAAGCTTGTTTAATCTACATTTTTAAAAATAGCATCCTGTTGAATTAGAGTTTTCAATTATGAAATCCTTTCATTCACATTTGAGCAGGTTGATTAAACAGCTCTTCCCATCCAGAGGCCAGAGCCTCACCAGACCTTCCTTGTCCTGACGAGTGAGTTGCACAGGCCGGCACTGGCAGGGATACGGATAATTTGTGGTTGTACAGTCACAGGTTCACTAATTTGGGGTTTAAAAGTCAATAGCAATTGAAGAAGTATTTAAAATAATTTTTTTCTTGATCTTCAAGGTTAATGACATATGTTTCCCTGAAGCCTTTATTTTTATTTTCTTTTGGTGAAGGCTGATAGAAGATTGAGGAGATAATGGGAGCTTTGAGAAACTGTACCTAGCTTTTGTTCAACCCAAGATAGGATACCTTTGAGAGGCGCAAAAGCCGCGGGTGTTTTTTGTTTGTTTTTTTAGGAGTCACTGGGAATTGAACCCAGGAACTCATACGTGGGAAGCAGACACTCGGCCATCTGAGCTATACCCGCTCCCCCACGCGTTTGTAAGCACAGCAGGGCGAGCCTGCCCTGTCAGTTCAGTACCCAGCTCGTTACGTGCAATCACAGAGCTGCCACTCTCATGCCATCTAGGGTTTTCTATATGTTCTGGGTGATTTTAAGTCTTTTTGTTTTAAAACCTCCTTAAAAATAATCATCTCCCCCTTTTTAGTAATTGTTGATTTATATTTGGTTATTAGAGGAGAAAAGATTTTTTTATGTGCTTTGTTTTTTTGTTTGTTTGTTTGTTTTAAGATTTATTTATTTACTTTATCCATTTTAACCACCCCCCCTTCCTCATTTGCTGTTTTGTGTCCATTTGCTGGGCAATTCTCTGTGTCTGTTTCCTGCCATCTCTTCTCATCCTCCTCCTCCAGTCTTCACCAGGATTCGATCCTGGAGACCTCTGATGTAGGAGAGACGTGTTCTGCCACCTGCGCCACCTCGGTTCCTTGTTTTCAGAGCTTTCGGAGCATTTCATCTTGTCTCTCCCCTGCGTCTCTCTCCAGTTACGTCATCATCTTGCTGCATGGCTCCCAGGGCCTGGCGGCTCACCAGCACACAGAGCCTGGCAGCCCATGCGCCTTCTATATATGTATATATATTTTTTATTTTACCGGGAGGTCTCAGAGATCGAACTCAGGTCCCTCCATATGGCAGACGGACACCCAACCATTTGAGCCACATCCACCCCCTGTCTGTTGTTTGTTTTTTATTTTTCTGTTTGCTTCCTGAAAGCAGTAGTGAACAAATTTATTGGAGTTTTTTTGTTCAGGTCCATTTCCCTATTTTTCTCTTGTTGAATAATGAAATCAAGTTGCACAAAGCCTGTAATGTGATCCCATTTATGTTCAAAATCAATACATAGGTGTGTATGTAAATATACATATATTTATATTCACATGCATAAAACATTTTGGGGAAGATCCATAAAACTTTCTAAATGTTGACTTATGAGAAGAGGGAATGCGGTTGAAGGGAAAGTTTCACTTATCCTTCTGTACTATTTTGATTTTTTGCTATCAGCCTGTTTTGGTTATTTTTTTTAATAATTTTTAAAACTTGGGGTTTCAGAGATAGTTTTATCTCACATCACCTATCATGTTTTTTGAGCAGCATTTCAAGTCTTCCCTGTGTTTCTTTTAGTAATATAGGGAGACAATCCATCTCATAGTTTTGGTCATCATAGAAGAGTAAGTCCTTTTCTGTCCTACCCCCACGCCCTGTGTTCTTGCAGCTGAGGGGTATTTTGTCACCGTAACAGGACCCTAAGGGATCATGTGCTGCTTCCTTTTCACAGATGTGACACCGCGGACCCAGCACCCTTTCCATTTTCTTTTTTAACCAGGAGGTCCCGGGGATCGAACCCGGGTCCCTCCATATGGGAGACGGATGCCCAACCAGTTGAGCCACATCCGACCCCCTACATTTTCTTGTTTCTTTCCACTCTCAGAATTCTCACCTAGATTGTCTTCCTTTCCTGCTGAGCTGAAAAGGGGCCGAGATCTAAAGTATAACTGGCACCATACATGCTAAGGTTCATATCATATCGTAGGAGGAAGAATCCCATGATAACACCCCATCCTGATAGCTCGAGATCCTTTGGTCCAAGACACTCAAAATGTCCCTAGTGGTCACCGCTAGCGTGTTAGGGAAGGAGACTGGCACCATTGTGCCCATGTACTCATTCTGATATTTAATATTTGTCACTGGGACTCATTAGGGAATTTAAACTATGAGATTTAAGGAGAGATTTTCTTTGTAAGACTCCTGCAGCCTCAGAAATTAGTTGATAGAATGAAGAAGAGAAGGTAATTGTTACGTCTGTGGAGAGCAGAGGGAATGCATGCCCTGGGGATACTCGGGGCAGCAGAGCCAAACCCTCACCTCCCTGGGGACTGGGGGCCACTTTTGAGGCAAGGCTCTGTGTTTTGGACTCTGTGGTGGGACACTTCCTCCCAGGGTCACTAGCATCTCTTAAGGTCATGGCAGAGAGAAGTTGCGGGGGCCCCAGGCAGCACGCGTACCCAGGAGATGAAGGGTTCCAAGGGTTTGCATGTGTTTTCCTCACTCCCCAGTGGCTCCTTAACTGGCTTCGCTTGGTTCTGCCCACAGGTTGTGGAAAGGAGGAGAACACCTGCTGAGATTAGGGAAGAGTTTGAGCGGCTGCAGAGGGAGAGGGAAGAAAGGAGACTGCAGCAGCGAACCAATCCCAAGGTAAACGGGGGCTGGCATCGCGTGGAGGGTTGGAAGGCTTCTGGAGCAGAGGGCAGGTCCCCAGTAACTGGGTGCTGGTCGCTTTTGAAAGTAATCAGTCACACATGTGAACAAAGTGGTGCTTGTTTCATCTCCAAGTGGTAACCTTTCTGGAAAGCAGTTCCCTGGTAGCTCTCAGCAGAGCTGCTGCTGACCCAGAGAAAAGCATTTTGAACCAGATGGAGGAAGACAAAATCCAACCACAGGGTTTTTTCCCCAAAAGCCCCAGGAGCCTTCTGGGGCAGAAGCTCAGGCTAGTTATCTCAGACCTTTTCCTGCAGCCATGTTGCCCAAGTCCTCGACAGGTGAGGATAGGTAAAGGGCAGTGGCAGGAAAGGACAACCACCTGTCAAAGCACTGAGGCAGCAGAATTCCTCGCACCTGTTGAACTGCAGAGATGGCAACAATTGAGAGGGCTTAGGGTGCTGCCAGATGGCATTGAGGAGCATCCTTTGCCTTCTTCCTCCCAGGACAGGGATGCTGTGAACATTAGTCACCAACTAGTTCAGTGCCCACAGATAACCGTCCTTAACTCACCCACGTCCTCAAGGGAGTTTAAGTCGTTTCACCCAGGGACACTGAGTCTGAGGGTTACTTTTCTTCCTGTACTCAATACCTTTTTCCTCTACCTTGCTAGGGAAATGGTTCTAGTGTGTGTCCCAGCCCTGTGGCAAACAGGCTACCTCGGTCCATTCGAGGTGCCAGGTAGGCTGAATGACTGGCCGAATGTAGCCCGGCTTAATCTTCACCTGTGTGGCAGCCAGGGCCCAGCAGTGTGGCCCCAGTGGCCTGGCCCGCAGCCTGTACCTGTCTTGAGGAGCTGGTGAGTAGACTAGAGTGGCAACCTCTACTCAGGCTCCCAAAACTGGTGTAACCTCAGCAGCCTTTTGGGAGGAGAGCTGAAGCCATGCAAAGTTATAAGAAGCATCGTTATTTTTCTTTAAATCTTTTAAAGAACAAATGCTGGCTTACAGTTGAGAGGCATGGGAAGCTGAACTTCTGATCAAATACCCTCTAGAAAATTAATTTTGTAGACTCCTGTGGCACTTAAAGGACCTGATATTTCAGAGTGCTCCCATCTATTTGAATCCTACATTCCAAAGTATGTTTGTTAAAGGCACCACTTCCTTTCCTTTCCATCCACCCTCCTCTTGAATGAATAAAGACTTCAGTAGTACAGTGACCTTTTGGTCATGTGGGGATAGAGAATCGAAACATGGGTAACTGAGTCAGGGAGTTTGAGGTAATCCAGAGCTGAAGATCTAATGCACCTGGAACTGAGCTGGTTTCCTGCCCTGATTTCCCAGCCTGGTGCTCAGGAACGGGGCACTGGGAGGAGGTCTGGGTTGAAGGGCTGGGTTGGCAGATGGAGGTGAGGGTCGGGGAGAGGAGATGGAAGCCTGGCAGGAAGAGACTCTTGCTCTGGTATTTTTGCTGTCTGGCTGGAGTTTTGCTGCGTTCAGAGCAATGAAAAGGAAAGAGAACCTCTCTGTAGGCTTGAGCCTCTGTGTCCTGTTATAAAATTGGCCATCCAGGCTTGTGCAGCAATTGCTTGTTGGAATTCCATGGAAATGTGTCTCCAGGCCATGTTTCTGTGGAATGAGGGAGCACAGCTGTGATGATTTTATGCAAGCATACTTAAGTTATTTTAAAATTTCCAATACTTTGCTGCTTTCATAAACTGCTTCCAAATAAATAAAACATTTTCTAGCCAGAAATATTGAGTGATAATCAGATGCTGGCTATGTAGCCTTTTGGGGAGATGTGTTGAGCTGGGCCTTTTATTCCATTTCCGAGCTTTGTTTTGCTTTTCCAGATGAGTGGAAGGATTTGGAAAGTTTTCATCCTAAGAAGAAAGGGGTTATTTCCTCTTTTCAGAAGACCGTAGGAAAAAGGACATTTTGTGTGACTTAGGAGCCAGTGCTGTATTCCCACAAAGGATCAAAGCTTGTAGGGGTTAGCAGACTGTATGGCATTTGTGATGTTGCCACTGGAAACTTGGGTGGATATTTCTCCATTTTCATAGATAACGGTTTGTTAGGTAGGGATTTTCCAGTAGGATGTGTGCACCAAAAACAGGCAGAAGGATCAAGTGGGGAAAATCCTAGGTTAGAAGTAATGACTCTGACACAAATAATGCAGGACAAAGCACCGTTTACCCTGTGGCTTAGTTTTCTTATTTGTAAAATGAAGACATCTGTCCTTATTACCATGTCAAGTTGTTAATAAAAGATTAAAAAGATATGAAATAGGTGTTAACTTATTAGAGAAAGTTAAGTCTGCTTTATAAATGCAAAGTGGTATTAGTGCCAAGGTGAGGTCAAGAACTAAATATTGTTTTGGGGAGGTAGATGTGGCTCAAGCGATTGGGCTTCCATCTACCATATGGGAGGGCCCAGGTTCAATCCCTGGGGCTTCCTGGTAGAGGTGTGTCGGGCCTGCGGGGCAAGCAACGCAGCAAAATGATGACACAGCAAAAGAGACGGGAGAGTCAAGGTGAGATGCGACAGAAACCAGAAACTGAGGTGGTTTAAGTGACAGGGTACCTCTCTCGCAGATCGGAGATCCCCAGGATCGAATCCCAGTGAAGCCTAGAGGAGAAAAGCAAGAAGAGAAGACAAAAAGAAAACAGACACAGAAAATCATGCAGCGAATGGATATAGACAACAAACAGTGGAGAGGGTTAGATAATAAAAAATATTTATATATTGTTTTGGTGTCAGATTTGGCACAAAAATGGAAATCACTTGACTCAGTCAGGCCCATCCTTTACCCTTTGATGGCTGGGTTTGGGATTTTAAAATGGCCCTCTAGCAGCTGCATCAGCCTTCTCATGTGACCAAAACCTCCAGAGCTATTCGTGTTGTGTGAATTGGGCACTGTGGCACCCAGAAGGAATAAGTGGAATACCCAGCTCTACAAGAGCTCCAACTGGTAAAACACATGCACAAACATGCACTCACATGTATATACACACTCATACACGTTCATGCAACACTCAGATCATAATGGAATGAAACTAGAAATCAATAATAGACAGGAAAAAAGTAAATTTGCAGATGTGTGGAGACTGAACAACATACTCCTAAATAACCGGTGGGTCATAGAAGAAATTGCAAGTGAAATCAGTAAATATATTAAATGAAAATGAAAACACAACGTATCAAAACTTATGGGAGGGGATGGATG
Source organism: Tolypeutes matacus (assembly GCA_026826555.1). NCBI lineage: Eukaryota > Metazoa > Chordata > Mammalia > Cingulata > Chlamyphoridae > Tolypeutes > Tolypeutes matacus. The sequence goes on along the minus strand of JAKSZT010053883.1, from coordinate 2,621,938 downwards.
TGGCTCAAATGGTTGGGTGTCCATCTCCCATATGGAGGACCCGGGTTCGATCCCCAGGACCTCCTGGTAAAAAAAAAAAAAAAAAAAAAAAAAATTTATGGGATACAGCGAAGAAAGAGCTAAACTCAAAGATTTAACTGAACAACTAGAGAACCTAGAAAAAGAACAGCAAACCAATCCCAAAGCAAGCAGAAGGAAAGAACACATAAAGATTAGAGCAGAAATAAATGAAAATGAGAACAGAAAAACAGTAAAGAAAATCAACAAAACCGAAAGCTGGTTCTTTGAGAAGATCAATAAAATTGACAAACCCCTCGCTAGACTAACAAAGAAAAAAAGAGAGAAGATGCAAATAAATACAATCAGAAATGAAAGGGGGGAAATTACAAATGGCCTCACAGAAATAAAAAGAATCATAAGAGGATATTATGAGAAACTACATGCCAACAAACTAGACAACCTGGATGAAATGGACAAATTTCTAGAAACGCACAACCAACCTACACTGATGCTACAAGAAATACAAGAACTTAACAAACCAATCACATTTAAGGAGATTGAATCCGTCATCAAAAATCTCTCAGCAAAGAAAAGTCCAGGACCAGAGGGCTTCACAGGTGAAGTCTACCAAGCATTTTGAAAAGAATTAATACTAATCCTGTTTAAACTCATCGAAAAATTGAAGAGGAGGGAAAATTACCCAACATATTTTATGAAGCCAACAATCACCCTAATACCAAAGCCAGACAAAGATTCCAAAAGAAAACAAAATTACAGACCAGTCTCTCTAGTGATCATAGATGCAGAAATTCTCAACAAAATACTTGCCAATCGAATCCAACAGCATATCAAGAGACTTACACATCACGACCAAGTGGGATTTATTCCTGGTATGCAAGGCTGGTTCAACATAAGAAAATCAATCAATGTAATACACCACATTAACAAATTGAAGGGAAAAAACCACATCACCATCTCAATAGATGCAGAAAAGGCATTCGACAAAATCCAGCATCCTTTTTTGATAAAAACACTTCAAAAGATAGGAATAGGAGGAAAATTCCTCAATATATGATAAAAGGCATATATGAAAAACCCACAGCCAACGTCATACTCAATGGGGAAAGGTTGAAAGCTTTCCCTCTAATATTGGGAACAAGACAAGGATGCCCACTGTCACCGTTGTTATTCAACATTGTACTAGAAGTTCTAGCTAGGGCAGTTAGACAAGACAAAAAAAATTAAAGGTGTCCAAATAGGAAAAGAGGAAGTAAAACTCTCACTGTCTGCGGATGACATTATCCTGTACTTAGAAAATCCTGAAGTATCCACGACAAAGCTACTTGAACTAATAAATGAGTTCAGCAAAGTGGCAGGATACAAGATCAACACACAAAAATCAGTAATGTTTTTGTACACTAGTACTGAACAACCTGAGGAGGAAATCAGGAGAAAAATTCCATTTTCAATAGCAACAAAAAGACTCAAATACCTAGGAGTTAATTTAACCAAAGTAGTACAGGACCAATATGTAGAAAACTACAAAACAATGCTAAAAGAAATTTTAAAAGACCTAAACAAATGGAAAGACATTCCGTGTTCATGAATTGGAAGAATAAATATCATGAAGATGTCAATCTTGCCCAAACTGATTTATAGATTCAGTGCAATACCAATCAAAATCCCAACAGCTTACTTTACAGAATTAGAGAAGGCAATTATCAAATTCGTCTGGAAGAGTAAGTGCACCAGCATAGCCAAAAGCATTATAAAAAAGAAGAGCAACGTGGGAGGAATTTCACTGCCTGACCGGGAAACATATTACGAAGCTACAGTGGTCAAAACAGCATGGTAGTGGCATAAATATTCCACATTGATCAGTGGAATAGAATCGAGAACCCAGAAATATACCCTCACCTATACAGTCATTTGTTTTTTGACAAACCTACCAAGCCCACACTAATGGGAAAAAACAGTCTCTTCAACAAATGGTGTTGGGAGAACTGGATATCTATAACCAAAAGAATGAAAGAGGACCCCTATCTTACCCCCTACACAAGAATCAACTCAAAATGGATCAAAGATCTAAATATAAAAGCCAGGACCATAAAACCACCAGAAGAAAATGTAGGGAAACATCTTCAAGACCTTGTAGGAGGTGGTGGTTTCTTGGACCTTACACCCAAAGCAACGTGCAACAAAAGAAAAAGTAGATAAATGGGACCTTCTCAAAATTAAACACTTTTGCACCTCACAGGACTTTGTCAGAAGGGTGAAAAGGCAGCCAACTCAATGGGAAAAAATATTTGGAAATCACATATCTGATAAGGGTTTAATATCCAGGATATATAAATAGATATTACAACTCAACAATAAAAAGACAAATAAACCAATTAAAAAATGGGCGGAAGACATGAATAGACATTTCTCCAAAGAAGTACAAATGGCAAAAAAAAAACACATGAAGAAATGCACAACATCACTCATGATTAGGGAAATGCAAATCAAAACTACAATGAGATATCACTTCACACCTATCAGAATGGCCACTATTAAAAAGACAGAGAACTACAAGTGTTGAAGAGGATGTGGAGAGAAAGAAACACTTCTTCATTGTTGGTGGGAATGCAGAATGGTACAGCCACTATGGAGGACTGTTTGGCAGTTCCTAAAGAAGTCGAATATAGACTTGCCACGTGACCCTGCAATACCACTACTGGGTATATACCCAGAAAAACTGAGAGCAGTGACACGAACAGACATCTGCACACCGATGTTCACAGCCACATTATTCACCATTGCCAAAAGTTGGAAACACCCCAGGTGTCCATCAACAGATGAATGGATAAACAAACTGTGGTCTAGTCACATGATGGAATATTACGCAGCTGTGAGAGTAATGAAGTCGTAAAGCATATGACAACATGGATAAACCTGGAGGACATTATGTTGAGCGAAGCAAGCCAGACACAAAAGGACAAATACTATATGAATGCGTTACTATGAACCAAATATATTGTGTAACATAATGTTTGATTCAAAAAAAAATTATATGTAGCCATTACATTTAATTGAGAAATGTATATATTTATTCACCTGTGTTTACTTTTTAGTTTTTAATTTTTATATTTTCAATTATTAAATATAAAAAATAATGTAAAAAAAAAAAAGAGAGAGAGAGAGAAAAGAAAGCAGATGGCCACACAAAGACTTGTCCACAAACATTTATTTGTAATTATCAAAAACTGGAAACAACCCATCAACAAATGAATGGATAAAATTGTGTTCCAATACACTGGAGCTCTACTCCATAGTAAAAAGAAATGAACCACTCCTACAGGCAATACCATGGATGGGTCTCAAAGTAATTACATTGAGTGAAAGGGAAGTCAGGTGGAAAAAAAGATGCATACTCTAGAATTCCATTTATATAAAACTCTACAAAATGTGGACTACTCTTTTAAAACAAAGCAGATGAGAATTGGGGGAGGCAAGGAGGATGGAGGAACAGGAAACTTTTGGAGGTGATAGATGTGGCCATAGTTTGATGAGTATATGCATATGTCAAAACTTACCAAGTTATACCCTTTAAATACATGAACATTTTGTATGTCGATCATACGTCAAGAAAACTATCTTAAATAGTAACAGTAAAACAATGCAAAAATATTCGTACTTATCCCTGCCTTCTCTCCATTCTCACTTCTCTAAGGAATCAGCCTACACGAATGTAGGACAGTGGGGATTCTTATGGCCTCATATATATAAAAACTGGGGACCGTTCCATAAATCTTCTATTAGTTGTTTTTGTTTTCTTTTTTTATATACCTTGACAATTATTTGGCAGCCATCTCCTTCCAGGTAAATTGAAATAGATTTTACTTTTTAATATTGCCTAAAATATCATGGTGTAAATATTCCACATTTTATGTAATCATGCCAATTAATATGTACATTTTGGTTGCCAAAAACAAAAATAACACGCACAAACATGCACTCACACATGTATACACACTCTTACACATTCACGCAACACTCACACATTTACCCTTGAACAGACACATACTCTCACACACGTATACAAAGAGGAGGCAACGTGGAAGAACCTTGGACTTAGAGTCAAGAGCCTTGGATTCCAGGTCTTCTGCCTTACAGTTCTGTGCCTTGATCAAGTTGCTACTCTAGTCCCAGCCTAGTTTCTCCATGTATTGAATGAGAGGATTGCTGTGAGAGCCAGCTGCTTGGGGTTGAATCCTTGAACTCCAAAAGTCCTTAGTTCTAATTAGCTCTGTGTTCTCCCTTTGCTTTGCCCTAATGACTGTTTCAGTCTCTTGTGATTGGTTTGTTGGGGTCTTCTATTTCTTCTAGAGTCAGTGTAGGTTTTTGTGTGTTTCTAGGAATTTGTCTGTCTCATCTGAGTTGTCTAGTTTGGTGGTTTATAGTTGTTCATAGTATCCTCTTATGATCCTCTATCTCTGTTGGGTCAGTAGTAATGTCCCCCCTCTCATTTCTGATTTTATTTATTTACATCTTCTCTTTTTTTCTGTGTCAGTGCAAGGGTTTGTCTATTTTGTTGATCTTCTCCAAGAACCAACTTTTGGTTTTGTTGATTCTCTGTATTGTTTTTTGTTCTCCATTTCATTTATTTTTTTTTCCAATTGCTGAATTTATTTAAACAAGTCAGCTTGGAAATATTGAATTAAACATTTCATTTATTTCTGTTCTCATCTTTGTTATTTCTTTCCATCTACTTGCTTTGGGATAAGTTTGCTCTTCTTATTCTAGTGCCTCCAGGTGTACAGTCAGGTCTTTGATTTTTAGCTCTTTCTTCTTTTTTAATGTAAGCATTGAGGGCTATGAATTTCCCTCTCAGCACTGCCTTCACTGCATCCCATAGGTTTTTATATATTGTGTTATCGTTTTCATTCATCTTGAGATGTTTACTGGTTTCTCTTGCAATTTCTTCTTTGATCCACTGATTATTTAAGAGTATGTTGTTTAATCTCCATATATTTGTGAATTTTCTCCTTTTCTGCCTGTTTCAGCTTCATTCCATTATGATCAGAGAAAATGCTTTGTATAATTTCAGTCTTTTAAAATTTATTGAGACTTGTTTTGTGAATCAGCATATGGTCTATCCTGGAGAAAGATCCATGAGCACTTGAGAAGAATGTGTATCCTGCTGTTTTGGGCTGTAATGTTCTGTATATGTCTGTTAGGTCTAGTTCATTTAACTGTTTTATTTAAGCTTTCTATTTCTTTATTGATCCTCTGTCCAGGTGTTCTATCCTATGATGAGAGTGGTGTCTTGCAATCTCCGACAATGAATTTGGAGAAGTCTGTTTCTCCCTTCAGTTTTGCCAGTGTTGCCTCATGTATTTTGGAGTAACCCAGGTTAGGTACATGAATATTTACTGTTCTTTTTTCTTGGTGAATTGCCCCTTTTATTAATATATAATGAACTTCTTTACCTCTTAAAACAGATTTGCATTTAAAATCTATTTTGTCTGATATTAGTGTAGCTACTCCAGCTCTTTTTCATATACTTTTTGCGTGGAATATCTTTTTACAACCTTTCACTTTCAGCCTATTTGTGTCCTTGAGTCTAAGATGAGTCTCTTGTAGACAGCATATAGTTGGCTCGTATTTTTTTATCCATTCTGCCAGTCTCTGTCTTTTCATTGGGGTGTTCAGTCCATTAACATTCAATGTTATTACTGTAATGGTATTACTTAATTTCCCTTTGGCTTTCCATTATCATGTCTTACTATTGTTTGTCTTTTTTACCCTTTTAGTTACTCTTACTAATAATCTTCATTTCTACACTCTTCTCCAAGCTTCTCTTTCCTGTGTTTTCCTTTCAGGCTGCAGCACTCCCTTTAGTATCTCTTGTAAATCCAGTCTCTTGGTGGCATAATCTCTCAGTTTTTGTTTATCTGTGAAGATTTTAAACTCACCCTCATTTTTGAAGGACAGTTTTGCCAGATAAAGAATTCTTGGGGGGAGCAGATGTAGCTCAAGCTGTTGAGCACCTGCTTCCCATGTACGAGGTCCTGGATCCCCGGTACCTCCTAAAAATAAAACAAACGAGAAAACCAACTTGGGGGAGCTAATGTAGCTCAGTGCTTGAGCACCGGCTTCCCACATACGAGGTCCCAGGTTCAATTCCCAGGCCCAGTACCTTAAAAAAAAAAAAAAAAGAGTTCTTGGCTGATTGTTTTTCTTTTTCAGTACCTTTAATATATCATACCACTGGGTTCTTGCCTCCATGGTTTCTGATGAGAAATTGGCACTTAGTCTTATTGAGTGCCACTTGTATATGAACTGCTTTTTAAAATTTTTGCTGCTTTCAGAATTCTCTCTTTATCTCTGACATTTGACATTCTGAATATTAGGTGTAGGGGTGGGTCTTTTTGGATTTGTTCAGTTTGGGGTGTGTTGTCCTTCTTGGATATTGATATTTATGTCTTTGTTAAGGGTTGGGAAATTTTTGGCCATTATTTCCTCAAATATTCTTTCTGGCCCTTTTCTGTTCTATTATTCTGCATTACCCATAACACATATGTTTGTGCATTTCATACTGTCATTCAATTCCCTGAGACCCTGTTCAGTTTTTTCCATTCTTTTCTCTTTCTGTTCTTTTGTCTTTTCAAGTTGAGATGCTCTGTCTTCCAGTTCACTTACTTGTTCCTCAGCCGATTCAAATCTGCTGTTATATGCCTCTAATTTCATCCATTGTCTTTCATTCCTATAAACTCTGTTACTTTTCTTTGCAAGTTTTCAAATTCTTTTTGCCCACCCAGTGACTTCTTAATATCCTTTATCTCTTTAGCCATATTTTCCTTCAATTCCTTGATTTGATTTAAGAGATTTGTGTGAATATCATTGATTAGTTGTTTTAAATCCTGTGTCTCGTCAGAACTTTTGTTTCTTTGGCTGTGCCATATCTTCCAGTTTCTTAGTATGACTTGTAATTTTTTGCTGATGTCTAGGCATCTGATTATATTAGTGAGTTTACTCTGATGGCCTATTTCTCTCTCTTGCTTAGTCGTTTTGTTTCACGGCTCTGTTTTGATTTTTTGGCTCAACTTATTCTAAAACTTTAGAATTTCACTGTTTAAGTTATCAGAACAGGGCAAGGGACCTGCTAGTGAGGCACAGAGCAGATCCAAGAGGGCCTGGGTATAGGGACCAGAGAGACTCCAAAAAGCCTTGTTTTCCTTCACTTTCCCGGCCTGCCAGCAGATGGCACTCTTCAATGAACCTTTGCATGCAGGCTCTACTAGCTTATGTTTCTAAGTTGGTTAGAGTCACAATTCAGATTGGGGCCCTGCTGCTTAAACTCACCAAAGAGAGCCCACACACAGCCTTATGCTGCACCCTCCCTCTTCCCAGAGAGGACTATGTCTGTTCTCCTCTCAGCTGGCCTCTGTCAGCCTCGACAGTGGGGGATGAGTGCCACTCCAGCCATAGGGGCAAGTAACTCATGGTTTTCTTTTCAGCCTCTTCGTCTCTGTGTCCCCACTCCCTCCTGAACAATGTGTGCGACACTCTTCTGGTCTGCAGATCCCCAAAACAGTTTCTGCCCCTCCTCTGCTGTTTTTGCAAGAGAACTGGGTTCCAAGGCCATCTTCCCAGAACCATTTCTTGCCTTTTAGAGACCAAGAGTATACAGTAGGGTTGTTCTGTGCTGTATTCACTTCATATTGATTGTTTTAATTCCTTTTGTTGTTTTTGTTAATACTTACAAATCTTATCTCTCTGGATGGCAGCTGCTTTTAGAGGTTTTAGAAGATAACAGGACCCCAGGCAGCATTGTCCAACTTTATTGCTGCCTTTTTAATGAACTTGTTTAAATCTCGTGTGGAGCAGAGGATAGTTTGCGGGGGTGGGAGCTTTGATTGCCTGTCTCTGATGGTGTATATTGTTTTTTGTTTGTTTGTTTGTTTGCTTTACGCTGTTACCCAATAGTTTCATGGAGATTGTTACCTTATTTCCTGGACCATTCCATTCGTCTTTTGCTATAACAGAGATTGATATAAACTCTTGGGCACGACCTCCTTTCTGATTTTAGAAATGCTACATTGTCAGTATGGTTTGTGGAAGAGCTTAAAAGCACAATTCAGCTTTATCAGAAAAAAATATTTTGATAATATATCAAGGCACCTAACTAAAATATTTTTAAATCCAAATAAAGTTTTCATAAGACGTATGAGTACATCACTCAATTGTATTTTTAAAGTTTGTAAATATATATATATATTTTTTTGTTGTTGTTGTTGTTGTTGTTGTTGTTGTTGCCATGGCTAATAGGTAAAACCATCAGAATGAGCCTGGTGTTGTGATTTCAGTCTGTTTCTGTGGAAATGATTATGAGGTCAGAAACTGACTTGACTTGGCTTGACTTGTACAGGAGAAAACCTGTCAAACACATTTGTTTGTTGTGCTCAATGGCAGGAAGAGGCAGTTTAAGTATACTGTGGCAGGAATGGGGTGCTGATGAAATTGGAGAAATGGGAAGCTGCCATATAAGGGAAAAGAAATTCTGACTGGGACTGCCTTGAATCTGTAAATCACTTTGGGTAATATTGACATCTTATAGGATATTTAGTCTTTCAATCCATGGACACAGAATGTCTTTCCATTTATTTAGATCTTTTAAAATTTCCTTCAGCAATGTTTTTAATTGCTGGAAAATTGCTGTTTTTAAAACAAAGACTTTGGGGAAGAAAAGAGCTGGCTATCTGCTTAAAAGGCACAGAGGGAGTCAAGGGATAAAAAGCAGTTTGTCTTTAACTGAGTATTATTTGAAGGACTGTTCCACCCCCACCATGTCAACAGAATCACTTGTCACAAGATTTCAGAATTTGTAGAATTTAAAGATTCTTGTTTATAGATGGGGGGATAAGTAGTGACTAGCATGGAAGTAGTCTTAGAGGCCCCCAATAAGTTTGGGTTTGATCCATAAAATTTGAGGATACAAGTTACTTTCATCTCAGATAAAATGGTTCTGTAGAAATGATCATCACAAGAGCCATCATGGGTCCATCAGTTATAAAACAGGCAGATTTTACATAGTCTCTTACCTTTTTGCCTCTTTTGGTGGAATTTTCAGTCAACAGTTATTTTTGAGAATGCATTTGGCAGAAATTGCTCATATTATCTTTATGGCCACATAAAGAAATATAAGCAAAATCCCACAGCCAGCATTATACTCAATGGTGAAAAACTAAAAGCTCTTCCCCAGTCAGGAATAAGACAGGGATGGCCGCCTTCACCACTACTATTCAGCATTGTACTGGAAGTTCTAGCCAGAGCAATTAGGCAAGAAAAAGAAATGAAAGTCATCCCAATTGGAAAGGAAGGCATAAAACTTCCCTGTTCACAGACCGCATGATACCATATAAAGAAAACCCCAAAGAATCTATAAGAAAGCTACTAGAACTGATCAGTGAATTCAGCAAAGTAGCAGGGTACAAGATCAACATGCAAAAATCAATGGTGTTTCTATACACCAGCAGTGAATAACCTGAAAAAATAAAGAAAACAATTCCATTTTCAAAGCAGCTAAAGGAATAAAATATTTAGGAATAAATTTAACCAAGGCAAAAGACTCATACATGGAAAACTACAAAACATTACTGAAAGAAATTTTAGAAGATCTAAATAAATGGAAAGACATTCTGTGTCCATGGATTGAAAGACTAAATATCCTATAAGAAGTCAATACTATCCAAAGTGATTTATAGATTCAAGGCAGTCCCAGTCAGAATTCCAACAGCCTTTGCAGAAATGGAAAAACTAATCATAAAATTTATATGGAGGGAAGCGGATGTGGCTCAAGCTATTGATCTCCCACCCACCACATGGGAGGTCCCGGGTTCGGTTCTCAGTGCCTCCTAAAGAAGACAAGCAAGGCAGCAAGCTGGCGCGACAGGCTGGCACGGCAAGCTGATGCAACAAGAGATACAAGGAAGAAAACCTAGTGAGAGACATAACAAAGCAGGGAGTGGAGGTGGCCCGAGCAATTAGGTGCCTCCCTCCCACATGGGAGGCCCCAGATTCAGTTCCTGGTGCCTCCTAAAAAAAAAAAAAGAAGACGAGCACACAACAAACACATAGCAAGTGCAAACAATGAGGGGGTAGGGAGAAATAAGTAAAATAAATCTTAAAAAAAAAATAAAATAAAATAAACAAAGCTGAGGTTTTAAATATATATATGGAAAGGGGAGCAGATGTGGCTCAAGCCATTGGGCACCTCCCTCCCACATAGGAGGTCCCAGATTTGGTTCCTGGTGCCTCCTAAAAGAAGACAAGCAGACACAGAGCAGACAGCGAGCGCAAGCAACAGGGAGTGGAGGGGGGAATAAATAAATAAATATATATATATATATATATTTTTTTTTTTCTTTGAAAAAAGATGTTTATTAAACAATTTTAATTGTCATAAAATGACTAAAATGAGTTTTAAAAATTAAGGCTCTTCTCTTTCTGTGGATTGCCAGAACAATGTAAAAATAATATCAATCAACCCTGCTGAATGCTTTGTTCCTAAAGTTAAATTTCATAGATTCCTAAACATTTTATGATTAAGATAAAAAATTGGATTATAAATGACAATTAATGGCCATCTGTACTGAACACACACTCTGATCAGGTGTACAATATTCTAATTGAGTAGTTAAGTAAAAATATTCCAGTTAAAGCAGAAATTTTAATTTTTAGCCTTTTAAGTCATTGCTTCCCCACACTGGCATGATTTTCCTAAAATTGAAAGAGTCTAATACAGGAACACTAACCTTGGGACACTAACTCCCAGGAGGATGACTGTCGTGGCTGGCAATTAGTTTGATTATATACTTTTTTTTTTTTTAAGATTTTATTTATTTATTCATTTATCCCCCCCTTGCTGCTTGTGCTCGCTGGGTCAGCCAACCACGCCGTGCGGGCGGGCCTGCCTTCACCAGGAGGCCCTGGGAACTGAACCCTGATTATATACTTTTTAAACGCTCTAAGGTGATTTATCAAATGATTCAGAATTACATGGCATGCAGTATCCAAAATTATGGCTCTGATGCATTTAGATTTACATTAAGAGTAACAAGTGTCATTCACAGTCATTGTACACCCCGCCCCTCCCGCCAGCAAAACGCTCACTGCCTGTCAAGTCCTAGCTCTGGTGCAGCATTAAGGATTAAAACTTACCACTTTACCAGGCCTTCCCCATGTGCAAATAAACCCCTCCTGACAAGCAGTGACTACACAGTCTTCAAGGAAAATTAACACCGTCGGTCTCTCGTGTGCTATCTTTTTACAAATCAGCGGCTCTAACAGGGGAGCGTCTTCCATCCGAGGACACAGGGGCGTGCCCACAGTTTTCGCTGGGTCTGTTTTCGTTTTGGTAACGAGGTTCAGCTTGTCACTGCTCTTGCTGGAAACGTGCCCCATGCTGTGGTTGCGCTTGTGGTCTTTCTCCTGGTGCCTTTCCTTCCGGTCGTGTAGGGAGAGGGTTGCAAATTTGCTGACCCCAGAAGCAATGGCCCCGTCCGTGACACTGCTTTTGCTGCCAGCATTTGAGACTGCCGAGTGTGGAAGGCTATTGGACCGTGGGAGGGGAGGGGGCACGGAGTTCCCCGGAGCCATGACACTGTTCCCGTTGCTCCCGGCAGGAGGACTCGTGGCGTTCATGATATTTGTGTGTGTCCTTGCTCTGGAGAGGGGCTGGTGGGGGAAAAGGATGTCCTCCGTAAGGTCCCACAGGCAGAGCTGCGTGTCCTGGCCCACCGAGCCAAACCGATACGTGACGCTGACGGGGCGGCTGTCTGTAGAGTTCCGTTTGGACAGCCGAGATTGTGTACTATTTGCCCGATCTCTGCCAAAATGAAGAAGGTCTTGGAAGTCCTCGTCACTGCCGCTGAACTCCATTGGGTCGCTTTCTTCCACACTAGTGGTGTAGGGATCAAAAGCCACAACGCTGACCCAGGACTTGTGCCCGTGGCCTCTCGCTATCACTCGGCAGTCTACAAAAGACCAGACTGTCACCAAGTCGTCCTCCCTACCCGTCACAATGTACCTGCCATCTGGGCTCCAGCACACACAGAGCAAGCCTCCAAAGTAGCTCCTCATTGTGCCGTGCGGCTCCACAGAATCAAAGTTAAACACCCGCAGAAACCCGTCCTGGCTCACACATGCTAAGAACTTGCCATCTGGGGAGAAAGCAAACTCGTTGAGGGCCCCCTCACCCACTGTCCATTTAAGAAGAGGGTTCCTCGTGGATTTGCTCTTGCAAGTGTGCACAGCAAAGCTCTCTCCCTGCTTCAGAAGCTGGTAGTGGGGGGCTGTGGTGCCACAAGTGTGCTCCACGTTGTACAACTACATGTTCCCGCTTGAGTGAGCCACCAGGAAAAGGTTTTCCGAACCGGGAACCCACTTGACACAGGTTACTCGTGACTTGTCTATTAGTCTTTCCTCATTAAATAGTTTGCTAGTTTCTTTTTTGATTGGGTCTATAAGCTGGACTTGGCCTGCGGAAAAGCCCACTAGGAGAGAGACACTTTCTGCTGTGGCTGTTAGGTGGTTGGAGTCATGACAAGTAGGCTGTGTTCCTTTGTATATCCTTTTATCTATTGGTTTACTCAAGTCAGCAGCCTTGCGGACCCCCTTGTAGATATAGAAGTAGAGCTCCCGGCCCACATTGAAGCAGAGATGGTCGCCGTTGCCAGATTGGTCGTTGAGGTTTACGAAGGAGATGCGGACAGGGTTGGATCCCTGCGAGTTGAAGGGCACCCGGTTGGGACGGCTGTACTCAGAGTGCGGCAGCAGCTTGTACAGACCTTCCTGGGTGGTGAATTGAGTCTTAATCTCGTTCATCTCCTTCCCTCCTCCCTCCGTCGCCATCTTATATATATATTTTTAATTATATGGAAGGACAAAAAGCCCTGAACCCTAAACCATCTTAAACAAAGTAGGAGGACTTACACGTCCCGATTTCAAAATTCATTACAAAGCTACCATAATCAAAAGTGTGATATTGTCGTAAGGACAGACATATAGACCAAAGAACAGAATTGAGAGTTCAGAAGTAAACCCTCACATTTATGGCCAATTGACTTTTGAGAGGGTGCCAAGTCCATTCAATGGGGGAAAAATGGTCTCTTTACAAAATGGTGATGGGAAAGTGCATATCCACATGCAGAAGAATGAAAGTGGGCCCTTCCTCACACCATTTACAAAAATTAACTCAAAATGGATCATCAACCTAAATATAAGGGCTAATAAACTACAGAACAAAACACCAAAAGCAAGCACAACAAAAGTAAAAAAAATAAATAAATTGGTCTTCATCAACATTCTATACATCAAAGGGCATTATCAAGAAACTGAAAGAAAATATACAGAAAGGGAAAAGATATTTGGAAGCCATATATCTTATAAGGGTTTAATATCTAGACTATATAAAGAACTCCTACAACTCAATAACAACAACAAAACAAGCCAATTAAAAAAATGGGCAAAGATCTTGAATAGACATTTCTCCAAAGATATGTTGATGCCCAGTAAACACATGAAAAGATGCTCTCCATCATTAGCAGTAGGGAATTGCACATCAAAACCACAATAAGATACTATTTCATACCTACTAGAATGGCTTTATTTTTTTTTTAATGGAAAATAAGAAGTGTTGGCAAGGATGCAGAGAAATAGGTGCCTTTGTGCACTGTTGGTGGTAATGTAAAATGGCACAGCTGCTGTGGATACTGTTTGGCAGCTCCATAGAAAGTTAAGTATAGAATTACCATTTACCATATGACCTGGCATTCCCAGGTCTATCTTCTAGGTTTATACTCAAAAGAATTGAAAGCAGGGACTCAAACATATTTGTACACCAATATTCATAGCAATATTATTCACCATTGCCAAGAGGTAGAAACTACCTCTAGTATATGACAGTGGGTAAATGGATAAACAAACTGTCCTTGGGAAGCGGCTGTGGCTCAATCACTGGGGCTCCTGTTTACTATATGGGGGACCCCGGGTTCAGTTCCCGGGGCCTCCTGGTGGGGGCGGGCCCGCCCTCATGGCGTGGTTGGCTGACCCGGCAAGCACAGACAGCAAGGGGGGGATAAATGAATAAATAAATAAAATCTTTAAAAAAAAAACTGTCCTTACAATGGAATATTATTCAGCTGTAAAAAGGAATGAAGTTCTGATACATGTTACAGCATGGATGAACCTTGAAGACATCATGTTGAGTGAAATAAGCCATGATGATGATCTTTCATCATTCGTAACAAATGTGTCACAACTATGTAAGGTGTTGTTGGGGTGATAAACAGTAATCCTGTATGTGATGCGTGATAGTTTTAACTCACAACTTTGCAAATAAGAAAAGCATTTTTAAAAATTAAAAAAAAAAAAGCTAGACACAAAGACAAATATGAAATAACTAGAATATGCAAATTCATAGAGATAAAAAGTTACAGCCTGCCGGGGGGGAGGATGGGGAGCTATTGCTTAATGAGTACAGAGTTTCTCTTTGGGGTGATGGAAAAGCTGTGGTAATAGATGGTGGTGACGGTGGCACAACGTTGTGAATGTAATTAATATCACTGAATTGTATATTTGAAAGTGGTTAAAATGGGAAATTTGGTGTTATATATGTTATCATATATATATATATAAAAGCATGAAAATAATTTAGAAAGATGCATTCCTGGCTGAATAAATAGCTCATTCTACTCAAAGAGGGTTGATTAATGTATCACTTCCCACCCGTTGAGAAGCTTCACATTGTGGCAGAAAGACTCTGATTTAGCATGCTCAGAAGTTCTATGAGTGATGTCAGTGAAGACATTTACCACATCCACAGGTGACACAAGACAGAACAAAGTCAAGGTTCTCAAAGATCCCAGTGAACTGGAATGAAAGGGTTAAATTACCAAAATAAAAATTTAACAGGGTTAAATGTGCTGGCTAAGGGAAGGGGGTGACAGGGAAAATATGGTAGTCTTTAATCGACTTTCTGACCTAATATTAGCAAAAGTTTAGGCTGTTCTGTGGGTTGGGGGTGGGTAGGACAGAAGTCATTCATTCATGATTCATTCATAAGCTGGGTACCTGTAACATGCCAGGTACTGTTCTAGGTGTAAGCATGCAGCAGAGAATAGCACAGCCAAAACCCAGCCTTCACGTGAAGCTTAGCATTCTAGTAGGGGAGGCAGATAATATGTAAGACACATAATACAAAAATTATATATGAGAAGGCAATAAATGCTATGGGCAGTAGAGCAAGATGAGGGGAAAGATTGCAGTTTTAAATAGGGTGGTTGGTCCTCATTGAGAAAGATTCAGGAACTAAGAGGAGATAAGAGAGCTAGCCATGTGGATACCTGGGGGAAGAGTGTTGCAGATACAGGTTACAGGTAGTGCAAAGGCTAGAAATGGGGAGTGGGTCTGGAATGTGCGAGAAATAGCAGAGAGGAAAGGGCAGCTGGAACAGCAATGGAGAGAATTAGAGGTCGGAGTGAAAGATGTACCTCTTCAGTTTCCAAATGCGGAACAGGGATTAGACTTAATTTGTGATGGTTCAAAAGAACAGAGCCAGGATCAGTGAGTGGAAGTTACAGAAAGATGATTTTGGCCTACTATGGAGAAAACTGAACAAGTCATGCTGCTGTGGATTAATGGCAACTGCTTTTATCTGTGTCTTTTCTTGAACACAATGTGATGAGGACTTAGGTCTTCCAGGATGCCTCGGAGGGTATATAATCAACATAATAAATAAATTTGGTGGTTCAGGCTGTACAGAGCGCCGCCCTGGCCCTGTCGAGGCGTAATGGTGTCCTTTGGTTATATCAAGAAACACCTGAGGCCTACAGACACAAAAAGCTGGTCCATTAAAATAAACCTATAAGACTTTTTTGTAATAGTCATAGTTTTGAGGTAGTTTCTAGTTCCAACAATGTACTACCTATAATGTTTAAGGGTGGAAAATTTTTTTCAAATTTTTTTTTTGGTCAGGGTAATATGTGCAATTGATTTTAAAAGTCAAATAGGGAAGCGGCTGTGGCTCAATCAGTGGGGCTCCCGTTTACCATATGGGAGGCCCAGGGTTCGGTTCCCGGGGCCTCCTGGTGAGGGCGGGCCCGCCCGCGCGGCGTGGTTAGCTGACCCAGCGAGCACAAGCAGCAAGGGGGGGATGAATAAATAAAATAAAATCTTTAAAAAAAAAAAAAAAAAAGTCAAATAGTTAGTAGGCTTAGGAGAAAACAAACCAACCAGAAGCTGCTTCCCCACCTCATCTTTCTCTATTCCTGACTCCAGATCCTTAGAGACAGCCACCCCCACCCCTTTGACCTGTTTCTTCTGATATTTATTCCATGTTTCTGTGTCACATGTTTACACTTTATTTCTTCATTTTTCAGTTTTCATCCTTATCTGTTGACCTCCTGTTAGGAGAGAGGAGGATTGAGTTCCTCAGTACAGCCCATGTTTTATTTCTCAGTCCACCCACTATAGTTACAGTACCCATTGAGGCTAAATGAATATTCAGTGTATGCATTAGTATAACCATATGAATATTATTTAGCTGACTGAGCCAAATCCTGTACCATGTGATTCCATGAGCTTTTTCAAGACATTTCTCCTCTGTGGTGCTGGTAATTGCCCCTTTTGATTCATTTGACTTCTTTTCTGTACAGCTACACCTAATTCATTTCCAAACTCTGTCAGAACTGCACCTTTCTTCTCAGTTTCATCTGGACACCTCGGGTATGCCGTCGCTGTCCTGTTCTTGTGGCACCCTTCCGGGGCCCTCTGTCCCCCGCTCCAGGCTCGGCTGCTTTCTAGGCCTGCTGCACCTGCAGCCTTAGGGCCTACCTTCACCAGTGTCCTGGGAATGTCAGTCATTGGTTTATTCAACAAATTTTACAGAATTGCCAACCATGTAGAGATACTTAAAATTACATGCTGGAGGTACTTAAACAAAAACGTGCTGGGGAGCCTGGATTCTCTACAGCTCTTTCCTTGGTTGGCTCACATACGCCTTCCTTTTCTTGGTTTACATCCTTTTGAGGTGAAATGTGTCCTGTAGAAACTGGGATGCATGGAAGGCAATTTCTTCTTCCTTTTTTTTTTTTTGTTATTTGTTTTTTGTTTGTTTCCTTATTTAAAAAGAAAAAACATACGTGTTCCAAGGACTTTGTGTGACATATAAACTGTAATGATGGTGAACCTTGGAGCCCACCACCTGACTCAAGAACAAGAGTCTCACCCTCAACTTTCATCTGCTTCCACATTCCTCTCCTGGTACTTCTCCCAACCAAAACGAACTCCTGTCCTAAATTCTGTGTTATCTTGTATTGCTTTTTTTTTTTTTTTTTCATGTAATTTAGTCAAAAATGGATCTATAAGCAATGTATTGTTTAGTTTTTATTGTTTTTGAGCTTTACAAAAATAGTACCATACTGTAGATATTTTCCCTGGAATTGTTTTTTTTTTCCCTCCTCCCATGCTCTCCCAAAATTCTGTGTGTTTCATGAAGCTGAGGCTCATTCCTTTTCACTGCTGTATACCGTCACATGTGCACAGGCTTATCAGCCTGCTGCTCAGGCGTGTGTAGATTGTTTCCAGATTTTTGCTGTTGTGAGCATTACTGCTGTAAAGTTCTTGTGCATATGTCCTAGTGCACATGTGTAAAACTCTTGGGGCAGGGGGTGTCTACACGGACACCCACTTACCACCCACACCTACATGTGTGCTGCCGTCTCTGAAGATGTGCTAACTATAAAGCATTATCTGTTGCTACTTTAACGTTTATATATATATATATACACACACACACAACTTTTGTAAAGATAAAGTATATCTTTAATTTGATATTAAGTTTTATCTTTATCTTTAATATTAGGAATTGGTGATTATGTATTTTAGGCCTAAGAAAAAATGACAGTTTTATAAAGCTCAACCTATTCATTTGACTGGATCAAGAATTCTAGTTTGAAAATCATTTTCCCTCAGCATTTGAAAGGCATTATTTCCGTTATCTTTTGGTTTTCAGCATTGCTCTGCCTGATTTTTTTGTATGTGATCTTCTCCCCTATTTGGCACATCAAGAAATCCATCTAGTTCTGCTGCTGGGACCAGTATATTTTCAAAAGGTCATTTCCTTGAAATGGAAGAAGAGCAGAAGGCAGGTATCTGAACCACTCTAAAATATTTATTTATTTATTTTTATTTTTTAATTTTTTAATTTTTTAAAAGATGCTTAGATTACACACTCTAAAATATTTAAAGAAATGTCCTTGTAAACTCAAGAGTCACTTGACCCATCATTCTTTGGGCATTTTATTCTAATTTAATCCAGTATAGCTGGCACTCAAGCTGAACATTTCTCCCCAGCTTGCTCGCTCACTCTTCTGCTTTATTAGTGTTCCATAGACTTGTATCCCCACCAAAAGCTGCAGGGCCCCAAAGCACCAGCTCATCAGAGTTTGGGAGTATATTAGCCTTGTTGTTTTTTTTGTTTTGTTTTGTTTTTTAGCCTTGTTTTTTAAAAAATGAATAGTTGGAAAACATGACTTGAAAAATACTTTAAAGTTCCAAAAGCTACTGTATCCTCTGGTGAAGTATATTACCAGTTGTCAGTATATTAGCACAAATATTTATCATTTGAAAAGTTTTCTTTGATATAGGAAATAAAACCATATTTAACATTACTCTAGAAGTTTTAACCAATACAATGAGACATATAATAAAGGATATAAATATTTCAAAGGGTCATCACTGTTTGTATATGATACAATTGCCTGACTTAAA
This sequence comes from Tolypeutes matacus, assembly GCA_026826555.1. NCBI lineage: Eukaryota > Metazoa > Chordata > Mammalia > Cingulata > Chlamyphoridae > Tolypeutes > Tolypeutes matacus. The sequence continues at coordinate 2,603,122 of JAKSZT010053883.1, read as the reverse complement.
ATAATCAACAAAACTATCAGTTGAATACGGTGGCCAACTGCAAAATACATAGACACAAGTAAGTAGCTTCTGCCATTGGTGCAGCCATGAACTAAACCTTCATCATCTATTGCACGGACTATTGTACCAGCCCTTCCTAAATGCTCTCCCGACGTCCAGCCTGGCCTTGACACAGCTGCCAGAAATGGGAGTCTGATCGCGTTGTTCTGCTCATAGCGTGCTGAGAGTCTTACCTGTCACTCATTAAAAGCCAGAGTCTTTACCTATATGCATGAAAACACATTTTAAAAATGTGATTATGTAAATAATCACAGAGGCAGGGAGGGTGCTGCCAGCAAAGGGAGGAGAGCAACTTCTGAGAAAGATCATTTGCAAGGCTTGACCCACCCTGAGGACATTGCTTCTGCACTGCCCACCAGGCCAGTGTTACAGTGAATGCATCCCCACCCCAGCCTGTGGGGCCTGAGCTGAGAGGTCTTCCGAAGAGCACCATCTGCTGGCAGACCAAGAAAATGCACACAAAGAAGGGAAAAATAGTAAGAAATAGGTAAAAGAGGCAATCTGGTGCTTACACTGTCCGCCTCTCCAAGACCCTTGAAAACTGGCCTGCACCCTATTACTGGGTTCTTAACCCTGGTTTTGAGCAGTTAAACAGGGCAATCCTAAATATCTAGAAAAAGTTGAATCAAAAACCAAAGAACAGTGGTAGTACATAGCTACTTAATAGTCATTCCCCACAAAAGGATAAATACTGTATGAATGCATTATTATGAACCAAAAATATTGTGTAACATATTGTATGGTTTAAAAAA
>JAKSZT010053883.1:2555259-2602210 GCA_026826555.1 Tolypeutes matacus | reverse complement strand
AAAGTCAATCTCTAGGCAAGAGAGAGAAACTGAACATTAGAGTAAATTCAGCATCATAATCAGATGCCTAAACATTACCAAAAACTTACAAGCCATACTAAGAGAAAGGAAGATATGACTCAGGAAAAGGAACAAATCAGAGCTCCATATGAGGGAAGCGGATGTGGCTCAAGCAATTGAGCTCCTGTCTACCATATGTGAGGTCCCAGGTTCATTTCCCGGGGCCTCCTGGTAAAAGCGAGCTGGCCTGCACGGAGAGCCAGCCTACATGGAGAGCTGGCACAACAGAAGGAGACAAGGAGCAGAGACAATGAGAGACACAACAAACCAATAGGGAGCTGAGGTGGCTCAAGTGACTGAGCGCCTCTCTTCCACATTGGAGGTCCCAGGATCGGTTCCCGGTGCCTCCTAAAGAGAAGATGAGAAGAAGAGAAGACAAGCAGATACAGAGTGCACACAGCGAATGGACACAGAGAGCAAGACAGAGAGCACAAAAACAATGGGGGGGGCAGGGATAAAGAAATAAAATAAATCTTTAAAAAAAAAAAGCTTCATATGAGACACAGTCTAGAAACAACTAACCAATGATGTTTTACAAATCTCCTAAATAAAATCATGGAGTTGAAGGACAACATGGCTCAAGAAAGAAAAGACATGAAGAAGATACTGGGAGGGAAGCAGATGTGGCTCAAGTGATTGAGCTCCTGTCTACCATATGGGAGGCCCCGGGTTCAATTCCTGGGACCTCCTGGTTAAGGCAAGCTGGCCCGCGTGACACGGAGAGCTAGCGCAACAAGGTGATGCAACAAAGGGAGACAAGCAGACAGAAAAACACACAGCAATTGGACACAGCGAGCACAAGCGGCAAGAGGAGGAAAAATAAATTTAAAAAATGTTTTTAAAAAAAATAGGCAACTTTTTTTAAAAAAGACACTGGGAGAGCACAAAGAAAAATATGAAACATTGGATAGAAAAGTAACAGCTTATGGAAATGAAAGATACAATAAGTGAGATTAAAAATACAATAGAGGCATACAATAGCAGATTTTTAATCATGGAAGAAAGAATCAGCAATGTAGAGGACAGAACAGCTGAAATTAAAAAGAGAGAAGAACAGAGAGAAAAGAATGGAAAAAATTGAGCAGGGGCTTATGGGTTCTAATGATAGCATAAAGTTCACTACCCCCCATGTTATGGGAGTTCCAGAAGAGAAGGGAAAAGGGGCAGAAAGAATATTTAAGGAAATAATGGCCCAAAATTTCCCAACTCTCATGAAAGACATGAATATACATGTCGAGAAAGCACAGCATAGTCCAATTAGAATAAATTGAAATAGACCCTACTCCAAGACACATAATATTCAGAATGTCAAATGCAAAGATAAAGAAAAAATTCTGTGGGGGGTGGGGTGGATGTGGCTCAAATGGTTGGGCATCTGTCTCCCATATGGAAGGACCTGGGTTCGATCCCTGGGACCTCCCGGTAAAAATAAAAAATATGTATATATAGAAGGCACGCAGGCTGCCAGGCCCTGTGCACAGGTGCACCATCAGGCCCTGCCGAACCACACAGCAAGATGATGATGTAACAGGAGAGTGACACAAGGAAGAGCCAAGACGAGACGTGCTGAAACTCAGGAATTAAGGTGGCGCAGGTGGTAGGATGCCTCTCTCCCACATTGGAAGTTCCCGGGATCGAATCCCGGTGAATACTGGAAGAGAAGGATGAGAAGAGAGGGCAGGAAACAGACACAAAGAATTGCCCAGCAAATGGACACACAAAAAAAGAGCAAAAAATGGGGGGAGGGGGTTAAAAATGGATAAAAATAAATAAATAAATTTTAAAAAGAGAAAATACTGAAAGCAGCAAGGGAGAAGCAAAACTACATACATGGGACATCCAGTAAGACTTAATGCAGATTTATCTTCAGAAACTGGATGCAAGAAGGCAGTGGTATGATATAATTAAGGTACTGAAAGAGAAAAACTGCCAGCCACAAATTCTTTATCTGGCAAAACTGTCCTTCAGATATGATGAGTTTAAAATATTCACAGATAAACAGAAACTAACATAAAAGCCATTGATTGTACAATTTGGATACATTGTACAGTATGTGAATATATGTCAATAAAACTGCTTTTCAAAAAACAAAACAGGAACTAAGAGAGTTTGTAAACAAGAACCCAGCTCTTCAGGAAACACTAAAGGGAGTTCTGCAGCCAGAGAAGAAAATAAGAGAGAGAGAGAGGGGCTTGGAAGAGAGTGTAGACATGAAGACTATCAGAAAGTGTAACCAAAAGGGTTAAAAGACAGACAAAAATAAGATATGACATATAACAACCAAAGAATAAAATGTTTTAAGTAATGCCTTCACAGTAATGGCATTGAATGTCAATGGAGTCAGCTCCCCAATCAGCAGACAATGGCTGGCAGAATGGATAAGAAAACCTGAGCCCTCCATATGCTGTCTGCAGAAAACTCACCTTAGACCCAAGGATGCAAACAGACTGAAAGTGAAAGGTTGGGAAAAGCTATTCCACACAAACAGTAAACAAAAGAGAGCAGGGGTAGCTGTATTGGTGTCTGACAAAACAGACTTTAAATGCAAAAAAAGTGATGAGATGCAGTAGGCCATTGTATAATTTTTTTTCATTTTAAAAACAATTTATTGGGGAGCGGATGTGGATCAAGCAGTTGAGCGCCTCCTTCCCACATGGGAGGTCCCAGGTTTGGTCTCCAGCGCCTCCTAAAAACAAACAAAAACAAACAACAAGCAAACAAACGAAGAAACCAACTCAGGGGAGCCAATCTGGTTCAGTAGTTGAGCACCAGCTTCCCACATATGAGGTCTGGGATTCATTCGCTGGCCCCGGTACCTCAAACAAAAAAAGAAAACAAATTATTGAAGTATTTCACTCATACCTGAACATAAATAAGCATACAGTAAAAGTTATGAACTTATAAAACAAACATGCATAGTGTCACAGTAGGCCATTATATATTAGTAAAAGGAACAGTTCGCCAGGAAGGAGTAACAGACATAAATATCTGTGCACCTAACCTGGGTTCCCCAAAATACATGCAGCCAACTCTGACAAAACTGAAAGGTGAAATTGACATGTCTACAGTAATAGTTGGAGTCTTCAATTTACCACTCACATCAACAGATAGAACAGCTAGTCAGAGGATCAGCAAAGAAACAGATAACTTGAACAAATCAGTGGGGTATACATTCTTCTCAAGTGCTCATGGATCTTTCTCCAGAATAGACCACATGTTGGGCCACAAAACAGCTCTCAATAAATTTAAGAAGATTGAAATTAGAGAAGCGATGTGGCTCAAATGATTGAGCTCCCACCTACCACATGGGAGGTCCCTTGTTTGGTCCCTGGTGCGAGCTGGTGCAATGGGCAGGTGTGGCAACCTGACACAACAAGAGACACAAGAAGAAAAACATAGTGAGATACACAACAAAGCAGGGAGTAGAGGTTCCCAGTGCCTCCTAAAGAAGAAGCCAAACAAGACAGTAAGCTGACAAGACGTGCAGGCACGGCAAGCTAATGCAACAAGATGACGCAACAAGAGATACAAGAAGAAAAACATAGAGGCACAACACATTTATTTATTTATTTATTTTAGATTTATTTATTTTCCGCTCCCCCCTCCCCCCGTTGTTTTGTGCTTGCTGTCTGTTCTCTATGTGTTCTTCTGTATCTGCTTGTCTTCTCTTTTGGCGGCACCGGGAACTGATCCTAGGACCTTCCGGAGTGGGAGAGAGGTGCTCAATCTCTTGCTCCACCTCAGCTCCATGGTCTGCCGTGTCTCTTATGGTCTCTCCTTTGTGTCTCTTTGTTGTGTGAAAAAAGAGCTCCAGCTCTCTCTGCAGGCCAGCACTCCTGCACAGGCCAGTTCTGCATGGGCCAGCACTGCCTGCGGGTCAGCTTGCCTTTCACCAGGAGGCCCCAGGAATTAAATCCTGGACCTCCTGTATGGTAGACAGAAACCCAGTCGCTTGAGCCACATCCATTTCCGTAAACAACACACTTCTAAACAATCAGTGGGTCAAAGAAGAAATTGTAAGAGAAATTAGTAGATATCTTGAGTCAAAAGAAAATGAGAACACAACTTATCAAAACTTAAGTGATACAGCAAATGCAGTGCTGAGAGGGAAATTCATAGCCCTAAATACATTAAAAAAAAAGAAAGAGCTGAAATCAAAGACCTAACCAATCATCTGGAGAAACTAGAAAAAGAACAGCAAACCAATCCCAAAGCAAACAGAAAGAAAGAAATAAAGATTAGAGCAGAAATAAATGAAATTGAGAACAAACAAATCACAGTAGAGAAAATCAACAAAATCAAAAGCTGGTTCTTTCAGAAGATCAATAAAATTGACAAACCCTTAGCTAGACTACTGAAGAAAAAATAGAGAGGATACAAATAAATAAAATGAGGAATGAAAGGTGGGACATGACTGACCCGACGGAAATAAAAAGGATCATAAGAGGATATTATAAGAAATTGTATGCCAACAAATTAGACAACCTAGATGAAATGGACAAATTCCTAGAAAAGCACAACCAACCTACATTGACTCTAAAAGACGTACAGGAATTCAACAAGCCAATCACAAGTAAAGAGATTGAATCCATCATCAAAAATCTTCCAACAAATAAAAGTCCAGGACCAGATGGCTCCACAGGTGAATTCTCCCAAACATTTTGAGAAGAATTAATACCAATCCTGTTTAAACTCTTCTAAAAAATTGAAAAGGAGGGAAAATTACCCAACACATTTTATGAAGCCAACATCATGCTAATACCAAAGCCAGATAAAAATATTATACAAGAAAAGAAAATTACAGACCAATATCTCTAATGAACATAAATGCAAAAATTCTCAACAAAATACTTGCAAATAAAACCCAACAGCATACTAAAAGAATTATATACCACGATCAAGTGGATTTTATTCCAGGTACGCAAGGGTATAGAAATTTAAGAAAATTAATTAACGTAATATACCATGTTAACAAATTGAATGGAAAAAAGCCACATGATCATCTCAACTGATGCAGAAGAGGCATTTGACAAAATTCAGCATCCTTTCTTGATAGAAAACACTTTGAAAGATAGGTATAGAAGGAAAGTTCCTAAAACATAACAAAGGGCATATATGAAAATCCCACAGCCAACATCGTACTCAATGGGGAGAGGTTGAAAGCTTTCCCTCTAAGATCAGGAACAAGACAAGACTGCCCATTTTCACCACTGTTATTCAGCATTGTGCTGGAAGTTCTAGATAGAGCAATTAGGCAAGAAAAAGAATAGACACCCAAATTGCAGGTGACATGATCCTATATTTAGAAAATCCCAAAATATCTATAGTAGCTAAAAGAAATCAAAGAAGACCTAAACAAATGGAAGGACATTCCATGTTCATGGATTGGAAGACTAAATATTGTGAAGATTTAATTCTACCCAGACTGATTTATAGATTCAATGCAATCCCAATCAAAATTCCAACAGCCTGCTTTACAGAAATAGAAAATCAATTACCAAATGTATTTGGAAGGGAAAGGGGTTCTGAATCACCAAAAAAACATCCTAAAAAAAGAAGAGCAAAGCTGGAGAACTCATGCTTCCTGACCTTGAAGGTGTATATAAAGCTATAGTGGTCAGAACAGCCTGGTATTGGCATAAAGATAAACACATTGATCAATGGAACCAAATTGAGGGTTCGGAAATAGATCCATACTTACAATTGATTTTTTATATAAGCCTACCAAGTCCACTTTTCTGGGAGAGAACAGTCTCTTCAACAAATGGTGCTGGGAGAACTGTATATGCATACCCAAAAGAATGAAGGAGGACCCCTATCTCACCTCCTATACAAGAATCAACTCAAGGGGGACGGATGTGGCTCAAATGGTTGGGCGTCCGTTTCCCATATGGAGGGACCCAGGTTCGATCCCCGGGACCTCCCGATTAAAAAAAAAAAAAAAAATCAACATCAAAGACCTAAACATAAAAGCCAGGACCATAAAACTCCTAGAAGATAATGTAGGGAAACATCTGCAAAACCTTGTAGTAGGTGGCGGTCTGAGGTTTAATCTGTGCAGAATTGTTAAAAAGATTGTTTGGAAATGTTTGGAAATGAATAGAAATGGTAAAAGCACATCATAGGGTTGTAATTTAGTAGCACTAACATATGGGTATGATAGTGGGGTTTTTTTTTTCTCTTTTTCTTGGAGTAATGAAAATGCTCTTATATTGATTGAGTGATGAATGCACAACTGTGATTATACCAAATATCATTGTTTGTATACTTGAGATAAATTGTATGGTTTATGAACAACAACAACAAAAATAATAGGGAAGGTTAGGGGGAAAATCCACCAAATTTAAGATACAGGCTACTTATCTTGACAATGCTCTTTCATAATTTGTAACAAATGTTTCACAACAATGCAAGGTGGTGGGGGGGGGTCATGTATGATGTTATACATATTTCTTTTGTAAGGTCACAGCTTTTACTATACTCTTGTTTATGTCCGTGTATGAATGATACACTTGAATAAAAAAATTTTTAATAAAAAAAAATAGCATAGGAAGGGTCATTTGGGGCACACATTTACGTGCTTTAATTGGTCTGTCAGTCACATCCATCTCTAATATCGTACATTCTGGTTATGTATTACTGCAGAACAGATCACCTAAGGCTTCGTGGTTTGCAATAACAATTTGCTCTGATCTCCTTCAGTTCTGTGGGGTGACTGGACTCAGCTGGGTGGTTCTCGCTTAAGGTTTTCTTCTCCTGTTGCTGTCAAATGGCATCTGCGCCTCGAGTCATCTGAAGGCTCAGCTGCACTGACATCAGAGCTGGTTTCTGAGCTCGCATGTCTTTGTGCCTCGGGGGTATGGCTGGGGTGGCTGAGGACAGCTTGGCACCTGTCTCCCTCCATGTAGTCCCCACAGGCTAGCCTGGGATTCCTGACAACATACAGACTCAGAGTTGTGGGTCTTCTTGCATGTGAGCTGGCTTCCCCCAAGGCCTACACAGCTGCAAGGCATTGGAATGTGTAAATATTTCAGCCCCGACATGTCACAGATACTGTATTTTTGCCTCCATTTGGATTATTTTCTTTTACAATTTCTTTTATAATTTCTCTATATGTTTAGGATCTTTTGTATGTTTAATCAAATTTAGGTGCTACAAAACTGTAGGCATCCTCAATTCATCCCATTCCAGGAGAACATATCAATTAAAAATGATAGCTCCATCAAAAGGTTCTTACCCAAAATGGAGATATTCCAAAATGGACTTTCAAAATTAAATCTTACAAACTGTCTAAGCTGTAATTTAATTTGTCATTTTTCCCTTCTGAATAGATAAATTTCACAGTATACCTAATTACAAGCTTTATTTTCAGTGATTGCAATTTCCTAAATATCTCAAAAGCTGCAGGGTTTCTAGTATTTTGTTGATTTAAATCAAAAAACAAAATATCAGACAACCAGCAAGATGGTGGCAGAGTAAGGAGCTCCCAGAGTCAGCTCATGCTACAGGGCAGTTAGTAATCACCCACAGCTATCTAAAGCACCTGTTTGTGGGTTCCAGGAGACCAGAAGAGCATCCTGCAACATCCTTGAAGGAATGGAAGGAAGAGATGCCCATCTGCAGAGAAGATTCATAAGTAGAGCACTCCATGCCCTGGAAGCCAGTGCCCATCCTCCACTGGTGGCACAAGCCACCTCGGGAGCTATTCCACAGCTGAAATTGGAAGCTCCATTTCCCCAAAACGTGGGGGAAGAAATGGTTGGGTACCACCTTTAGCTACTGATCAGTAAATTTGGCTGCTAAAGTATAATTCTAAGAACAGCTAAAGTTTGAATCTGCCCAAGTCAGAAAGAGGCCGGTAGCTGCCATTTTAACTCTGCCCCTGACACAAAGGGAAAACTTCCAGCCAAGAATCTTATATCTGGCAAGTTTGTCTTTCAAAATTGAGGGTGAGAGACTTCCGGGAAGATGGCGGACTAGTAAGACATGGGAATCTCTTCTCCAGAAAAATAGCTAGAGGACAAGCTGAAACAGCCCCGAAAAAGATGTTCTAGGGTTTAGGTCAGCAGGTCAAGGCTGCACACCACCCAGAGGAGAGAGGGACAGAAGAGGGAAATCGCGACTACAGAATTGTGAGTCGCAAGTAGCAGCTTCTGCTGCTGCCGGCACCCTCCCCCACACTCTTCAGAATTCTCGGGCCCCTGGGCCTGTGACCACAGACAAAGGAGGCTTCAGGGATCTGCCACTCCCGGAAAGGGGAGAGAGAGGGACACAGCCTTAGGCTGACTCAGGTTCTGACCTGAATTTTGGGCTGCGGAGCCCCACGGATCCTTCCACACGGCGGTTTGCCCTGGGAGCCTAGAAAGGACTGGAGAAATCCGACCCTCCCAACCTCCCTCTCTTCTAGCCTGGGCTAATTATTGAGGACACCACGGGAGAGGGGAGAGAGAGCCTGGGGCTGACCCTGCTTTTCACTCCCAGGTTTGGTCTGCCCAGTCCCGAGAGCCCTTCCAGGCCGGGTGGGGCTGCGCCATTGTTTGCCTTGGAGCCTGCAAGGGGCTAAAGATATACAAACCTCCCAATCTCCTCCTTCTACTAATAGGGACTGATTGTTGAGGATTCAGAAGGGAGTGGAAATATTTCCTAGCTGGGAAAAGGGGGGCGCTACGAGAGAAGTCTGGAGAACTGTCTCAAAAAGTTTGAATCATAGGGCTCCTAGCCCCCCGACAGGAAGCTCTATCACATTGATCTGGTCTGTGTCACAACAAATACGCTCCGACCAGGCATTGAATTGAGAGCAGCCAACAAGCGCCATCTCCTAGAAGACCAAGGAAGTACACATAAGAAAATTAATAAGTAAGAGAGTCTTTTCCTGGCCTCTATAGCCTCCCTGCCCAAGGCCTTAGGAAACGACTCTACAACCAATTACTGGGTCCAGTGCCCAGTTTTGAGCAACCAGCAGAACAATCCTAACAATCAAGGTTGAGCCAAAAATCAAAGAGCGGTGGTAACTCACAGCCTCCTGCCACTAAAACCCCATAAAAGAGAAAGAGATGTAGCATCTAAGTAAAATAGAAACTAACCAGATGCCTAAACACCAGCAAAAAATTACAGGCCATACTAAGAAAATAGAAGACATGGCCCAAGAAAAGGAATACAGCAAAATCCCAGAAGAAATGCAGAATTTGAGAGAACTAATCAGTGAGATGAGCACACATTTCCAAAATCAAATTAATGAGCTGAAAGAGAATATAGTTAAAGAGATCAATGACATCAAGAAGTCATTGCGCGAACATAAAGAAGAATTTGAAATCATGAACAGAAAAGTAACGGAGTTCATGGGAATGAAAGACACAATAGGTGAAGTCAAAAATACATTTGAAGAATACAGCAACAGACACGAAATGATAGAAGAAAGAATAAGTGATACTGAAGACAGAGCAGCTAAAATTGAAGAGAGAAAAGAACAGAGAGAGAAAAGAATGGAAAAAATTGAGCAGGGGCTCAGAGAGTTGAATGACAACACAAAACGCAAGAACATACGTGTCATGGGAGTTCCAGAAGGAGAAGAGAAAGGAAAAGGGGCAGAAAGAGTATTTGAGGAAATAATAGCTGAAAATTTCCCAACTCTCATGAAAGAAATGAACATTCATGTCCAAGAAGCACACTGTACTCCAATAAGAATAAATCCAAATAGACCTACGCCAAGACACATATTATTCAGAATGTCAAATGTAAAAGATAAAGAGAAAATTCTCAGAGCAGCAAGAGAGAAGCAAACGATCACGTACAAAGGACATCCAGTAAGACTTTGTTCAGATTTCTCTTCAGAAACCATGGAGGCGAGAAGACAGTGGTATGATACAATTAGGAAACTGAAAGAGAAAAACTGCAAGCCAAGAATTCTTTATCCATCAAAACTGTCCTTCAAATATGAAGGTGAATATAAAGTATTCACAAACAAACAGAAACTAAGAGAGTTTGCAAAAAAGAATACACCTTTGCAGGAAATATTAAAGGAAGCCTTAGAACCTGAAAGAAAAAGACAGGAGAGAGAGGCTTGGAGGAGAGTATAGAAGAAAGAAAAGCAGAAAGGATAATCAAAAGAGTAAAAAGAAAGACAAAAATAAGATGACATATGAAAACCAAAGAATAAAATGGAGGAAATAAATAGTGCATTTTCAGTAATATCATTGAATGTGAATGGATTAAATTCCCCAATCAAAAGACACAGGCTGACAGAATGGATAAAAAAACATGAGCCATCCATATGCTGCTTACAAGAAACTCACCTCAGACACAAGGATACAAGCCGGCTGAAAGTAAAAAGTTGGAAAAAGATATTCCATGCGAATAGTAAACAAAAAATAGCAGGGGTAGCTATACTAATATCAGACAAAACAGACTTCAAATGCAAAAAAGTGATAAAAGATGCGGAAGGCCATTATATATTAATAAAAGGGACGATCCTCCAGGAAGATATAACAGTCATAAATATCTACGCACCTAACCAGGGTGCCCCAAAATATATGAGACAAACTCTGGCAAAACTGAAGGGAGAAATAGACATTTCTACAATAATCGTCGGAGACTTCAACATCCCTCTCACATCATTAGATAGAACAACTAGACAGAAGATCAACAAGGAAACAGAGAACTTGAACAATATGATAAACAAGTTAGACCTAACAGACATATACAGAACACTGCATCCCAACTCAGTGGGTTATACATTCTTCTCAAGTGCCCATGGATCTTTCTCCAGGATAGACCACATGTTAGGTCACAATACAGCTCTCCATAAACATAAAAAGATTGAAATTATACAAAGCACCTTTTCAGATCATAATGGAATTAAACCAGAAATCAATAACAGACAGGAAAAAAGGAAATTTGCAAATGTGTGGAGACTGAACAACACACTCCTAAATATTCAGTGGGTCAAAGAAGAAATTGCAAGTGAAATCAGTAAATATATTGAGACAAATGAAAATGAGAACACAACATATCAAAACTTATGGGATACAGCAAAGGCAGTCTTGAGAGAGAAATTTATAGCCCTAAATGCCTATATTAAAAAACAAGAAAGAGCTAAACTCAAAGATTTAACTGAACAACTTGAGAAACTAGAAAAAGAACAGCAAACCAATCCCAAAGCAAAAAGAAGGAAAGAAATAATAAAGATTAGAGCATAAATAAATGAAAATGAGAACAAAAAAGCAATAGAGAAAATCAACAAAACCAAAAGCTGGTTCTTTGAGAAGATCAATAAGATTGACAAACCCCTCGCTAGACTAACAAAGAAAAAAAGAGAGAAGATGCAAATAAATACAATCAGAAATGAAAGGGGGGAAATTACAAATGACCTCACAGAAATAAAAAGAATCATAAGAGGATATTATGAGAAACTATATGCCAACAAACTAGACAACCTGGATGAAATGGACAAATTTCTAGAAACTCATAACCAACCTACACTGACACAACAAGAAATACAAGCAACAATAAAAAGACAAATAATCCAATTAAAAAATGGGCCAAAGACTTGAATAGACATTTCTCCGAAGAAGAAATACAAATGGCAAAAAAACACATGAAGAAATGCTCAACATCACTCATGATTAGGGAAATGCAAATCAAAACTGCAGTGAGATATCATTTCACACCTATCAGAATGGCCACTATTAAAAAGACAGAGAACTACAAGTGTTGGAGAGGATGTGGAGAGACAGGAACACTTCTTCACTGTCGGTGGGAATGCTGGATGGTACAACCACTATGGAGGACTGTTTGGCAGTTCCTAAAGAAGTTGAATATAGACTTGCCACGTGATCCTGCAATACCACCACTGGGTATATACCCAGAAGAACTGAGAGCAGTGACACGAACAGACATCTGCACACCCATGTTCATAGCCACATTATTCACCATTGCCAGAAGTTGGAAACAACCCAGGTGTCCATCAACAGATGAATGGATAAACAAACTGTGGTCTATTCACACGATGGAATATTATGCAGCTGTAAGAAGAAATGAAGTCATAAAGCATATGGCAACATGGATGAATCTGGAGGACATTATGTTGAGTGAAGCAAGCCAGACACAAAAGGGCAAATACTGTATGAGTGCATTACTATGAACCAAATATATTGTGTAATATATTGTTTGATTCACACACACACAAAAAAAAAACAAACAAAAAACAAAACAACAAAAAAATTTACATGTATTCATTACATTTAATTGAGAAATGTATATATTTATTCATCTGTGTTTACTTTTTAGTTTTTAATTGCTTATGTTTTCAATTATTAAATGTACAAAATAAAGTTAAAAAAAAAAGAATAATGCAGCTACGAAAAATAAATAAATAAATAAATTTATAAAGAAAAAAAAATTGAGGGTGAGTTTAGAATATTCACAGATAATAAACTGAGAGAGTTAGTAACCAAGAGACCAGTTTTGCAGGAAATACTAAAGGCTGTACTAAAGCCTGAAAACAAAAGACAGGAGAGAGAGGCCTGGAAGAGAGTCTGGAAATGAAGATTATATCAATAAAAGTAACTCAAGAATGTCTGACAAGTCACTGCCTGGCCTACATCACAATTTTCTCTGTAGAGAGAGGAAGTTACCAGGGGAACTGCTATTTAGATCTTATTCTAAACAACAAAGAGATATCAGCTGGAGAAGTGAAATAATGGCTCTTGAATGAGGGCAGTGATGTCATTATAGCACAGAAGCCCTCTTAACCATCCTCCGCTCACCCAAAGCTTTTCACTATTTTTGTAAAACGTACTTGCTGATGCTCAAGGCCAGTAGGCTACTGCCTACCATTCGTGTTTCACCAGTAAAGGTTTATGCTTTTCACAAGTCTGTTGTGCTTCCTTCCAAATGTATTTGTGCTTGTTGTATTGGCTATTGTGGTTAAGTAATTGAAATGAAATATTATATAAAGTGACCAGATAGTGCAAAAAGAAGAGAGTTGTTTCTCTGAAAACTAAGTTATATTTGTGTGTGTATATATACATATAACTACAAGAATAAATATTTTAATACTAAAAAAAAAAAAAAGTAATTCAAAGTGTCAAAAGAGTAATAAAATAAAATATGACAGGTAAAACCCAAATATTTTGGAATAAACTTAACCAATGATGTAGAGTACTTGTATTCAGAAAAGTACAACTCATTGTTAAAAACAAATCAAAAAAGACCTAAATAATTGGAAGAGCATTCCATGCTCACAGATTGGAAGACTAAATATCATTAAGATGTCAATTCTCAAATTGATACACAGGTTCAATGCAATCCCAATAAAAATTCCACCAGCATTTATTAAATAAACGGAAAACAAGATTATCAAATTTATTTGGAAGGGTAAGGGGTCCTGAATAGCCAGAGACATCTTACAAAGGAAAAGGGAAGTTGGAGGACTCTCACTTCCAGGCTTTAAATCATATTACTTAGCTACAGTGGTAAAAACAGCATGGTATTGGCATAAAGACAGACACATAGACCAATGGATCTGAATTGATGGTTCAGAAACAGACCCTCACATCTATGGTCAAGTGATTTTTTTACTAGCCTATAAAACCCAGCCAGCTCGGGCAGAACAGTCCATTCAACAAATTGTGCTGAGAGAACTGGATATCCATAGCCAAAAGAAGGAAAGAGGACCCCTGTCTCACACCTTATACAAAAACTAACTCAAAATGGATCAAAAACCTAACTATAAAAGCAAGAACCATAAAGCTTCTACAAGAAAGGGTAGGAAAATATCTTCAAGACCTGTTGGTAGGTGATGGATTCTTAAAGAAGGTAAGAGGACTGAAATGGACTATTGATGTTCAATGTATGCAGAAGTTTTAATTAACTTTCCTGTAAAAGTGTGGAAATGTATAGAGTAGATGATAATACATTATAGTGAGTAACAGTTGGTTTATAAATGGGAATGTGGCTGAAAAGGGTAGTCTAGGGATGTAAATGCCAATTGACAGAAAGCTGGAGAATAATCTAAGGACTGAATAGCACAGTAAACCCAGAGGTGGATGAGAATAGTGGTTGATGGTACAGATGCAAGAGTGTCCTTTGTGAGGTAGAGCAGATGTACATCAGTATTGCAGGGTGCTGAGAATGTGGAGAAGCGTGGGAAAAATACAACTGGAGTGAGCTATGGACTGAGGTCAACAGTAATAATGTAATATTCAAGCATCTATGCCAAAGATGTACTGTGTTGATAATGGGGGAGTATGGACAGTGTGTGCCAAATGTACACTGTGGACCTGGTAATCGTCTGATGATATTATCTCAATGTTCCACCACAGTGAGGTGTGTTAATAGAGGGGTGTTGTATGGGAATTCTGCACATGTGCATGATTGTTTTGTAAGTTTACAACTTCTGTCATGAAAATATATTTAAAAGATAATAATGGGGGGGGTTGGGGGGGAATACACTAAATGTAAATGTAAGTAGTAAGATGATTTTTTTTATTGTGAGTAAAAATCAAAATTCTCACAATACAAACATTTGCAAAATGATATATAAATATATATGCATATATGTTATTTATATATATATATACATATATTTTAAGAGGTGCTTAGATTACCCAAAATATTACACGGAACCCACTGGGATTCCCATGTGGCCCACCACCCTCAATGGACTTACACATGCTGGAGCCTTGCCACCAACCATAGACCACAGTTCACACTGTAGACCACATTCTCTCCCACTCAGTTCTGAGTGGTGTGTGCTGATTTAAAATGGCCTACATCCGTTGCCACAACAGTACTCAGGACAACCTCCAACTCCCAAAGAAGCCCCTGTATTTCAACTGCTCATCCCCTCCCTACCCCAAAAGTGTCAAGTGGCCACTGGCTCCGCCTCATTGTTATAATTTCTTGCATTGCTAGAATCACCATATGTGAACAAGAGAATACCATCAAGTCCACTCTAGTCCATAGTTCTTCCCCCAATCCTGAGGGGACTGGGATGGTGATGTCCACTCCAACTCCAAGTGAGAGAGGGCTTATATCCCATGGATATGTTGGGTGGGATGATCCTGCCTGCAGATGCAGGCCCTCTCCATTCCCTGGGATGGCCATTGCCCATCGTTGTCTCCTCACCAGGTGACTTGGATGAGTCCATTGAGCTGTAGGGTAGGAGTTGCAGCTCCACCTAGATTTCATGCACACCTGGCACATAGGTAGGCGGGAGGCTCCAGTCTCTGGAAGTATACCTAAAAACTCCAGCATCACATATAGGTTTGAATAGAAGGGACTGGTGAATCATGTGCAGGGAGGACTTATTTGAGTCTAATTCTGTCACTCTCAGGAGCACAGATTCCAAAATAGAACCCACTGATAAGGCATCAGTCTCTGGGGCTATCCCCCCTTATATAGGACCAGGGTGTCTCCGGAGCTCTCAGGAACCCCTCTGAGTGGGGTGATAGGCACTTAGATGTTCTATGAGCTCCTACTGAGGTGTGCGTAAGAGTTACCTCTGGGATGACCTCCTGACTCTCTTTGAAGTCTCTTAGCCACTTGAACTCATTTGTCTTTACCATTTCCCCCTTTTATTCAAGGTCTTTTTCCAGTTGTGTTGCCAAAGTAGTAAGATTTTGACAATATTCTTTCATAATTTGTAACAAATGTCTCACGACAATGCAAGGTGTTGGTGGAGGGTTGATGTATGGGACCCCTGTATGATGTTATGAATGTTTGCTTTGTAAGTTCACAACTTTTACTATACACTTATTGTTTATGTATGCTCATATATAAATGATAGAATAATAGGGTGAATTGGAGGGGGAATACATTGGTCAGTAGTAATTTTTTTTAAACAGTTTATTGAAGTATATCATTCATACATGAACCATACATAAACTATAAGTGTTGAGTAAACATCGTGATCTTACAAAACAAACATGCATAACATCATACAGGGCTCCCATACCTCACCCCACACACACACACACACACACAAACACCCTGCATTGCTGTGAAACATCTGTTAACAAATCATGAAAGAGCATTGTCAAAGTATTGCTAGCAACTCTAGTCCGTATCTTCCTCCCTATACATTTTTTAAAATGATTTATTTATTTATTTATTTATTTGCTTTTATCCACCCCCCCACCCCCGTTTTTGCTGTTTTGTGTCCATTCACTGGGCAACTCTCTGTGTCCATTTCCTGCCCTCTCTTCTCATCCTTCTCCTCCTGTCTTCACTGGGATTCGATCCTCGGAATCTTCAATGTGGGAGAGAGGCGTCCTACTGCCTGTGCCACCTTAGTTGCTAAGTTTTCGGTGCATCTCATCTTGGCTCTCCCTTGTGTCACTCTCCTGTTACGTCATCATCTTGCTGCGTGGCTCGCAGGGCCTGATGGCTCACCTGCTTGCGGGGCCTGGTGGCTCACCTGCTCGCAGAGCCTAGCGGCACACCCGCGCTCAGCGCCTGATGGCGCACTGTGCACAGGGCCTGATAGCTCACTGCTCGCGGGACCTGATGGCATACCCGCAGACAGGTCCTGGCAGCATACCCACACACAGGGCCTGGTGATCCACACGCCTTCTCTATTTTTCTCTTTTAAATTTTTACCAGGAGGTCCTGGGAGTCGAACCCAGGTCCCTCCATATGGGAGACGGACGCCCAACCACCCAAGCCACATCTGTCCCCCTGCTATATCTCTTAAGGTTGACCAAAGATACCCAAAGTTACAGTCTTTTCCCATACAGGATGGTCATATAATAAATCAGGCTTAGTTTATCACCAGCATTCTAAAAACCAGACCTAGGGAGAAAAACTAGGTCTGGGGACACGTGCATGGTTTCTAATATAGCGAATGTTTAGCCTACCCTGATTATCACAAAATCAGGACAGCGAGAATATTTGCGTAGTGGTAATATTTTGAGGATACTCTTTAATCATTAGTTAAACATGTTTCACAACAATGCAAGGTATTGGTGGTAGGATGAGGTATGAGAACCCTGTATGATGTTAAGTATGTTTATTTTGTAAGTTCACAACTATTACTATATGCTTATTATTTATATATATTTATGTATGAGAGATATACTTAATTTTTTTTAAATTAAAATTAAAAAACAAAATACCACCCAAATTATTGGATTCCTATAAAAGTTCAATAACCATTATAGGACCCTAAGGTGAATTTAAAAAGTAGTTCTACAAAGGCATAAATATTTCTAATACTTTTTTAGTATTAATAATATTTAATGAGCTTCCATGCTGAATATATTTTTGTATTCAGCATCAGTTTCATCACAAAAATGTATTAGTTCAATTACTCTGGGAATATACAAAAATATTTGTAAATTTTGACAACTACAGCTTCTTTTTCTATAGGTGGAATGTCACAACTTTCTTTGACAAAATTTTGTAATATGAGTGTACCACAACTAGTCCTAAGAATATTTCTGGTCCATGAGTTTCTTGATTTGGTAAGAAAAATGTTTACCACATTGCTATATTCCACCAAAGTTGGTATTTGGTATCAGTGCACAAACAGTTTTACATTCATTGTTGATCTTTCTAACTGACTTTATAGTAGTGTTTGTAATAATGCCAGTGTTTTACCAGCAGCAGAAATCAAAAGACTATTAGGATTAATTTCACTGAGTTTCTGCTCAAAGAATCTGATGACACTGATAACAAGCTGGCATCATTAGCAGTTGAGAAGTTCTGCTACTAGAACCAACACATAGATAGCTATTGCTTTATCTTTCCTTTGTGCATTAAAAACTTTAGAGTCATGCAAATATTCTTGGCTTCCTGATTTTGTGATAATCAGGGTACGCGAAACATTTGCCATATTAGAAACCAATCATATGTCCCCAGACCTAGTTTTTCTCCCTCGGTCTGGTTTTTAGAATGCTGGTGATAAACTAAGCCTGATTTGTTGTATGACCATCCTGTATAGGAAAGGACTGTAACTTTGGGTATCTTTGGTCACCCTTGAGATGTAGTGGGGGGATAAATGTGGCTCGAGTGATTGGGCGTCCGTCTCCCTTATGGAGGGACCTGGGTTCGATCCCCGGGACCTCCGGGTAAAATAAAAATATAGAATGCACATGGGCCACCAGGCCCCATGCGCGAGTGAGCCGTCAGGTCCCGCGAGCCACGCAGCAAGATGATGACATGACAGGAGAGTGACACAAGGAAGAGCCAAGATGAGACGCACCGAAAACCCAGCAACTAAGGTGGCACAGGCAGTAGGATGCCTCTCTTCCACATCAGAGTTTCCAATGATTGAATCCCAGTGAAGGCAGGAGGAGAAGGATGAGAAGAGAGGGCAGGAAACAGACACAGAGAGTTGCCCAGCAAATGGGCACAGAGACAGCAAAAACGGGGTGAGGGTGGGGGTGTAAAAATGGATATAAGTAAATAAATAAATAAATCCTTAAAAATGTATAGGGAGGGAAATATGGGACTATAGTTAGTAGTAATACTTTGACGATGCTCTTTCATGATTTGTTAACAGATGTTTCACAACAATGCGGGGTGTTTGACAGGGGGTGATGTGTGGGTGCCCTGCATGATGTTATGCATGTTTGTTTTGTAAGTTCACGATGTTTACCGAACACTTATAGTTTATGTATGTTTATGTATGAATGATATACGTCAATAAATTATTTTAAAAAATAAAAACTTTAGAGTTGAAAATGAGTGAAATTCATTTTATAATTGTTATTTGATCTAAATCAGAAGTCATTTATCACAAAGTTATATGCCAAATACATCTTTTGCAGCTGCCACCTCCTTTGGGGGCATAGTCTTAAGCACTAACTATTGAAGATCCTGATGTTTCTTTAGCAGATTTGAGACTTGGTTTTTGTGTATGGGTAGAGTTGACACTATGGATGGTCAGTGTCAAAAACATTTTTTGCAAATTCATCATCAACTTTCTGGTTAAACAGAAATTTAATACTTAACTTTCTTTTTTTTCTTTAAACCACGCTAAGTTTAATCTCATTGCTGCCTGAAGGATTTATCACAAAATAAAGAGAATGTTACCAAACAATAAAAAGTTGTAGATTTATCTTGGGTTGGCAAACCAGCTGTGGGCCAAATTTAGCCTAACACCTGTTTTTGTATGGCCTATGAGGAAAGAATGGTTTTTATATATTGATAGGGTCGGGGGTGGAGAATAATAGTATTTTGTGATGTGAAAATTATATAAAATCTAGATTTCATGGGAAGCAGCTGTGGCTCAATCAGTAGGGCTCCCGTTTACCATATGGGAGGCCCCGGGTTCGGTTCCCGGGGCTTCCTGGTGGGGGCGGGCCCGCCCGCACGGCGTGGTTGGCTGACCCAGCGAGCATAGGCAGCAGGGGGGCGATAAATGAATAAATAAATAAAAAATCTTTAAAAAAAAAAAAAAAAAAATCTAGATTTCAGTGCCCATGAGCAAAGTTGTACTGGACACAGCCCATTCGTTTATCATTGTGGCTGCGACAGATCATGTGGCCCAGAAAGCCTAAGGTATTCACTCTGGCCATTTACCAAAAAAGTGCTCCAACTCCTGATTTATGGCACTCAGGAGCTGACACAAACCACTGTGGCAAGAGTGTTCGGACTAGTCTCTAATACGTTCTGCAGCGCTACCCACTCTGTTTCCCACACATTTTCATACACCTAGAGTTTTCTATTAACATGGCTGACCAGTGACTTGATGGCTTCATTCATCTCACTGGCCACCTACCTCAGATGCCGAAAGGGCATCTGATGCTTCCTCCCACAGCATGCGGCACTTTTCCCACCACCAGCTGATTCCGGAAGCTGTTTGCCATTCCTGTCCGTTTCATCAGTGAGGCCCTTCGTGCTGGTGCTAGGAAGGGCGCAGCTGCTTCCAGTTCACTTGTTAGACAATGGGAGTAGGGTGGGTTACTGCTGGTCCTTGTTTGGGTTTAATCCATGCACCTTGCACACCATGAAATGAGACCTTGTCAGATGCCAGAAGAGAAAGGCGCGCCCCTCCTGGCTTCTCAGGTGAATGTAACTGTGATAATAAGAACAGCTGGGTAAAAAATGCAAACTCGGGAATGATTGCTAAGCCAACCAGGACAACAGGGTTAGATTGGTGTTGTCCTAGGTAAGCCCTCCCTGTAATGGCTGTGCGCGACCCCCACATGTACCCCAGCCTTTCTGACTCCTCGTATGCACGGCTCCCACTCTGCTTCACCAGAGGGCCACAGGCACAACCACCTCGTAGTCAGGCCTTTGTCCACAGGTTCCTTTGCAGGTTCTCAGGAAGGCCTTCCTTGACTGCTCTGTTTAAACTTTCAGCACACACACCCCCAAGCCATTTTTGGGGTGATAGAAATGTTCTGTATCTTGATTCTGGAGGTGGTTTCAAAAACGTATCCGTCTGGGAAGCAGCTATGGCTTAATCAGTAGGGCTCCCGTTTACCATATGGGAGGCCCCGGGTTCGGTTCCTGGGGCCTCCTGGTGAGGGCAGGCCCGCCCGCACGGCGTGGTTAGCTGACCCAGCGAGCACAAGCAGCAAGGGGGGGGATAAATGAATAAATAAATAAAATCTTAAAAAAAAAAAAAATGTATCCGTCTGTCAGAAGGCACTGGGCAGCATGCTGCAATGGATGCCAGCTATCGGCCTAAGCCACAGAGAGCGTGATGAAATGTGTATGTGTGGTCATGTTTTCTTATATTGAACTAAGATACATGCCCATTGCAAAGTCTTCTGAATATAAAAATAATAATGAACCTTGATTTTCTGAGTAAGGAGCATTTTTATCACTCAGCAAAATTTCATCTTACTGTTTCTTGAGAAAATATGGTATGTTTCTCATAATGTAATTTGTAAATTAATTTCAGAAAGCAGAGCAAATTTTTTTTTTTTTTTTTTAAGATTTTATTTATTTATTCATTTATCCCCCCCTTGCTGCTTGTGCTCGCTGGGTCAGCTAACCATGCCGTGCGGGCGGGCTTGCCTTCACCAGGAGGCCCCGGGAACCGAACCCGGGGCCTCCCATATGGTAAACGGGAGCCCTACTGATTGAGCCACAGCCGCTTCCCCAGAGCAAATTTTAAATCCCTGTTTGCTCATAATTTATTTTGTTTCCATTTCTGTATCTTGGAAATTATTTTTATAAAGTGAGTTTTAAGATAGTGATGTGAGATTTAGAGAAAAACGTTTTAATCTATGTAGTTAGTTTCTAGGTTGTTGTGTGCATTCACGGTTCAAATCCAGAATTGATCTGTTTAGAGCCACAAAATGGGTCCTATTTTCTCTCTGAAAGTCAAATAGCATAGATTTTCTTTTTTTCTAACCCTGGTCTTTGGCATGTCCTGGCTCCATAGAAGTGCCTGGTTCTCTCCATCACACGATCCTTTCTAGCTCTAAAATCCTAGAGGGCTCTGTACTCGTTTGGCTTTCAGCTCTGAGAGCCAGGCCTGTGGGCCTAGTTATGGAATGTCCTACCTGAGCCAGGGAGCTGTGGAGTGAAACAGTTTGCTGCATCAGCATCGGGTTGGTTTTCATTCTACAAATACCTCCCCTTCATGCTGACTGCTTGTTTTCTTCTCCAGGGAACCATCAGCGTTGGAGTAGACGCCACTGACCTTTTTGATCGCTATGATGAGGAATATGAAGACGTATCTGGAAGTGGCTTTCCACAGATTGAAATTAACAAAATGCACATCTCCCAGTCCATCGAGGTCAGCTCACAAACAGCTCTCCCGCTTCAGGTTCCAGGTTAACGGGGCATAACACGCCAGGCAGCTGCAGTGAGAGTCTATCAGGGTTTTTTCCATCTTTGCTATGAAAGGATGCCATTAGCAACTTAGAAAGAGAGCTGCAGCCAAAGCCTTGTTTGTGACTCCTCTGACATGTTAGCCAGCCTGAATGCCAGCGCTGGCTTCCCAGGTCTCCAGAGTCAGGGAACACGAGTGGTCTGGGAGAAGCAGAAGCTCAGGCCAAGGTGCTTTAGGAGCGAACGCAGGCCTCCAAGGGTGAGTCTAAGAACTGGTCCTCCTTTTAAGGCTCACTCTGTTGTGTGCCAAAAGACTGGCAGCTCTGCTTCCTGAGCCCTGGGGTCCCCCAGATGTCATCTTGCTGCCTGATATTTGAATGTGGGGATGTCAGGCTCTTCTCCCAGGATCTTAGTGGGTCTCTGCCTCCTCGGCCCATTTATTCATTCTCAAGTGTATTGGCCTTGAACATGGAGTCTGAACTTGGGGAACTCGTCCCCTCTGGCAGCCATCAGCATCAGCTAATGCAGCCGTGGGGAAGTCTCCGGTCCCTTCCCCAGCCCTGGTGGCAGGCAGGGTCTGGAAAGCCCCAGCCACCCCACAGTGGGGCTACATGGCACCGGCACCGTGCAGTCTGATGCCCTTGCGTTTAGACTGGAGTTTCCCTCTTGGGTTTTGAAATTTGCCCGTCAAGTTTTGCAAGGCGTATTACCTTGTTGGCAGTTCAGATATCTACGTGAGAGAAACATAAAGCCGGTTAGTTAATTATGCATCCTTCAGGCCTTATACTGACGTTGGATTCATTAGGCTGCTATAATTGGAGCTTCCTGTTGCTTTAATCCATTTATTACCAGCAAACATCATTTCCTAGGCACCCTTGACAGCTACGGACACAGCCATCCTGTCTGGAAGCCTCTCGACCCAGAATGGGAACGGAGGGGGCTCCATTAACTTTGCACTCAGAAGAGTCACTTCTGCAAAGGGCTGGGGAGAGGTAAGAATGTGGGTGGCTGGCGGTGTTGTCTGCTGGCAAGCCTTATTCCTGAGCACTTACACTCTAAAAGCAAACCCTCTAAGTGACTCCAGGGTGGCCATATCATCGTGTGACAGGATTCCAAGTGTCAAACTTCCATAAATATGACTGACCCCAAGAGAAAAATATGTCTCGTATCTGAAAAGAAATCCTCTCAGCCTGCCAAGATTCCCCTGAGATGCCAACTTCCGGCAATCCAGCCTCTCGAAACTCAGTATCTGTTCCCCTTAAGCAGAGGCCTTTGGGCTGGTCCTTTCCTACACCATTCACAAGGCGGGGGCTCTGTTTCCTGTTCTGGTCCAGTGGTTGGTGGTCCCTTAACAGCTAGTGCTGCCGAGCAAACTGAGCGGCATCAGGTCAGCATTGAGGATGCCTTGAAAGTCACCCAGACTGGTCGGGGAGGCCGCCAGAACCGGCTGCCGGCTCCACAGCTGTGCAAGCACGGCACTGCTGATGGCATGAGCCTGTGCATCCGGCCCCTGAGACCCATCTGCAGTCACCTGTGAGAGCCACAGCCAGTGAAGCGGACAGAGTGAGAGGAAGATGCAGAGAAGCCGGCTCTGCAGAGAGGGGGAGGCAGGCCCCGCACCCACAGCAGCGGATCCCACGGGTGGCAGCATCTGCTGCGGTGGGGAGGGTGGGGGTGTTGGGGATCAGTCTTGTCTTCTGACCGGAACCCTGAAAGTGCAGCAGGAATTCCGTGAGCTCGGGGGAGGAGGAGGACAGGGGGGAGCAGTGTTTCCCCTGGAGGGCTCCTTTCAGAGACAGGCATCACGAAGCCCAGGCCACCTTGGGAGCTGTGGAGACAGTTGTCTTCCTCGGGCAGAGTCTTCCAGCTCCTGCTTCTGGAGTCCTGGCAAGGGCCGATGGCACTGATTTAAATGAGGGTTGAGACCCGAGGCACATGCAGAGCCCTGCTCGCTTCTGTGAGATGGAAACACCATTAATACTTGTTCTTTCTTCCTCCCCCCCCAACAGTTAGAATTTGGAGCTGGAGATCTACAGGGGCCCTTATTTGGCCTAAAGCTGTTCCGTAATCTCACACCAAGATGGTAAATATAAGAGATAAACCTCTTTTTGTTGCTTTGGAGAACAGATCTCTGTGATTTTTGTCAAGGTTATTTAAGGTTATCTGCCCTTGCTACAGCACTGTCCTAAGGCTCACCTGGGCCTGCAGTGCATGTGTTGGAAACAGCACCAGACTGGTTGGGGCCTGTCTCGATTCTGTTCCAGCCCTGGACCAGGCTGTGGCCCAGAGTTTCCTCCTGTGACCACCCCTGCCCTGCTTGCCTCGTGGTTGGCTGTGAGGACCACGCGCGATAATGGAGGGGAAGCGCCTCTGGGGGAATGCTGGTCAGCCATGCTCAGACACTTAGGGCCTTGTGGAGCATTTCTTTGTCCCAGACAAAGTGGTCTTCTGTTCTAAGTTCTCTGAAAAGGGCTTCTTTAAGCAGGGAGGTGGCCTGTCCGACTGCCTAGCTGTCAGCTAGACGGGTGTGTGCTCAGGCCTCACGCCACAGCCTGTCTGCCTTCGTCTTTGCTCCAGCAATGATGTCGCATTCCCTGAACCGCACCTCACTGGTCTTCTAGAACCACAGAAGTGTCCTTATTGCTCATTACTGATATCTGCGTGAGCTCAGATTAAAGAATTGGGTGGAAGGTAAAATAAAATCTCTTTCCTCTGGGGAAGAAAAAAGATCTAGGAGTCCTATTATGGAGTATATATTTGAAAAAATTACTTCACTACCAGTTGAGCATGTATCTGCGTGCCTGCCAGGTTTGCCTGGGTGGGTCGGACGTAGGCCCTTCTCTCCATCCTAGTGATTCAGTCCGCAGGGCAAGTTTGCAGGAGAGTAGGAGTAGCTGCTGTGTGTGAGGAGAACATAGGGGCCACTCGCTGGAGGCAGTTCCTGAAGGCAGTGAAGATCTTGGCTATAAGGGGCATATGGCTGAAGCAGAGGCACCCGAGAGCTCTTCCCAGCGGAGAACAGTGAGCTAGGTGGATGCTTCCAGAACTTCCCTGCTGCCAGTAACCATCTGGATGCTGTTAGGACCCGGCTTCTCTGTCCTCTACGCTAGGCTTCTGGATTCGGTAGGCCTGGGGAGGGGACAGGGACTTCTCCTTTCAACCAGAACCTCAGGTGATACAGCATATGGAGCCGTGCTTCTTAACCTTGTCTACATGGAACTGGCACTCTGGTGCTGATTAAAAGTACAGATTCCCTGGCTTCCTCCAGACCAACTGAATCAAGTCCTCTGAGGGAGGGACCTGGAAAGCCATAGTTTTATCCAGCAGCCCAGATGATTACTAATTCCAGCAAGTGTAGGAGAGTTTTCGTTCTGGTTGAACCTTACGCGGTGCCTGTCCTTCCAGCAGTCATGGAATGTCTAGGGCCGATGGCCCGCTTTCTCAGGTTTGGAGACTGAGCTTCAGCAGCTCCCTCAGGCTTGAGAATGCAGATCTACACACAGGTCTGGCTGGCTTCTAAACAAGGGTGCCAGCCAGTTTCTTAGCAGGGACCAGGCTCATTAGGTCTGCTCTTCAGGGCCCCTAATCCTCGGGTCAAACTGAGGATCCGAAGTCTGCTTAGAGTGTGGGGTCAGCTCCCGGGAAGGTGGGCTGCCTGGTGGAGTCTCGTGTGTCCACTGGCCGGCCACCTTGCTGGTGTCCCCACCAGGGTCAGCGCTTCTCTCTTAGACAGTGAAAAAGCACGAAATTCTAAGTCTGGTGAAAACAAGGATATCGTTCTTCATATTTGGATTCTTTTCCATTTCACCCTCTAATGCTATCTTGAAATGCTGGGGTGGCTTTATCTCTTCTCCCTGCTTACCTCCCCTGAGCCCAGTGTGGCCAAAGCAGAAAAAGGTAGCAGTCACTCAGTTTGACTTGAGTATGAGGTAAATCAGAGAAAATATTGGGTTGGGGGCCCTTTGGAAAGTAAGAAATTTATTCTTTTTTTTTTTTTTAACGCCAGTATGAAGAATTTATTGGGGGTCGGATGTGGCTCAACTGGTTGGGCGTCTATCTCCCATATGGAGGGATCCAGGTTCAATCCCCAGGACCTCCCGGTAAAAAAAATAATAAATAAATAATAAATAATTTATTGAGAAACGGGGAAAGAACAGAGCTTGCTGAGAAATGGGAAAGGACAGAAATACGCTGAGATTTTATGCAGGCTTCTCTAGGCAGAAAGAGGGAGATTTGGCTTGTGTGGTCAGCTTTTTAGCTATTAATTATTCCTCCCTTTGCTAATGTTCCAGGCAGGGCCCCAGCTGTTTGCTGTTCCATTGATTACTCCACCCATCAGTTCCCCAGGGGGCCCAATAATGGGGCCCCTTGAGGATACCCGAGGCTTTTCCTTGACCCCAATGAGCTCTCGTTCCAGATAGGGCTCTCATGGGGTCCTTCCGGCAGCCTCCTCGGTGGCCTTCTTTCCCTCGGGGTTTCCAGGTGGGGTTCCAGGGCCTCGTGTTTCATGGCCATGTTTTCTGCCAGGTCCTAGGCACATCTTCTCCGCGTTTCCCTGTACTAAACCGCCTCAGCTCCCCTTCAGAGTTCACGTCCTCATTCTTACGGCGGTGCCCAGCGGCGATGGTCGTTCTTCTGTAGTTACCTGCTGGTTAGGGCAGTCGTCCCTGCCTGACGGCGTGAAGCTTTGGCTGTTCTATTGAGGTTGAGGAAAGCTGGACACCGTGGCTGAGCTGGATGAAATCCCCACATGACTCAAGGAGACTCACAGTCCTTGTGGGCATCGGGGAGGGTTACCTGCCTATAGACCTCCCGGCTGATGCTCACCAAAGGAAGCCGGGGAGGTGCTGGATGCCTCGAGGTTCTGGGCTCTGTTAAGAACATGCCTGTTTAGGCCAGTAAAAAGAACTTATTGAGAAATGGGGGGAAAGAACAGAGCTTGCTGAGAAATGGGAGAGAAGGACAGAAATACACACTGAGATTTGATGCGGGCTCCTCTAGGCACAGAGAGCCAAGAAATTTATTCTTAATTCATTTGGCTGTGGGAAGCTACTGGAAGTTCGTGAGCAAAGGAGCGATAATGATGAGAATCATATTTACTATTTTTTAATGGTAAAAACATCATCTTCAGAGCTTAGAAAGGAGAGCAAGGAGCTAAACTGCCGGCCCTTAGGCAGTTTGCTGAACACCGAGCTGTTTACTAAGGAAGGCTAGCGCTCTTCACCTCTCAACACCAAAAGCCAAGTGCTTTCCCTTCCTGGTAGACATGGCATACGCCTCTTTGGCCACAAGGTGGCACCGGGCTCCCTTGGAAGCGGACGGCAAAGGCCTTTTGCCGGGAACGGGCTGCTGTGCCAGCTCTTCAAGTAGCTGCAGTCAACAGCGCACAGCCGTGGGTGTCCTTCAGAATCGCCTGGGCCTGGGCCCACCGTCCAGAAACGAAGTTAATTGGTCTGGGGTGGGCTCAGAATAAGTGGTTCTCAAATTTTGTTGCCTTTAGAATCACCTAGAAAGCTTTAAAAATTCAAGCCCATGTGACAAACCACCCCCCACACTAATGAAACCAGAACACCTGGGGTGGGAGCCCGTCGTCATCGTTCTTTTGGCTTACCCAGGTGATTCCAGCATGCAGCAAAGTTTGGGAGCCATTGCCCTGGGCGGCTTTTTATAAAAGCCTCTGCAGTGTGCAGCGGGCGGGATCTGCTGCCTTCGGAAGGCGGGCACTCTGCTGCCTCTTTGGGGGCAGCTCAAGTTAGAAAGGGAGGTGGGTGAGCTGTGCAGGCCTGCAAGGAGGATCCTGGGAAGGTGCAGCAGCACCACCGCCTTCCGCCTTCCCAGCTTCCTGCCTTTGGTTGCTGGCCCAAGGGTTCGTGGGTGTTAGAGTGAGCAGGAAGGGGCAGTGAACAGCTGAGAGCCGGGATCATCCCAGCGCCTTTCTCTGTGTGTGCCCTTCTAGCTTTGTTACGACCAACTGTGCCCTGCAGTTCTCATCCCGAGGCATCCGGCCCGGCCTTACCACTGTCCTCGCCCGGAACCTGGACAAGAACACCGTGGGCTACCTGCAGTGGCGGTGGGGCATCCAGTCAGCCATGAACACGAGCATCGTCCGGGACACCAAGACCAGCCACTTCACTGTGGCCCTGCAGGTGAGCAGAGGCACTGCCAAATGGGGCCGCACCCTCCCCGCCCCACCCAGTGCTCGGGCAGCACACCACCCTTCAGACCGTCCAGCCTGTACGAGTCGGCACCTGGAGGGCCCTGGAGGTGGCTTGGTGACGGAACACACAAGGGAGCGGTTGGTGTCTCTGGTCAGAGCTCCCTGAAGCAAAGTGCCCCTTTAATATCATCTGTTTGGGAGAAGCCCAAAGAATCAGAGCAAGAGCCTGCTTGGTCAGCATTGCCCTGAAGCAGAGTCATGAGCTCGATGGGCTTCGTGGCCAGGCCGGCGCTGTAGGTGAGCGAGGGGCCAGCAGGCTATGAGACACCAGCCTCCCAGAGGGGCAGCTGCCCACAGTAGAATGCAGGCTCAGCGTTGCCAGAATTTTTTATTTATCATGAGAAGCTACAAAGTGGGACTTAAATGTGAAAGCTCCCAGTTTTGAAATGCTGGCTTCTAATAAAGTTTTTACACACACACCAGCATGTCCCAAATGGATGCCCAGCAGCTGATGGAAGGGTAGACACCTGCTTTCCACAAAGGTCACTCACATTAGCAGTGCATGCTTTTCCCCTCTGTATTCTCAGCTTGGAATCCCGCACTCCTTTGCACTGATCAGCTATCAGCACAAGTTCCAGGATGATGATCAGACTCGCGTGAAAGGGTCCCTGAAGTAAGTCCTCACCAGGTTCCCAGGGGAGCAGCTGGATGGGCGTAGGGTTTTCTGCTCGCAGAGCCATCTGGAGCCAGGAGCCTTCTCACGTCTGGTTCCCATGTGGGTAACATATCTTGAGTGCCTCCTACTTCTTGGCAGCAGGAATTCCATACCATGCAGTCCCAGTCCCTGAGGAACTCAGGCCAATGGAAGAACTGGACCCAGGGGTCCCAACTTAGTGCTGCCACTTGGCTAAGGGCACCCATCACGAACCCGCTCCCCATGGGTAGTGGGAGAGGCAAGGGAAGGGGGATGGAAGGGTGGAGAACAGCCTCCATCTAAGTGTCCGCTGCCCATGGTGAATCGGGAGGAGCTGGTGGCTGGCCCCTGCCTCAGTGCTGGTCTCTCTGCAGGGCAGGCTTCTTCGGGACAGTGGTGGAGTATGGAGCCGAGAGGAAGATCTCCAGGCACAGCGTTCTCGGGGCAACCGTCAGCGTCGGCGTCCCACAGGGTGTCTCTCTCAAAGTCAAGTAAGTTCAACTCAGATCCCCCTGGCTGAGGACGACTGGCATCCTCCAGCTGGGCTTCACTGGGGTAGGGATGAAATAGCCCTGGCTCCAACATTTTGTTCTTAAAGATGCAGCTGCTTCCATCTTTGGCATGTAAGCAGATGCCAAGGAGCACAGAAGTTCCGGCATTCAGTGACTGAAATCTGAATCTCTGCAGTCAGAGAGCCACATGCGCTCCCAGCACATCCGCCCACCCCCTGCACCTCCGACGTACCTCTGCCTTCCCTGCTGTCACCATGATCTGATCTGCGGCCCACCACTCCACCTGTGCACAGACGCCCGGCGCTTACCTGCATCTTGCTTGGGTGCACCTGCTCTTGCTCTTTCTCCCTCTCTCCTCCTCCCTCTCTCCCATCCCTCATCAGTTTATGACTCCTGTTATTACATACTCTTCTTGTAACTGCCCCATTTCTCTCCTTTCCTTTTGTACCTTAATTCCTAAAAAGAGTTGTCTGTGTTTGCTCTCTTATTTCTCTAAACCCACTCTAAGCAGGCTTTCTTCCCCGGTCCCTCCAGAAACAGCATTTCTCAGAGGCCTAAGTGAGGCTGGCTCCCTCATCTCCGTACTCAGTGGCTGAGCTCTGCGTCCTGCTGATAGGTCTGCAGCATTTGACCCACTTGGCCGTTCCCTCCTGCTTTGCACCTGTCTTCACTGGCTCTGCTCTGACTGTGCTGGCTGGGTGCTCCTAAACAGGGCCCTTTCCAGCCTCGTGGCTTTTAAGTCAGGTTTATTGAGGCACAATTTACATAAAGTAAAATTCATCCTCTTCAACATACAGTTTGATGAGTTTTGATAATCACATACAATCATATAATCATCACCTCCACAATCAAGTTATAGAACATTTTCATCATAGTGAAAAAATACCCTTGTTCCTCTTTGTGTGGTCTGCCCATCCCCGGCAACCACTGACCTGTTTTATTGTTGAGTAGTATTCCACTGTCTAGATTTATCACAATTTATTTATCTGTTTACCAGATGAAGGGTATTTGATTTGTTTCCAGTTCTTGGCGATTATGAATAAAGCCAGTATAAACACTCCCATAGAGGTCTTGTGTCAACATAAAGTTTTTGTTTTTCTTGAAGAAATTCTAGGAGTGGGATTGTTGGATCATATGCTAAGTGTGTGTTTAACTTTATAAGACACTGCCACACTGTTTCTCACCATCATTGGTTCATTTTATATCCCTGCCAGCAGCATATGAGAGTTCCATTTGTTCCATATCCTCACCAACCCTTGGTATGGTCTTTAGTAGTCACATAAGTTTATCTCACTGTGGGTTTGATCTGCTTTTCCCTAATGTCTGATGATGTTGAGCATCTTTTCATGTGCTTATTTGCCATCCATATATCTTCTTTAGTGAAGAATTCAAATCTTTTGTCTGTACTTTTAAGTTTCGGGTGTTCTATATAAATACTGGCATTGCTTTATTAGGATATTTTCACTGGATAAAGAATCTAGGTTTAACAGGTTTTGTTTTTGTTTGCTTTTTGTTTCTTTGGTTTTTTTTTTTTCAGCACTCTAAAGATGTTCTGTTTTCTTCTTGCTACCATAGTTTCTGAGGAGGAGTCAGCAGTCGTTAAATTATTATTCCCTGTATGTAATTTGTCTTTTTTTTTTTTTTCTGGCCATTCAGGATTCTTTTATTGTTGCTTTCCAGCAGTTAGTGTATGATGTACTTAGATGTGGGGTTTTTTGTTTTTGTTTTTGTTTTTTTGTCTTTTTGGAGTTTTTTTGTATTTTTCCTGATTGGGCTTTGCTAAACTTCTTACATCTGTAAATTTATGTCCTGCTTTGAATATTTTTTTCCTATCTCATTCTCTCTCTCCTCTCTTGAATATGTTAAATCTTTTCATGTTGTCCCATAAGTCTCTGTAGCTGGTGGCCAATTTAATGTAATTATAAATTCCAAAAATATAATTGGATCATGCTTGTAAACTGATCTGTTAATCTGGGCATGATTAAGTTATGATTAGGGCATTGACTGGGCCACGTCAGTAGGGCGTTGAGCCCCACCCCTTGGTGAGTGGGAAATCAAATATAAAAGGCAGGGCAAAGGACAAAGTTGAAGCAGTCTTTTGAGAAGCAGCTTTGATGTTGGAAAGAAGGCCCCAGGAGAAGTGAGCCGTTCGCCTGATAGTCTACAGCTGACCTTGTGGAGGAAACAGGAGCTAAGCCTGGAGAGAAACGCAGCCCCGGGAAGAGAGGAACCCAAGAAACTTGAACCCTGGCATATGCGGGCAGCTGTCTTGCTCTAACACATGGCAATGGACTGTGGTGAGAGGAGAAACTTAACGCTTTATGGCCTGGTATCTGTGGACTTCTACCCCAAATAAATACCCTTTATAAAGACCAACCCAGTTTTGGTATTTCACATTAGCACCCCTTAGGCTGACTAATACAGTCTTTAAGGCTCTGTCCATTTGTCTTCCATCCTTTTTCTCTTTGTTCTTTATATTAGATGATTTCTTTTGCTCAATCTTCAAGTTCACAGATTCTTTTTTTTTCTCTTATCTCCAATCTGTTGTTAAGCCCATCCAATGAATGTTTCATTTCAGGTACTTTGTTTTTCAGTTCTAGAATTTCTGTTTGATTCTTTTTTATAGTTTCTATTTCTCAGCAGAAATTTCATATCTTTTCGTTCACTATGAGCATAGTTTCCTTTATGTCTTTGAGCATAGTTATAATAAGTGCTTTAAAATCCTTAACTGCTAAGTGCCAACATCTGGGTCATCTTGGGATCCGTCTCTGCTGATTATCTTTTTCTCTTGAGGATAGGTCATGTCTTCCTATTTCTTTTTTATGTAGAATTGGATTGTACCCTGGATGTTAGGAATGATACATTATAGAGACTATATTCTGGTATGTTTCTCCAGAGCGTTGATTTTTTCATTTCATAAGGTAGTTTACTTCAAACTGCACATTTGGACATAATTTGGTGAGCGACAGGCAAAATCTCAGTTCACTTCTTTTAGCCTTACCTAGGCCATATGATAGATCAGGGATCAGCTAGAGATTTGTGCCACATTTATGTACAGAATTTGGGGCTCCTTATCTCTGGGGACCCACTCCTACTTTCCAGTTGATATGGTTGCCCCCAACTCTGGGTTCTGGTTCTTCAATCTAGTACTACTGCAGGTTTCTTTCCAACTTTTAGCCACCCAGTGTGGTACAGATGGGGACTTGTCCTCATACTGAAAGCTGTTAAAGGGAAGCAGCTGTGGCTCAATCAGTAGGGCTCCCGTTTACCATATGGGAGGCCCCAGGTTCGGTTCCTGGGGCCTCCTGGTGAGGGCAGGCCCGCCCGCACGGCGTGGTTAGCTGACCCAGCGAGCACAAGCAGCAAGGGGGGGATAAATGAATAAATAAATAAAATCTTTAAAAAAAAAAAAAAAAGAAAGCTGTTAAAAAATAAAAAGTTACCAGGTGTATTAGTCAGCCAAAGGGATGCTAATACAAAGCACCGGAAATCTGTTGGCTTTTATAAAGGGTATTTATTTGGGGTAAAAGCTTACAGTTACAAGGCCCTAAAGAATCCAACTCAAGGCTGCTTTCTCACCAAAGTCAGTTGCCATGTGTTGAAGCAAGATGGTGGGTTATCTCTGCCTGGTCTCTCAGTCCTGCTCAGCTGCTCTGTACTCTTTGGCTGCAAACTATCAGCTGGGACTTTTCCTGGGACTTTAGCTGTTTGAGCCTTCTCCTTTCTGTCACATGGCATGACTAAAATGACCAAGTTCTCTCTTCCATGTGTCTTCTTGAGTGAGTGTCCATTTATATCAGCCCACCAAGAGGGCGGGGACTCAATCTGAGTCACAACCTACTGGCAAGGTTGAAATCAAAGCCCTAATCTTAACAGGTAACTTAATCAAAGATATCTCAAGTGAATTTAATGCATTCAAAGAGTATCATGCCCAGAGGACCAGATTAGTTTACAAACATAATCTCTCTTTTTTGGGATTCACAAAAATAATCTCAAACTGCTACACCAAGAAACTCAGCCCTCCTTTAGTATTTATCTGCCTTTAGTCAGTCTCCAGTTCCTTAAGGCATTTTTCAAAATATGTAGTCCACAGTTTACAGTTACTACAACTCCTGGATGATTGGTCCAGTAGGAGGTACTCAGCCACTGCTGGAAGCAGAACCTCCTTATTTGGTAACTTTTGAAATCTTCATGAACTTCTTTCAGACAGATAAACTGAGAGCTGAGATGTGACTGTACGTGTCCAGGGCATCTGGAGGAGCCCGTCCCTTGAGGCCTTTGGCCTCACACAGCTGTAGGGATGTCTGCTCTGGTGAAGCATTAGCTCTGCCCATGGGGTCAGCAGTTAGGAGCCCTTTCTTCTGTCAGGAACGTCAGATCCAGCAGCTGCCCTTGTGGTAGGGGAGCCACCAAGGAGTCAGTTATGAAGCACACTTCCCGGCTTCTGTGTTTCTGAGAAGCTAGTCCTCCTGGGGCCGAGACCCCCATCATCCTTCCCCCAGAAAACCTGACTCGTGGTTTTTGTTTTTTGTTTTGTTTTCAGACTAAACAGGGCCAGTCAGACTTACTTCTTCCCCATTCATTTGACCGATCAGCTGCTCCCGAGCGCCGTGTTCTATGCCACTGTGGCACCTCTGGTGGTCTACTTTGCCATGCACCGCCTGGTCATCAAGCCATACCTCAGGGCTCAAAAGGAGAAGTGAGTGCAAATGTGTCCTGGGACAGTGGCTCAACAGCTTTTACCTCCGTTTCCTCCTCTAAAAACGGAGAACACAATCGTCAAACCTACCCCATAGGGTTATTTGGAAAATTAAGTTAATACATGTAAAATGCTTAGCATGGCATCTGGCTCATAATAAGTGCTCAACCAATACTAACTATTTATGGTCCTCGTGATTAGTAGCACTACTCTAATTCTTTCATTCATGTCCTTCCTACTTTCAGGAAGGATTAGAGTTGGCTAATCAAATTGTTAAAACTATAAACATGACCACAAGAAACAAAAAGTTTTCCTTTTTCTTATTCTAACAAATTTCTTCTCCTGGCACTGAATTTGAAGAGGAATGAATGGATTCTAGGTTCTTAAAAGAGACACGCATTAACTATAGTCTTGAAAGTCATGGAAATGTAATTTAGGTAGAGTTTTCTTGTAGATCATCCATTGAAACATAACATTAAATCTAAGCTCTCAGTGAGGGCATCTCTACAGGAAACGGAGAGGTAGTTTAGATTTGTTACTTTAAAATGATCTAATTTAATGAAGTATTGAGCTTAGAGGCTCCAGAGAAAGGCATGAATCTCCCCTGCTGGGCCCCTCTAGCCTTTGAATGACTACTGTCAAGGGTGCTTATTCCCTAGGAGACTTGAGACTGGAACAAAGACCAGTGAAGGGACTGGTGACAGGGTCCCTGAGCTCTCCTGAAAGGAAGATACATTTAAACGTCTGAAGTAGCGTTCATTTTACCTATGAAGCTCATTGTCCTCTCTTCCTAATGGGCATGAATTTTTTGTTTTGAATGATTCATTGAAAGCAATTTAGTAAAAAATTTTAAGTTTAACTGATTTATTTCAAATGATGACACAATTTAATATTTATTAAATCAAATGTTTCCAACTGAAGAAATTAAATGTTATTCTATGTAAAATGCACATTTTAAAAGACAAGGTGTAAGAGTTAATTGCTCAAGGTTGGAAATGAATGCAAAATCAAATTTCTTTACATTCACTGAATATTAAACTTGAAAAACAAAACATTCTAGGTAATTTATCTTTAAACACAAATGTGATTATATTTAAACCATAAGTAACTAAGTATGTTAATAACATGCTCTTAATCAATGCCAAAAAAATAATCCTGGAAGGCTGGCAGAATCTCCTGTGATCTCACCCCCAACCCAGACCTCCCACTTCCTCTTCTCTGAGATTCTCGTCAGGTGGGGGCTCTGTTCCAGAGTGTGACAGTGGGTTTCCTGTATGTTCTTTGGGGACAAAAGGGAAAGCCACCTAGGGGTGGAGTGAAAGCTGCACAGGCCGATGACTAACAGACTGTTCGAGACTGTCTTGGAAATATATATATATATATATATTTTTTTTTAAGTTGTAGAACTAGAAATCCAGTAAGATCACAGCCCATTTGCCAGGCTCAGGTCCAACGAGGGGGCTCTGTTGACTCGCTGCTCCACAACACCGTGCTAATGTGTGGCTTGTGTTTTTCTTGCATAAGGGAATTGGAGAAGCAAAGGGAAAGCACAGCCACTGACATTCTGCAGAAGAAACAAGAGGCAGAAGCTGCTGTAAGTGCTGTGCAGACATCACCCTGGAAGCTTTTACCCACCATCATCTCTGAACATTCCTACCCACAATGTAGAATGCACTGGAAGCTCCTCGTTCTTCTTTTCCAGTGAAAATCATTTCTTAGACGGGGACTGCATGGGAGTCTACTTTGCCAGCAACATATTGGTCTCAAGAGTTTTCTTCCTCAACAATGTCTTATCTCAGTTTAGTCTTTATGTTGCCCGTGGGCCACGAGACTGGGAATTTGAGCCCAAAGATTATATATAGGACCTTTCTAGAGGTATAACAAGGCTTTGTTTAAAAGCTTCAGAGTATTGTCCTGTTTTACTCCCCTTGTATTGCTTTTACGGGACTTAAGGTGACAGTGGTCTCCTGGATAAGTGGCAGGGGTCACTCCCAGGTTCATCATGGACTGGGCAAGGGCTGATGTGCAGATGGGCCAGCCCCCAGGCAGATGACCTGAGCATGCCATGGCCATGTGTGCAGCCAGTGAGCACTGTTTGTCTGAGGGGACAGTACAGCTTCCCCCAGTGGATTGGTGCCAAGAGGTGCTCAAACCCAACTCTTCGAGTGAACGTTCTTTAATTTTAAACGCCGACAACATATTCAGTGTCTTTGATTGGGTCACCTGCCCACTTGACCCCTAGAACAGGAGTGAGGTGCTGCCACTGGCCCTGGGGCTCATGGCAGGGGTGTGCCACTGTAGGTTTCTGCTGACCCTGAGCCTGCCTGCAGACGTGGTGTTTTAACACACACTAGTTCAGGAGCTGATCTCCCAGGCCCCCACTCCCTTGTCTTCCAGAACCCTGAGCAGATGGGTTGTTATAGACCAAGGGGCCCCAGACTTATCACTGTGTTCGCCAGGCAGACCCCATATCTGTAGCTCTCTGAAGAAAGACGGGGACTTCAGGGAAGCCCTAATGATGCCCCCATTGCTCTTTGGCAGGTTCGGCTGATGCAGGAATCTGTCCGAAGAATCATTGAGGCAGAAGAGTCCAGAATGGGTAAGAAGGCTTGCGTGTCCTCTCTTAGGTCAGGGTGGGAGCTCGAGGTCTCCAAGGAGTGCCCAGTGCTGCCGCTGCGTTGCGTGGGGACATGGCAGAGGATGCCCTGCACTGGCCCTGACCAAGGGTTCCCTGCAGGGCTCATCATCGTGAACGCCTGGTATGGGAAATTTGTCAACGACAAGAGCCAAAAGAAGGCAAAGGTGAAAGTGATCGACGTGACCGTCCCCCTGCAGTGCCTGGTCAAGGACTCGAAGCTCCTCCTCACAGAGGCGTCCAAGGTACAGCCACGCCCATCGTGTGCTAAGAAGACTGAACCAGCCAAAGAGGCCGTGTGGGGCGTGGGGTTAGTCTGGCCTGGACAACCTGGTCCCTTGAAAGAGCCCGCCATCTCGTGGCACCCTTTATCCAGCCAGCATTCACTGCCCAGGGGCTCCTGGCACCTGAGCCACGAGAACACTGGGACCCCTTCCTCTCCTCTCCTCTCTCCTTTTCTTTCCCCCTTTCCTTCCCCTTTCTTTCGGTCACTCAACAAATACTTACTGAGCTCCTGCGTGCCAAGCATTTTCTGGGTGCGGCACCAAACAAAACAGAGCCTGTCCTGCCTTCGTGGAGCTTCCCTGTTAAACGTGTATTCCTTGTCCTGTCCAGGAAGCCCGGGAGGGGCTTACACCTATGTGAGGCTCCCGGGGCGTGGGCTGGAAGGAGGACGTAGCATGCAGACCGAGTAGCCCTGCGCCCTGGAGGAGGCACGCAGTGTTTCTGTCTGGGGGAGCGTCTGCGAAGAGATTCATTCCGTGTGGTGGAGGGGCCTCCCTTGAGAGGGAAGTCAGGGACTGAACACGCAGCTGCTTAAGGCTCTCGCCTGCTTTTCCTCAAGCTCAACTTTGCCTCTCCCATGGGCAGCTCCAGTGGGGAGAGCGCAGCCCCTCCTACCTGCACCTGCAGGTGGTGCAGAGCGCGTCCTTGCTGTAACGGCTGTCCCCTGTCGGTTACAGGCCGGGCTGCCGGGGTTCTACGACCCCTGCGTGGGTGAAGAGAAGAGCCTGAAAGTGCTCTACCAGTTCCGCGGGGTTCTGCATCAGGTGATGGCCTCGGACAGCGAGGCCCTTAGGATACCAAAGCAGTGTGAGTAGCTGCCCCTTCACAGATGGCCTGCCTTGCTGCATGGACAGGGAGCAGCCTCATCCCTGACCCGGGGTTTCAGGGTATGGGGAGGTGCCTCCCTTGTTCCCTTGAGCATCTCTGTCAGCCACCGGGGGCGCTGGCACAGAGCCCGTAGTGGATACCCAAGGAGATGGTCCGCACAGGTAGAATTAGAGTGTACCCGTCTCAGAAACCGCAGCTCGACTGGCTGGGTATAGAACATCCAGCTGCTTCCCCATGTTCTGCTCAGTCAGTGTGGGTGCTAAACCCCTTAAGTAGAAAGAGGGAGTGGAAATGGTTGCCTTTTAATACCCTGGATTTGTCTTGTCTTTTACAGCTCACAGGATTGATACAGATGGATAAACTGCCCGAGAAACCAGATTTAAAAGCAGCTGCAAAAACTCCTGGGAGTCTACAAATTTGAAAGCAGGGAAAAACCCCAAACATCAGATGTTTTTATTTTATATTATTCCTTTAGAAGATGGTATACCATATCAATTATGTGAAGGGACATGCAGACGCCCCAGCTTTTGTGGGTGCTGTAGGTACAACCAAGGCAGCCCCGCCTGGACCAGACCACAGCAGAGTGTCTGTCCCCAAGGATCATGCTCCTGGAGGGAAGGGGCCCTGAGCGCTCGGACTCCAGGATCCCTGCACCTGGCTGTTGAGGCCGTGCTGGCTGCCGCCAGCCACCCAGTAGTTCTCGTCTCTGTCTGGAGGTACTTATGAAACACCCAGCCCTCACACTTAGGACTGTGAACTATGTTTCCTACGATCCAAACTGAATGTGGAAACCAGAATGGAAAGGAAGGTAGGAGTTTCTTGTGCTCAGGGCTCCAGGATCAATCAGCTGCTCAATCGGCTTCCCGAAAACCACCTCTTTCTGTTGAAATATTACTAACTGAATCTGCAGAGGATTCTGAGTTTATAATAAGCTTTTTATCTGAAAACAAATGGGTTTGAAAATTGGTCTCTTTTTTCCCACTCCCAGAGCTTCACAGAGCAAAGCATTCCAACTGCACCTGGCTGAGGACAGAGCGGGGTCACCCCTGGTCCCAGGGCTCATCCCGTCGTGATCTTTTCCTCCCACCGGC
Organism: Tolypeutes matacus; assembly: GCA_026826555.1. Classification (NCBI taxonomy): domain Eukaryota; kingdom Metazoa; phylum Chordata; class Mammalia; order Cingulata; family Chlamyphoridae; genus Tolypeutes; species Tolypeutes matacus. Next base: position 2,563,517 of record JAKSZT010053883.1, on the reverse strand, counting down.
AGCGGATGTGAGCCCACTGCCCCCTGCACCTTGGCGGGACCTGCCAGTGCCCGTCAAACCTGCAGGGTGGTGTTAGGGTGCAGAGAGGTTTGCAAGGAAGAAGCGAAGCATTAAGAGGGTAGGGAGTCACGAGGGCAGGGGCATAGGCAGGTGCCAAGATCTGAGAGGTGGGAGAAGCCCAGGGAAGGCCTGCCCTGGAGCCGCAGGTGTGCTGTGGCAGCAGACGGGCCCTGCCCAGGACACTCAGGTCCAGCCCTCCTTCCAGAGCCTACCTGGGTGTCCTGGGGCGTGGCCCTGCAGAACATCTATACCCTGAATAGCGAGGTCTGTCAGCTTCCGGAAGCAGCCACCTGTCCTGTGTCCCGTCCCCGGATCGGCAGTGGTTCTGCCAGACCACCCGTGGAGGGGACCGTTGGGGGTCTTGGTGACCCTGCAGTTCTTACTGCAATCAAGCTCCTCTCCCCTGGCTTTGATATCCAAGTAATCATTAATAGCCCTGTCCTCGTTTTTAAAAACAGTTCAGGTTGTATAGTTCTGTGATATTTATTTCCATTATAAAAAAGAAAGCTTCTCTGACCTGAACCTCTGAATGTGAATTGTGCAATAAACCGCCCGTGAAACAAATCTTGGACTTTGGAAATGGGCCATGCGCCCTCTGCTGTAGGTGGTTCTTTTGGGCACCAGTTTTCTTCATTTTGTTTGAAGTTGATTGTTTGGAAGGCACTCTTACCATAATAAACCTTTCCTGAAAACTGGGGATAGTTTTTTTAATTTATCATCTGTGTGTTTATTTTTAGGACTAAGCAAAATGAGGCCCTTCTCCCCCTTCTGCCCCCAGGCCTCATTTTCTTCTTCGCTGTTAGAACCACATTTTTTTTTTTTTTAAAGATTTTATTTATTTATTCATTTATCCCCCCCCCCCCGCTGCCCGCGCCCGCCGGGTCAGCCAACCACGCCGTGCGGGCGGGCCTGCCCTCACCAGGAGGCCCCGGGAACCGAACTCGGGGCCTCCCATACGGTAAACAGGAGCCCCACTGATTGAGCCACAGCCGCCTCCCAGAACCACATTTTAAACCACTGGGTTTACGTGATGATGTGTGGTTCTGTTTTCTAGAGTAAACATTGGTCTGCGAAATAAAGTCCAAAGTTAGGAAATCGTTTCGGCTAAGATTGTTCTTAGCTCTCTTTTTTTTTTTTTTTTTAATTAACTAAAGTCACAACATTTTTTTTTTTTTTTTTTTTTTTCAGTCAAAGGTAATCACACAGGTTGGTCCCAGCAACAGTGAAACGTGGCAGAAGAGAAGACCTGGCACTAGTACTTCGTTGTTTTAAATGAAGGAGGAGAGTGCAGTGTAATAAGACGTTTTATTGTGGTATTGGTTCCCGCCAGGCCGTGGAGCCACAGGCCAGTCTCAGGCCACTCACCGTCAGGGGCACTGGCTGTCCAGACCAATGGAAGGGGACTCCCCTCACTCCCTGTAGTTGGGGGAGCGTATCCTTGGAGCCAGCCGCCCCCCCAGGAAAATGCATACTGGGAAGGACAGTGTGTTCTTCCAGGAGGCAGCCTGTCAGGCCAGGCTCAGGCCTGTGGCCCCACACTTGCCTGGCAAGCACAGTCAATAACCAGCCTACACCAGGCCCACATCACTCAGGACTGAGCCTGCTGTGCCCAGGATTCTCCCTCCCTAGCCTGGGGCCTCCAGGCGTTGCCCATTAGACATCAGGGACGGTCTTTGCTCGCTGGGGTCCCTGTCCCCTTACTTTCCTGCCCCAGTATTCCTCACTGCCGCCTTCCAAGCGTCGGCAGCAGACAACCGTCAGTGGCAGAAACCCCGAAGCCACTGCCCGGCCCTGAGTGCTGCTGATCCCGCGACTCGTGAGAAGAGCTGGTGCCCAGCTCAGCTCTGCTGCTCTGCTGGTGGGCTGGCCCGTGGGCGCCGCTGCCTCTCCCTGTGGGGACGCAGACGACTGGACAGCCGCCGCATCTGCAGCCTCTGCGCCCTTAAGCGCTTTCGGAGCTTTTCGTTCTCCTTTAGGGTGAGGAAGAGTTTCTTTTTCAGGCCATCTAAGTCCAAGAGGGCGTAGCTGTGATCAGATGGCTGCCTGGGGAGGAGCCTCCTGGGCCCTGTGAGGCTGGCTGGCTGGCCAGGGGCGTCTGCTGCTCCCAGACCACATGGTGCGACCTGACGACAGAGGTGGTGACAGATAAGGAGCTGCTCAAAGGCTAGCAGGGTGGGCACTGGCCATGGCTGAGTTCCTGAGGGAAGCCTGTCATCAGATTGCTTAGCACTCCAACCCTGCCGGCACCCACTGCACCCTGAAATCCAAAGGCAATGAGTATTTTGGGGTTCATGGGTCCAGATGATGGCTGTGACAAGCACTTCGCTGGAAAAGCGAAAAGTCTCACGCCAAGCTGCTCATGGTTTTGGGAGGCGGGTGACTCGGGGCTTCTCCAGTGGGACCACCCGCCCATGTGCTGCAAAGAGACCGCATCTTACCTCTTTTGTGGGGGCTCTGGCATTTGAGGGCAGCTGGAGCTCTTCGAATGGCGTGTCCACGACTGTCCCCATACTGTGCTCCTCAGCCACCACCTCACTGAGGACCTGGCAGGCAGCAGGGCAGATGCGGGCCTGCTGAGCCCCAGGGACACTGGATACCCCCAGCTGTCCCTTGTCCAGCCCACAGTAATCCCTCCACGCTGCCCTGAGGGAGTGGCTCTGGCCCAGGAAGCAGATCTGGGGACACAAGGGCATGAACAACCAGCCTCGAGGACTGGGGCCTCAAGGAGTGAGGTCAGACCAGACTTCTGGCCAGCTGAGATGTTTTCAATACTGACCAAAAGGAAGAGCACATGAGAGGCTTTGCTTTCCTTTATCCAGGGAAATAGGGGCTCCAAAGCTACAGCTTACCAGGAAAGTGAACTCTAGCACGCTAGCCTGGCAGGGAGGCGCCACTCGCTGCCCCCATCTCACCGCCCAGCCTAGCTTCAAGCTCAGGGCACGGTCCAGTGCTGACGCACCTTTTCTTCCAGAGAGTCTGCATTTCTTCTCTCTCCGGCAGGGTCTGTGTTCTCCCTAACCACCTGCAAGACAGAAACATGTGGACGACTCGCTTTGGACAGGGTTAAAAATCTGCATCTCCTAAGAACCCGGGGTCTTGTTCATCTTTTTTTTTTTTTTTTAATCATTCATCTTTATCCCCACAGCTCAGTGGCGATGCGGCACATCTGACGAATGTTAAACTGGGACTTTGACACAGCCCAGCTCTGCACTCCCTGCCACCCAGCATTCTCTTTCTCCAAAGCTGTTCCCAGATCTTGTTCGTAGGTCCGCGAAGAGGTGCCTGTGAAGCCAGGGGCCTAATTCGTACAGCATGCTGCCAGGCACGTAGTAGGTGGCTCACTGTTCACTCAGTGAGTGGCAGCCACATAGAGCCACGTGCAGGAGCAGAGCCTCCCAGAGACCCGCTGGGGCTGGGACCCACATCCCAGTACCACTCCAGCAGCGAGAAAATTAAAGCCTGAGTTTTACAGGTGTCCTCCCCTCCTGGTTATTAAACTGTAAGCTGAGGATACATAACTCAAATCCTTATTTTGGGGGCAAAAAGTTTACCACAAATAGTGAAAATGAATAAACTAGACGGTTATTAACAGGTGTCCTGGGAAGCAGATGTGGCTCAGGTGGGTGGGCTCCTGCTAGTTCCCAGGGCCTGGTGAAGGCAAGCCAGGCCGGGCTGACGGCAGCAAGATGACGCAACAAAGGGAGACAAGCAGACACTGAAAAACACAGCAAATGGACACAACGAGCACAAGCAGTAAGGGGGGGATAAATTAAAAATAAAAATAAATCTTAAGAAAGGTGTCCTGAGCACCTGGTCGGTGCCAAGCTGTGCTCCGGCTGTTGGGAATAAAGCAGTGAGCCAAACAGCCCTGCCCACGTGGGGCCCACAGGGGAGGCAGACGGCGATGGGCACAGGTACTAATGGAGCAGGATGACTAGGACCTGGGGAGGCGGGGCAGAAGACCCCAAGTGCCCAGTCTCAGAACACATCCTTACCGGAACGCAACCTGCAGCATTTCCACACAGCAAAAAGAAGGAAACACAGGAAGCCCCCACACACACCTTTCATAAACGCCTCGAACAGTGAAAGCAGCAGGGCTCGTGGCCAGAGGCCGATCCCACCGGTAGCGCCCTGCCGAGCTCGTGGACAGTGACCAGAAGCCAACCAGCACCAGACAACATCCCTGGACAGCAAGCCACCCAACAAGTTTCCCCAGCTTTGTCTTCAACACGCCAGTCAGCGCAGACCCCAGCCCGACAACCAAGAACACCAGGAAGCCCTAGAGGGGGTGCGTGGCTCTGCTGTGAGCACACCCGCATCACGTCCTGGGTGTACTTTCCCCCTTTCCACCTCTTTTCTAATTTTTTTATAAATGTGGTGTGGTCTGAGTTCTTTCATACGACACGACCAAGAACCTAGAAATCAGCTCTGGCAATGCTGGGCTGGGTGGAAACGGGCAGCCGGGGACGGCCTTGAGCAGGTGAGGCAGCAGGCGCGTGGCGCAGGTGAGGCAGCAGGCGCGTGGCTACCTGGGGCAAGGGCTTCCAAGTGAGGGGAAGAAGCAGCATGGAGGCTGAGGCAGTGGCATCCTGGGACGTTTGCTAAGGAAATGGCTCCCAGTGGTAACCGTGGTTCCCAGACTTTGTCTCACCAAAGTGCAATCACTTGAGCCTCGCTGCCTTCTGGCCTTTTGCTAGTTCCACTACTGTGCCCCCACCCGGGGACTTGCACTCAGCACCTTCAGGAGTCAGGAAGCTTCATACAACCCTGTCTCCGGCCTTCGCTTCGCCTTCTCCAGAACCGGAAGGGCCCACCCACCCCACCCCCCGAGGCACTTACACCTCAGTGTCCCATCAGCACCTCACGCTCAACAGGCACAAGAGCAAGCCCGTCCGCTCAGGGAGTAAGGACCCCACATTCTCCAGGTGCTCGGCAGCCGCGGGCTCGCGTCCCACCAGCCTGCCAAGGCCTCAAAGTCCAGGTGCCCCACCCTCGTCTCACCCCTGCTTCCCACCTTCAGCTCCGGCTACCAGGGCCACGCTCACCAGGGACACTGCTGTGACCTCCTGTCCAGCTGCCCTCCACACCCCTCACCTGCAGCCAGAGGCACTTGGCACAGCCACCTCCCTCCCCGGCCTCCCCCTGAAGCCCCACAGCCTGAGCCTGTCATCTTCCAGCCCTGACTCGCCGCTCCACTTTCTTGCGAGCCTCCAAGCAGCCCGAATGGATACCATTTCCCAAGGCGTCCTGACCTCTTTCTTCCCCTTCCGAGCCTCTGCCATGCTGTCCCCCTGCCTGGGCCGCCGCCCTCCCTCCACCATCCACCTGCCTTCCTCATTTGGGCACACTCCCAGCAGCAGGCATGGCACCCAGCACACCGTAGGTGCTTAATAACCCCTGCTGGCTGGACACACTCTCCAAGCCTTGGCTGGCTCCTAGGAGAAAGGGGCCCGGGTCTGCACGCATGGCAGGGGGGGCGGCCGCAGGCCTGGCTGGGCTTTGGGGGCACTCGCCAGTGGCTTCTTGGGCAGCATCCTGTGCAAGGCATGGCTGACTTTAAAGAGGGCTTTAAATTCCGACCGCCCTGCAAGCACAGGCCCCAGGAGCCTGCAGGCTCTGCTTCGGCCACAGTGCCGGGCCTTCACTTTCCCTGCAGGTGCCTCCCCTCCAGCCCCAACCTCTGGGTGAATCCCTGGATCTGAAAAGCTGAAACACAGAGGCCTGCCCTACCTGTGCGGGGTCCTGGAAGGCAAACACCGTGGGCACGGCATTGTGCTTCAGGTTCTTGCGGTTTCCGAAGGCGCTGAAGCACTCGGGTCTGAAGTGCTCGGAGCAGATGACCGTGTGCTGCTTGGGCTCAAAGTCGCCCCGGCCAATGTTCAGTACCCATTCCTTCAGCAGCTCCGGGCGGCTGAACGGGAACCTGGCAGGCGCAGAGGAGGCCCCATGCCGTGAGCAAAGCGAACTCAACTTCAGAGTGTCATGCAATTTTCACATTGCCAGAGGAGCTCACTGGATGGCTTTGAAAATCCAGCAGCTCCGCTTTGTGAAATCACATCCAATTTTTGCTGGCTTCTACGACTAACGGCATCCCCAGGAGAAAACCTGAGCCCATGAACTTGGCCAAAGAGCCCAAGTGAACGGTGTTTCCAAAACTACCTCTGCCAGGTAAGCTGTCATTCATTCATTCATTCATTCATTCAAGAACCTGCTATGTGCCGGGCCCTGTGCTTAGTGCTGGGGACACCGGAGTGAAAAAGACAAAGCCTCTGTCCCCATGGGGAGTACGTTCTAGAAAGGAGGAGACTGTTAAGATGATGGAAAGTAGGAAGCACCAGTTTGGTCTGGGAAGGCCACCTAAGAACCGGCATCTGAGCAGAGATGGAAGGAAGTGGGGGAGATGCACTCCTGCAGGTTATCTGGGGACAGCAAGAGCAAAGGAGCTGGAAGGGGCAAAAAAGAGGGCAGAGCCAGCACAGGCAGGGGGAGAGGGAGAAGAGAGGGGGAGCAGGGGCCGCGCAGTCCCAGGGAAAGGATGGGGAGGCCCTGGCGGCTCTGGGCAGGGAGTCGGCAGGGCTGGAATCCACTCTGGCTGCTGTAGGAGGTAGCCTGGACCAGGATGTCTACAATGCGGCTCGCAAGCACTGCAAAGAATGGGTTTCATGTACTGCAGTGGAGGGGGCTGAAGAAGGGGCCAGCTGGGGAATTGGGAGTTTGTTTGTATATTATTGTTAAAGTTGAGGTGCTTTTTAGATGTTCAAGTGCTGGAGCTGAGTGGCCAGGGGGACACGTGTCTAGAGATATCCCGGCATGAGCCATGGAAAAGCCAGAGCTGGGCAAGATCTGTGGCTATGGATGGTGGGGGGTGAGCGTGTATGAGACCCATCACAGAGCCATGGCCTGGGCCCCAAGACACTCCAGCGTCTATGTGGGATATGAAGAGGACCCAGCAAAGTGACTGAGAACGACAAAGGAAGAGAACATGTGACAAAGGAAGAGGGCCAACACTGGTGTCCTGGTAGCCAAGTGGGAAACTGTCAGGTGCTGCAGAGGTCAAGTACATTGAGGACTGACATCTGGATTTGGCAACAAAGAGCCACTGGTGACCTTGACAAAGCTCTTTTGTGGGAGCGATGGGGGTGAACGTCTGGAATGGGTTCAGGAGAAAACAAGGCAGTTCCCCTCCCAGGGTGGACCCAACAGAAACGTCTAGACCCAGGCACTAAAGACACGGCCAGTAAGAGCAGCCACAGCAGCATGTTTGGGATAAGCAGGAATGACAACAGCCAAATGCTCTCCACTCCGGTATATTCATTTAATGGAATACTACACAGCAATGATAAGGATATCCTGTGGCATGCAAGGGTGACTCAGATTCACTGGGAGCAGCAGAAAAAAAAGAGTACAGACTGCGAGTCTGTCCATGTGACGTGCAGAACCAGCAAAGTGAGGCCACATGGCTAGGAGGCAGCATGGCAGTGACGTCTGGGAGGTGGAAAGATGGGAAGGGAGCGTGGTGGGGGCAGTTTCTGGGAGGCTGATGGTCTAATCCATGCCAGGCACAGGTGAGTTCACTTTATGAAAACTACTGGGCTGTGTACTGATGATGATTTGTGTACTTTATGTATGATAAACGTCAATAAAAACATTTATTTCAAGAAAGAAAGAGATCATGGGGGGGAAGGGAAGTGGGGGCAATGATTGCAGGCAGTGCCTCCTTCGCCCCCCACCCCAGTCGTGCTCTAAAGGGGGCAGAGACACGGGGCAGCGCTGGAGCCCTGAAGCCTGGGCACATCCAATGTGTGCGGAGGACCAGCTCTCCCTGTAGGGCGCAGTGGCCCAGGGCCCCGCACACGGGGTGTACAGGGCAGACTCCCAAATCCACACCATCCTTCCCAGATTTCCCCCCAGTCCCTGTCCCCCTCCCCTGCCACACCTTGAACTTTCTCATGCCTCCGCTGCACCCGTCTAGGTCTGCCCCATCCTTCACGAAATGACGCGAGGAGAGGACTTAGGGAGCACCCAGCACACGGCAAGACCCCATCAGCGTCAGCCATTTCACTCGGCAAATAGACACTGAATAGCGATAGGTTCCAGGCCACAGCTGTGAATGGTTCAAAGTCCCCGCGACATGCTGGGTGCGGGGGACACGGTGGGGCAATCAACACCCCAAACCACGGAAAGTTCATTCCAGAGGG
>JAKSZT010053883.1:2381700-2540259 GCA_026826555.1 Tolypeutes matacus | reverse complement strand
CTATTTATAGCGGCGGCGCCGGGCGCGCCGCGGCGTCCCCGATCCGCGCGCAGTGGCCGGGTGCGCAGCCCAGGCGCCATGGAGCGGCCGGCGCCCCTGGCCGTGCTGCCCTTCTCGGACCCCGCGCACGCCCTGAGCCTGCTGCGCGGCCTGAGCCAGCTGCGCGCCGAGCGCAAGTTCCTGGACGTGACCTTGGAGGCGGCGGGCGGGCGCGACTTCCCGGCGCACCGGGCCGTGCTGGCGGCCGCCAGCCCCTACTTCCGCGCCATGTTCGCGGGGCAGCTGCGCGAGAGCCGCGCCGAGCGGGTGCGCCTGCACGGGGTGCCGCCCGACATGCTGCAGCTGCTGCTCGACTTCAGCTACACGGGCCGCGTGGCGGTGAGCGGCGACAACGCCGAGCCGCTGCTGCGCGCCGCCGACCTGCTGCAGTTCCCGGCCGTGAAGGAGGCGTGCGGCGCCTTCCTGCAGCAGCAGCTCGACCTGGCCAACTGCCTGGACATGCAGGACTTCGCCGAGGCCTTCAGCTGCGCGGGGCTGGCGAGCGCGGCGCAGCGCTTCATCCTGCGCCACGTGGGCGAGCTGGGCGCCGAGCAGCTGGAGCGGCTGCCGCTGTCCCGCCTGCTGCGCTACCTGCGCGACGACGGGCTGTGCGTGCCCAAGGAGGAGGCCGCCTACCAGCTGGCGCTGCGCTGGGTGCGCGCGGACCCGCCGCGCCGCGCCGCGCACTGGCCGCAGCTGCTGGAGGCCGTGCGCCTGCCCTTCGTGCGCCGCTTCTACCTGCTGGCGCACGTCGAGGCCGAGCCGCTGGTGGCGCGCTGCCCGCCCTGCCTGCGCCTGCTGCGCGAGGCGCGCGACTTCCAGGCGGCGCGCTACGACCGCCACGACCGCGGGCCCTGCCCCCGCATGCGGCCGCGCCCCTCCACGGGCCTCGCCGAGATCCTCGTGCTCGTGGGCGGCTGCGACCAGGACTGCGACGAGCTGGTCACCGTCGACTGCTACAACCCGCAGACGGGCCAGTGGCGCTACCTGGCCGAGTTCCCCGATCACCTGGGCGGGGGCTACAGCATCGCGGCCCTGGGCAACGACATCTACGTGACGGGTGAGTGGGCGGGGGCAGGCCGCGCCCCCCGCTGTCCCTTGCCCCGGCGCCCCAGGCAAGGGTCTCTGAGGTCCGCCCTTGGGAGAGGACGTCCACCTGCAGGAGAAGGCCACCGAGCCTGCATCCCGGAGGGCACCTGAGTCCCAGCGGCCACCCCACCCCCTCGGGTAGCGGTGACGCTTTCCGGGGTTGAGGCTTTGAGCCGGTAGAAAGGGCCCCTTGTGTGAGCGAGGACAAGTAGCTGCTTGTGGCTCTGCTCCCTAGCGCTGGGGCCGCCGCCCCCACTTGGGTGGAAGGTACTGGGCATCTGCACTGCACAATAGGCGCTTTTTTTTTCTCCCCAAGGAATCTGGGGACAGGGTGATGCCAGGGAGACCTGCGGCGTCCAGGGGATTCCTCCCTCCCCTGGGCCAGGCTCCTGACTCACTGGGCTGTCCCTGTGACAGGTTCCCTTGGGCTGCGTGCTGACCATCACGCGGTGTTGACGCTGAGCTGGCCTCGGTGACTGTAAACACAGTCATGTGCCAGGAGGGTTTCTTCCAGCTACTTGGCCCGAACCCCAAAACACTGCCGAGTCATGGTAGGCGGGCCCCAGCCTGCCCTGGCCCAGGGCTTCTCCCACATTTTCTATTGAAGATAAATCCCCGTTTAAACCGGAGGACGGTGTGACGGGGGTGGGCACTGTCTGCCGAGTAAGGAAAGGATCCCACCCAGTCGGGATTGGTGGCCCAGCCCTGGGGCACGGGATTGAGCCCAGCTTGGCACATTCGGGAGAAAGCCTCGTTCCGAGGGTCCACCGGGGAGGCATCCGGGCCGAAGGATGCGCTCAGCGCTCTGTGGCCTGCAGCTCAGGGTCCAGCCTCTGCTGGAAGCTGTCCCTCTTTCTAATCCGAGGTTGGCCCAGCGTGTGCGCTGGTGTCCACACCCCCACCCCCACCCCCGAATCTGGCCAGCGACGTTGAGCCCAGCGCTCGCTCCCAGAACCGGCCAGACTGGCCCCAGCTTCCGCACGCCCGTCCATAAATGTCCCAGCGAGCAGCTAATCCTCTGGGTTTCCGCAGCTGGCCCGGTCACTCTGCGTAGCTGCCTGTGGCAGTTTCACGGGGGCGGGGAAGCTGGCTGCAGCTGCTCTGGGCATAGTTGTCATTGGGAAGGAAGAAGGGGGACTGGACCTTGCGAGGGCTAAAGCTTGGTCTTCACCCTTGAAGAGCTCGGGCGTCATTGGACCCTGCTCGGCCCTGGGGCGCCGTCTCGAGGTGGGATTCTGGTGTCCTGAAGTGACCTCAGGTTCTCCTTTACGATAGCAGCCAGCAGCTTTCTTCCTGAAGCTCTTTATTGAAATGAAAGATGGACAGAGGGTACCCGGTCTGCTTGAAGAGCTCGGTTAACTTTTACAGGCGGAGCACACCCCTGTACCCAGCACCCGCAGGTCCCCTTGGCAGCATTCCTTTCCTTGCCGAGTCTCCAGCCCGCAGTGCCAAGTAGTTCTCTCCTTTTGCCCCGTCCCAGCCTTGGTTAGGGCTGCCCGGGCCAGCGACACACTCTGTGGCTCCCCAGAGACCTGAGGCCCTTGGCCTGTTATGTCATTTCACGGGGGACGTGGGGGGGGCCTCCAGACCAAGGGCTTGTTTGTTTGATTGGACTCGAGGCCCCAGGGCCTTTGCTTGACCAGCAGGGTCGTGGCCCTGGCCACTAGCCTGGCACCAAACAGGACCCTGTTTTATGGGTTGACGTAAGTCGTGGCTCCTGGGCAGCGGTCCGTGCACTCATTGCCTTAGTTACGGCTGGGAGCCCCTGGCCTGGCCTCTGGGCAGAGAGGAAGCTCTAAGGTGTGTGTTGAGGTCGAAGCTGGTGAGGGCCGTCGCCCCGGGAGCCGGAAGCACGGGAAAGTGGAGGTGGTGGGCGGGGTGAGGGACCTGCCCGTTCAGGCTGACCTTGGGCCCTGTGCGCCCCGCAGGCGGCTCCGACGGCGCGCGGCTCTACGACGGCGTGTGGCGCTACAACTCGAGCGTGAACGAGTGGACAGAGGTGGCGCCCATGCTGAAGGCCCGTGAGTACCACAGCTCCTCCGTGCTGGACGGCCTGCTCTACGTGGTGGCCGCCGACAGCACGGAGCGCTACGACCACACGTCCGACTCCTGGGAGGCCCTGCAGCCCATGGCCTACCCCATGGACAACTGCTCCACCACCGCCTGCCGCGGCCGGCTCTACGCCATCGGCTCGCTGGCTGGCAAGGAGGCCATGGTGATGCAGTGCTACAACCCAGACACGGATCTGTGGTCCCTCGTGGACTGCGGCCAGCTCCCGCCCTGGTCCTTCGCCCCCAAGACCGTGACTCTGAACGGACTCATGTACTTTGTCAGGTGAGTCCTAGGTGCCGCGTGCGCGGCCCGCTCGGCAGCTCTCACCATCGTTCCCATTCACGGAGGAGGCAACTGAGGCAGAGCAGGGATCAGAGCCCGGGTTTCTGAGCCCACAGCGCTCGCGGCCACTCGGCGTCTCAGCGGCACGCCGTGGGCGGCCTGCGATTGTCAGTCAGGCGGAGATGTGATGTGTGATGCGGTCAGGTCCTTTTAGAGAACTTTTCAAGGTTAGCTGATGCCAGGTGAGAACGCGTCCTTTCTGGCTGCACTTGCCCTTCTTGGTTCTCCACCACGATTGTTAGAGCGGAGAGGAGCCTGTCCCAGCCAACGGGGAGTTAGAATTTGAAAAAGACCCAGAGGAGCTTTGGCACACCTGTCCTCTGGTTAATGCAGCCCGTGTGGGCTGAGCCGTGCACGTCCAGCAGGTTCTGTCCCAGGGCTGGAGAACTGTCCTGACCCCGGCTTCCCCTGCCCGGCCCGGGGTCGGGTGCAGAGAGCTCTTGCCGAGGGGACGGTGTTCTCCAGGGCCCCACGGCTGCCCTCGACTGGGGAGGGACCCGGTACCGAAGCCTCTTGTGGAACCGCGGTAAGAGCCAGGCGTAAGCCGAACCCTGGATGCGCTGCACTCTGGGCTTGCCGCCCGCCTCATGGGCGATGGCACGTCCATCTCCACGGCAGCCTGATGAGGTGGCCACCGTGGTTGGACCCCTTTCACAGATGGCAAACGGGCGGCTCGGGGCGGTAGAGGGAGTTGCCCCCGGCCACAGGCTTTAAGCGGTGGTGCAGGGTTTGAGCCGGGGGCGTGTGACCCAGGTCCCAAGGGTACAGTGCCATATGCGCACGGCCACTCTGCCCTGCTGCAGCCTGGGCCACGTGGAGCAGAGTTGACAGCCAGCAGCTCACCGGGCATCCGCTGGTCATAGCCAAGTGCCCCCTCCCAGCTGGCCAGCGGGGGTCCAGGAGGGCACCAGGAGTGCCAGGCACGGCTTCCGCGAGTGTGCGCGTGTGTGATCTGTGTGTACAGACACGTGCCGCCTGCTCCTTCCCCGGCCTGGGGCCTGCCTGCACTGTGGGACCAGGGCCAAGGGGAAGGGGTGCACGACGGCCCCCTGCTTGGTCTGGGGCTTTGAACTGGCTGCCTGAGAGGGTGCTGCGTGTCCACCCTGTTCTCTGAGGGCTCCTTCCAGAGAACGGGCCGGGCTCGCTGGGGTTCCCGTATGCCACGGACCGGGGGTCTGCTCTGAGAAAGCCTGGAATCTTGGTCCGCTCCTGGTCCTGCTGTTACAAAGACAGTCCAGTCCTTCGCCAGGACGTGGTAGGTGGCCTCAAAGTGGGGATGGACGTAGCTGTGAATACAGCACACTGGGGTGCCAGGGCCTGCCTTCAGCCCCTTGGCTGCAGTCCTAGGACCAGTGCCTTTGAGGTATCCTCTCCTCCCAGGCCCTAGAACAAGGCCTGCCCGAGGGCACCTGTCCGCCTAGACGTCCTCTCCCTGGTCTGAGTCACTTGCTAACCCGAGCCTTAGGGAAGGAAGCTTTGGGGTGCACCCCCACCCCCGCTGCTAGCTTTCTGCCCGGGGCTCAGCTAAGCCCTCAGTCTGCAGCGAGGGCCACGGGTACCCTTTGCCCTCTGATGGGATTTCTCCAGGTGAGCGGCGGGGGCCTCTGCCCGCAAGGAGGCGACGAGGGTGGGACAGGCCCAGGGTCTGGGACCCACGCCAAGGGGACGTCTGCCCCAGAGCTGTGCCGTCCATGGCCCGTCATGAGCAACGTGACTCCTGCCTAGAGTGCCACCTGCCTCTGGGCAGCCCCCGTCCCCAGGGAGGCAGCCAGCGCTGGGGGCGCTGCTGGCCTGGGCTGCCAGCAGCGTGTGGCTCAGCTCCCGTGAGGGGCAGCCCCTTGGCTGGGAGGCACCAAGGCGCTGGGAGTGCGGGGCAGCCTGGCTCCTCCGGGCCTTGGCGGGGGTATCGGCTGGGGGAGAGGGGAGGACAGCCCAGCAGAGGGGGTTCCCCTTTTTAGTCGATTCTCACATGGCCCACGAACTAAGAATGGCTTTTATTATTTTTTTTTGAAATGGGGAGAGGGGGCCGTAAAAAAAAGACTATTTTGTGACGCGGACATTGAAATTAAATATCAGTGTCTGTAAACAGAGTCTTAACTGGGACGCAGCAGCCTGTTTGTTGAGGGAATGCCCGTGGCAGCTTTCGCCCAGCAATGGCAGAGTTGAGTAGCTGCGACAAACCGCCTGGTCCGCGCAGCCTGAAGCGTTGCCCCCTGGCTGGGGGTAGGGGGCCCCGGAGCCCTTCGCAGGGAAGAGGAGGCTCGCAGGCTGCCGGTGCCAAGCGCCGGGCATTGCTGGTGTCTTCGTGCCGGGCCCTGAGGCCGGGGTGAGGGCAGTGGCCCAGGAGGCTTTCCCCAAGAGGCAGCAGTCAGACTGCAAGGAGGGGGAGGCGGCGTGGGGAGCGGTGGGGGGTTAGAGGCCCGGAGGGGGGCAGGCAGGCGCCAAGTTGAACAACTGGAGGAAGCTGAGGGGCCGCGGCGAGGGGAGAGGGGCAGCTGTGGGGAGTCACTCGTGGGCCTAAATTCGAGCTCAGGGAGCAAGGCTGGGTGCTGGCTCCCGAGAACCAAGGCTGTGGCCCCCCCCTCGGCCAGTGGGGCTGCCGGCCTCCGGGGAGACCCCCCTGCAGAGGGCCCCGCGGGCTGTCCTGGGGGAGCTGGCTCAGCCCTGCCCACCTCCTGATGGACCCTCCCCGTGTTCCCCCCACAGGGACGACTCTGCCGAAGTGGACGTGTACAGCCCGGCGAAGAACGAGTGGGACAAGATCCCGTCTATGAATCAGGTCTGTGCGGCCAGCGCCCGAGGCCCAGGCACTCCCACTTTGCGGCTGAAATGGCGGTGTCATGGGTCTTTGCCAGGCATTCGTGCTGGGTGGGGCCCTTTACGGGCCTGGAGGGGTGCTGGTGTCCTGGCTTTACCCTCCAGGCTCGACCGAGGCCCCGAGAGGAAGAGTGGGATCCCCGCAGCGTGGCTTAGGGAGTTCATTCATTCAAGCAGTTTCCATCTTGAGCTGCCGGCTCAGCCCTGCTCTAGGCAGTGGATACAGGAGAGAAGAGACATAATCCCAGCCCTCAGGGCCTGCTGTGGGGTGGGGGGTGGATCAGAGTAAGGGTGGACTCTGCTGTTTAGGTCTCACTGGTGAGTTGACTTTTGAGCAGAGACAAAAGGGCATGAGGGGGCGTGAGCTATAGTTATCTGGGGAAGAGTATTTTGGGCACACAGGACAGCCGTGCAAAGGGCCTGTGGCAGGGCTTGCCGGGTGGCTTCGTAGAAAAGCCCAGAGTGGCTGGAGCAGAGTGAACAGCGGGCAACAAGGATGAGGTCAGACTGGCTCCCCCCTCACCCACCCACCTTGGCCCGCAGGTGCATGTTGGAGGCAGCCTGGCGGTCCTGGGAGGGAAGCTGTACGTGTCTGGTGGGTACGACAACACGTTTGAACTCTCGGATGTGGTGGAGGCGTATGACCCCGAGACGCGAGCTTGGAGCGTGGTGGGACGGCTCCCAGAGCCCACCTTCTGGCATGGCAGCGTCAGCATCTTCCGCCAGTTCATGCCCCAGACACCCCTGGGCGGGCGCGGCTTTGAGCTGGACAGCGGTGGCAGTGACGGGAACTCGGGCCAGCCATGGCAGCGGCAGCAGCACTTGGATGAGCTGCGCTAGCCCCGGCCTGGCCCAGGACAGGCCTCAGTGCAGGTGATCGGGTACCTCTGGGGGGCGGGGGGCCAGCGACCTCGCCAGGTGCATGGGCTCTTGGGCTCTGTTGCCTGGAAAGTTTCCGTAGTTTGGAAACTCCCAGCAGCTAGAGCCCAAGCCCATTGGGAGTGCCCCTCCCTTGGCCATGGAAGGACACAGGCGCCCCCAGCCTGGGGGCCCCCAGCTCACGGATGCAGCATGTGCTCCTCTTGCTGCTGCCACCTGCTCCCACCTCGAGGGGACTGGGGAGGGGAAGGGACCTTGCGAGAGGCCTGCAGGTTCCCAGCCCCCTGTACCCGGCTGGGCCTGGAGCACCAGGGGAGGCTGGCTGCTGTGGGTCCCTAAACCTCACAGATTGAGGGGGGGGGTCTGCCTATCTAGTTCCTCGTCCCTACCAGGCCCTCATGCCAAAGCACCTCTCAGGGCTGGGGCCTCTTGGAGGCGAGCTCAGACCCAAGGGTGCAGGGGCAGGGCTTCGAGCGGGGACCTGCTGAGCATCCTGCCCCCCGGGGGGCCGTGGCAGGCGCAGCCCCTCCCCACCCCCACCCGCCTGTGTGCCCTCCCCCAGCTTGGAGACCTGTCTTTGGGCCGCTGGAGGAGTGGGCAGAGGCCCTGGTGAGGGGCTGTGGCCCTGGGAGCCTGCCAAGCAGACCCTGCAGACGTTTGCACATGGATGGGGGTGGTCCCAGACCCCAGCCCTTGGCGCGCCTGTAAGCAGAGTCTCCTGGTGCTTCTCAGGGAGGCCTCGGGCAGGGGTGCCTTAGGGATGGGGTCCAGGTGTGGGGTGTCTACAGCTTGACCCATTCTTCAGAGAAGTGGGAGAAAGCTAGAAACGGGGTGAGTTGGTTTGACCCTTCAGGCTATTTCAAAAGTGCCATTGCTCAAGCTTTCTGCAGGGTGGGGGCTTTAAGGTGCCTCTGAAGCTCAGGGCCAGCCCCAGAAGCAGGAGCTCTGGGGAGCCCCCAGCTTGGGGAGCCCCCGAGGTTCTCTGTGGCCCCTTAAGATACCCAAAGTAGCCTTTGATTGAATTCGTCCTTCTTTTCTAGAGATGATTTCTGGGCTGCACGTTATTAGATAAACTAAAAGCCTTTTGCTGGTGACCGCTTCGAGGTGTTTTCTCACCAGGAGTAAGAAAAAAAGTTGTAGAGCTATCGCTGAAGCAACTGCACTTGAAACCCTTTCCGTGACCAGGTGGCATACGTTGCTTTCCCGAGAAAGCCTTGCTGCCTTCGTTCAGCCCCAGACGCTGGCTGGGGCCGCCACCGCCCTTCCCGTCCCCTCCGCTGGGCTGCCGGTGGGACAGGGGTAGACCATCCTGCTCCAGGACCCCCCGGCCAGGCTGGACCACAAGCTCTTCTCCTCCCCGGGGTTACACCCTCCCCACAGTCGTTGCTGAGCACCCACTGTGCACCAGCTGCTGAGGGAAGGCTGGGGGTGGTGTGAGGAGGGCCTTTCTCTTCTGTTGGGGGCTTCCTGTCTGGGAGTTCCATGAGGGGTCCTGGCTGCTCAGCCCGGGGGCCCAGGCCCCTGTCCGGTTGCTGCGAGCAGAGCCAGGTAGGCAGTTGTCCTCTGCCCTTGCTGGGTGGGGGGTCTGCCCAGGGCCACCCTTCATCCTCCTGGTCCCGGTGTGCCCTCCTCCCCCTGGGATCTCAGCCCCTGACCTGCACGGGGATGGCTGCTGGGCTCCACCTGATTGTATGTGTCCCTGCCGCGGGAGGGCGGACCCCAACTGAACCCGCAGTGCTCCTGGGGCCCTTTATGGGGACTCAGCCTTCAGACTGCGGCCCCAGGCCTGTCTCTTCAGGGCCCTTGGCAGCACACAGGTGGCGGACGAGTGGCCCTCCCAGCAGCTCTTCTGGCCTCCTGCCAGACCAGGCTGTGGCCGTCAAGGTCAAGGATAGTCCAAGGGCAGCAGCTTATGGGGAGAGGCATGAAGTAAAGCTCTTTAGTTGGGACGGGGGTGCCACAAAGGCTTCCGTTCTCCTGCCAAGACCAGCCCTTCTCTTCCTAGCCCACTGTGGCGGTGCCGTCAGGGCCCTGGGCCTGAGCCCGGCTGGCTCGCTGTGCCCCCCGTGGGGCTCAGGGCCCCCATCAGGCAGCCCGGGCCCTGGTTCCTGCCTTCTCTCATCCCTTCACCATGACTGAAGGCCGCCTTGTCCCACTGCCGCTGGTACCCCATTAACAGCTGGCTCGGGTGTGGGCCAGTGAGGGTTAGGGGTATGCCCTCTGCCCGCTCTCCAGAACCACCCATGCCCGACGACCAGGACCCCGTCTTTGGGTTTGAAGGACCAAGGGTGAGGAAGAGGGATGCAGCGGCAGCCTCAGGAACAAGCTGCTCCCGCCATCCAGCGGCCCCCTTCCGGCCAGTGGTCCGGGGTCAAGGGACCCTCCAGACACCTCCCCCCCTTCCCCCACCGGCCCCGGCTGCCGTCTTCACACTGGCTTGGGGACAGATGCTGGCTGGGCTACAAGCTAAGTTATGAGAACTCAGTGACTGGTATTTAATGCAGGTCTAGCAAGGGTCCCATTTATAAGATTTCAGAGGTTTTCAGAGGATAAAGGACACCCTCTTATGTACAACGTCAAATTCCACCCCGTGTGGGGCAGATTTGCCATATTTATTTTTGTGTATTCTGTAGGCTTATGTGTCCAGGGTCTTGTTTAAGGCTTTAGGATGCCTTTCCGACTTTTTGGAATAAAAGTGTTTCCTACACGTACGACGTCTCATCCTTGTGCTGCTGTGCCTTCTGGGAACCCTTTAGATTGAGCCGTGGAAGGAAGGCAGAGAACCACGTGACAACAGCGTGGCGAGACCCCTGTGCTGACCTGGGGAAGAGCTGGGCATGCACCAGGGAGCTGAAGGGGGATCCTTTCCTGCTTCTGGCTGCAGCTCACTCCTCTGGGGGTGTGACATGGAAAGGAGGGGTGATGCCCAGGCCAGGAAGCATGGTGAGTGCCTGCAGTGACCTCGTGTCCATCCCAGAGCACATTAACCTCCACTTCCCCCTGTGGAGCTCCTCTGCTCGCAGCATTGAGGCCACACTTCAAGGGGGAAGAGTCGGGGGTTCCTCTCTCAGAAGAGCTCTCTGCAACAGGATGACCCGAGTGAGGGGAGGACCCCGAAACAAACTGGGAGTTCCCATCAAGCTTGGGAATGGCTGACAGGTCCTCTGGGTAGGGTGGAGAGCCAGCCTGAGCCAAAGGGAGAGGCAGGGCCAGGAAGAGAGCATGGCGAGGCCACGGTTTGTCTCCTTATCACCCTTTCCCCAACAGGAAGAGGTTCATAACCTGATAGGAAAATAAACCAGAAACCTGGGTGGCAGTTACTGTATTTAATACTTGCTTTAGCTCTGGGCTTCCTGGTGGGCAAGGTGTGAAAGGGAAGATGGCTAGATGAGCTTTAGGTCTAAAGTAGAAAATCGTTCCTAACCTCAAACACTGCAGGAGGGATTTAGCTTGGGGGCAGGCAGCACCAGACCACACAAGCACTGCTGGTTCAGAACCTCCCGGGCGCAAGCGCTGAGCTGAAGCAGTTTTAAACTGCTCGAGTGGCCAGGTCTGTGTACCCTCCCCTTGTGTGTAGGGAGTGCGTTTTGGTGACTGCGCCCAACGAAACAGGCAGAGGTGACAGTACATGACTTCCACAGCTGGGTGGCAAAAAAGCCTTGCGGATTCTGCCTTCTCTTGGCACATCTGCTCCTGGAACCCAGCCACCATGTGGTGAGGAAGCCCAAGCAGTGCAGGGAGGGGGACTCCCACTCCACACCCCCACCCTAAGGCCCCAGCTGGTCACCAGCATGATTGCCTCGTGAGGAAGCCACCTTGAAAGCAAATCCTCCAGACCTCAGTAAGGGCAGGTATGGTTTGTTATCCAGCAGTAGGTAACTGGCTCAGTGAGTTTTCTCATTTACCCCTTGTCTGTGAAGCTACTGTTACAATTCCATTAAAAAATGAGATCAAACTGTGAGCAGCTGGTAACCTACCCAAGACCTCAGAGCTATTAATAAAGGCGTGGAAAAAACTCATAGGTGCCTGTGCACCCCCTAAGCTATCCAGTACCTGCCCTACAGCTCCCCGGCAGCCTGCCAGGACGCCCCCGGCCACCCTGGCCTGGCCTCCATGCGCCCCAGACCTGGGCGAGCAAATGGAGCAGGGCCTCCAGGGGAAAGGGCGTCCTCTGGTGGGCACACCGCAGCTGGCAGCCAGAGCCCGCTCGACCCACACCAGCCCTCCTCGGCCCCAGGCCCTGCGCCTGTCTCCACAACGGCCAGCAAGGCCACTGCAGGGCCCCGGGCTACTGTTTAGACTCCCAGGCTTGGGAATGAGTTCTACCTCCACTACCTGGCCTCACCTCAAACATAGAAGGAAACGCAGGCACCACGTCTGCCTAAGGCTTTCTGTGCTACGATCCTGAAGAAATGAGAAAAACAGACGCAGACACGGAGAAGATCAGAGGCCAGAGCCCAAGTTCCCCTGGCTGAGGCCTTCCGACAAGACTCGGAAGCTGCCAGCTCGGCAGGTGCCGTCTCCTCCTGAGGGCGCAGGCACAGGAAGCACATCGCGGGCGTCCTGTCCGCGCTCCAGGCTCCTGGGGAACAGACCACGGCTGGCCCGACGCAGGCGAGTCCAGAGCCAGTGGGCTCCACGGGCAGGGGCGACTATGTGTCGCTGTCCTCGGGGATGGCAGCTGTGATCATGAGGGAGGGCTCCAGAACGCCCGGGCTGGCGAAGCTCTCGCCAGTGCACGTTCTCTGGCCTGGGAGCTGGGAGCCCAGGCCGGCCTGGGCCAGGGACTCCACGATCACCTCGGCCGAGCCCACCTCCAGCTCGGCAGGCGGCTGCAGCGCCACCACCACCATCTTCTCATCCTCGATGACCAGGTTCCGGAGCTTGCGCTGCCGTGGGTTGTAGTTTTCCACGCGGTCGTGGATCTCCATGTGCCTTCGCAGATGAGCCTGGAGAGGGGCACAGGGGTGTTAGGCCTGCAAGGAGGGGCCTAAGGGTGGGTGGGGTGCTCCAGGCTGGGGGGCTCGGAGCTGGGGAAAGGAGGTTGAAGGTCACGTGGCCCGGGGCCTACCTGCCGCGTGAATTTGTAGCCACATTCGGTGCACTCGAACTTCCTCACGCCCTTGTGCCTTCTGACGTGCACACGTAGCTGCTCCACAGCTGCAGGAGGGCAGGACAGTGACAGGGGCCCACCCAGGTGGGGGGAGTGGGCAGGGGTCACCCCCGGTCCTGGAGGCCTGACCGCTCCCATGGAAGCCCTCCAACTCCAGTCAGCTGGAAACGGAGCCGGCCCAGACCAGAGCTGCTCCCAGAAGCCTCCCTGCGGAGGGGTGAAGGGTGGGGATCCCAGGCAGCCCAGGTACCTTTGAAGGTTTTCCCACAGATCTGGCAGAAGTGGGGCCGGCCTTCCTGGTGGCGGCTAGCAACGTGCCTCAGGAGGGGGCCCTTCTCGGTGAAGCGCTGCTCGCAGAACTCGCAGCTGAAGGGCCGCTCGCCCGTGTGGGTGCGGTTGTGCTTGTCCAGGCTGGCTGTGGGGACAGGGTGGGGGCTCAGCAGGGGCTCAGCGGGGGCCTGGGAGGGGCGGGGGCGGGGGGGAGCCTCACCTTGGGTGCGGAAGGTCTTGCCGCAGAGGTGGCACTGGAAGGGCTTCTCGCCGGTGTGCGTGCGCAGGTGCATGTTGAGATTGGCCTTCTGGGTGAAGGCATGGCTGCAGAACTCGCAGACATAGGGCCTCTCGTTCCTGCGGGGGACATGGGGCCAGCGCCATCACCGAGGGAAGTTGCCCTTCACCTCCAAGGCAGCCGGGTCGGGTCACACCTGGCTGCAAAGCCCTGGGGACGGGCAGAGGGAGGGCTCCGGCGGGGCCAGGAAAGGGCCCACCTGCAGCCCAGGAGTGGAAGGAAACACCTGTGGAGCCCAATTCACAGGAAATGACACAGGAGACAGGGCCGAGGCCTGAGAAGTTGTCCTGCGAGACACAGAGCTGCTCTTAGCCTGAACCCCTGCCCCCAGCCGGTCCCCTAACCCCAGAAAGCTGCAGGCCTGAGATTTTTTTTTTTTTTTTTTTTTTGGGGGGGTGGAGACTCTTATTGTGCATGAATGCCAGCAAACTGCTTCCGGGCCGGTTGCTGCCTGGAGTTGGCTGCGGGGCCAGGCCCTGGTGTGGGGAATGCGCAGGCACCAACCTGTGCTTGGCCTTGATGTGCATCTGCAGGCCGTTGCGGCTGGAGGCCCGGTGCCCGCACTCCTCACACACAAACAGCTTCTCCCCGCGGTGCTTGAAAGCCTCGTGCAGCTGCAGCTCCGTCCGCGACAGGAAGCACTTGGCACAGGCGGGGCACTGCCAGGCACGGGATGGGCCGGCTAAGGGCGGGGCAGGGCCCCCAGGACGGCACCCGCCTGCCCACGCGGCACAGCCCCAGCAGGGCCCTGCCCTGGCCACCTACAGCATGGGGCTTGGGGGCTCCGTGCAGCTTGATCATGTGGCCCTGCAGGTCCTTCTTCTGCATGAACTGCTGGGAGCAGGAGGAGCACTAGAAAACAGCCGCACCGTCACCTCCGGGCAGCCACACCCGCGCAGCCCTGGCCACCCAGGGCCATCCGAGCAGAGCCTACCCGAGAGCATCTGGTGTGCAGGGCCCTGGGGTAGGCGGGGGGGGGGGGGCTGGGGCTCCTCGGCTGACCCCAGAAAGGGCTTCGCGGGAGGGTGGCCCCGGCCCAAGGGCCAGGCCTGACCTTGTAGGGCATCTCCCCGGTGTGGGCCACCATGTGCATCCGCAGCTCCAGCCTCCGGCGGAAGGTCTCCTGGCACACGGAGCAGGTGAAGACCTGGCAGTGTGAGGGACAAGCAGGGCCGGCATCAGGGGCAGCCTCCGCCTGCGACTGGGGCTTCCTCTCGCTGCTGGGAGGAGTCTGCCCGGGGTGGGGGCACACTGGGCAGGAGAGGGCAACACGTAACCCACCTGCCCTGGCAGCTCCCCACCCACCACCACACCGGGCCCTGCTCCTGTGGCAGGGTGGGGCCAGCAGCCCCCCACCACCTGTGGAAGGAGGAAGAGGGGAGCTGGCCAGGGGGCCTTTCCCAGCCGCCAGCGCCTGTCCAGGTGGAGCTGAGCCCAGGAGCCTGGGTAAGCAAATCCAGAATGCCTCTCGCCAGGTCCCTCCTGGGCTTGACCCTTTGCCCTGGGGACTGCAGTGTCCCCACCTGTGAAACCAGGGCATGGACTGGGCAGCACCCAAGGAGTGGCAGCCCTCTCCAGGTTACAGCCTCCATCTGAGACAGTGTCCTGGGGCCCTTCTGGGCACAGGCACGGTAGCATGCCCTGCCCACGGCGCCTGGCAGCCACCAAGTACCTGTTCTGAGCGGTTCATGCAATTCCGGGCTTCATGCTCCAGGAGGTTCTCCTTCCGAAAGTAACACTTTCCGCATTTGGGACACTCAAAGGGCTTTTCCCCAGTATGTTTCCTGCCAGGAGGAGAAGCCAGCAGGGGTGTGGGGGCTGAAGAGTCTGCGGGCCCCCCCCCCCCCCCCCCCCCCTGTGCAGAGAGGAGGACGTGCTGGCCCAAAGCGAGGCCAGCCCCGCGCTCAGCTCGCGGGCTCCATCAGCCCCAGGAAGCCTGGGCAGGGCACGGCTCCCTGGCTCCAGGCTGATGAGCCTGCCAGGGCACGCGCAGAGCCAGCCCCCAGTCTCCCTGCCAGCTGCAGGGGCTGGGCCTGGTAGGCCAGCACTCTCCAGAGGCACAAGTGGCCCCTGGGTCCCAACTATCTGGAAAGACAGTTCAATCTGCCAGACTTCTGTGGGCCCCACCTCCAGAATCGTGGCCAGAATCTGAACACGTCTCACCTGCACTGACACCACCTGCAGGAAGACGATGGTCTCCTGGACTGCACGCTACCTAAGCCTCCTACCTGGTCTCCCCAACAGATAATAATTAAGTTCAGTAACCAGAGGCATCCTTTAAATATAAGTCAGATCACAGCGCTCTTTGCTCAAAACCTTCCAGTGCTTCCCATTTCACTCTGAAAAAGACCTGAGAGGCCAATGGGGCTCCCCAACTGCACACGCGTTGGCCCGGCCCTCCTTTGGCAGGCTCCGCCCAGGTCTCCCCACCTTGTTCTCCCTGCTCAGCCTCCGTGCTACTCCTCCCATTTGCCAGGCTCTCCCCTGCCTCAGGGCCTTTGCCTGGCTCTCCCCTCTGCTTGGGACACTCTGTTCACTTCCTCACCTCCTCGACTTGACTCAAGTCTCACCTTTTTGGTTAGTCTACCCCCACTCCACACCATACGCCCCAGGAGCCTTATCCCTGCTCTGCTTGTTCTCTCTTCCATGGCACTCCCTTCTTTCAACCATACCATATAACGTGCTCATTTGTTATGTTTTCCATCAGCCTCACCCTGCTAGGAGCCAGCTCCAATAGGGACCTCTGTTTTGTCCTCTAATGCATCCCAAGCACTCAGAGCAGCTACCTGGCGGGTGGTCTTTGATTGAATAAGCCAAGTGAAACATGACCAGAGAGTCCACGAGTGGCATCAGAAGGGCACGTACCAACCTGGCAAAGCTGCCAGCGTCCAGAGGCTTCTCTCATCCTCTGCTGCTCTCTCACCTGTCCTCGTCCCCTATCCCAATGACCAAGTGAGGCCACCACTCTCCTAGTTCTCAGGGCCAGTTCAGCAACCTGAACTGAAGGTGGGCAAGGGCATAGTGCTCTACCTTCAAGTCTCACACGGGAGGTTCAGGCAGAACACCCCCTGCACCAGGATCTTCCCACACTGGGATTTTCCCAAGGACTCCACTGGCAGCAGCTGCCCCAAAGCAAAGCTCCAACCCCAGTTGATCAGGAAGGGCTTCCTAAAATGAACTACTGAGAAAACGTGGGTGGTCCAACCCACCACGGCAAGAAACCGCACCATGACGCACGTTACCTACTCTTCACGCCTTGCGGGGACCCTGGAGCAGCACCAACCAAGACAACTCTGCGACAACGGATCTGTCCAAGGTGTGCACTGTCTAATTCAGTAGTGGACATGGCGGCTCTAGACAAATGTCCTCTTACGCTCCGCCGACCACCAGGGCTGACAGGAACCCGGCGGCACCAGCCCTAAAGGTCAGCACCGTGGCCCAAAGCCCAACCTGCCGGCCTTCCGAGAGCCACACGGTCAGCCTCGCAGCTCCAGCTCGGGGCCACACGCGCCTCTCATCCCCTGGCAGAGGCCTGCTGGAGGCCAAGGTCCTCGGTGGGCAGAGCCTGTTGACAAAATATTCACACAGCCACCTCCAACAAGACAGCTTACAGGAGGCAAATGGAGGAGGCAGGATCTGCCCACAAGCTCGGTCCTCACTCCCTTGTGATCAGAGACACGCTAGCCCCGGGGACTGCATAGTTCTGAGAGGGAGCCCTGGTCTCTACTTAGCTCTGAATTGGGGACTCAGGGTCCCTCTCCCAACGTGGGAATCACAAAAAGGAAAAGGAAACAGAAATTTAGAATGTTTACCTGTTGTGGACTTTTAGGTAATATTTGCTGAGGAACTTTTTCTGACACGTGGGGCACTCAACCGGCACTGCCGTACCTCTTCTGTGCTCAGCGGGCTCGGCCACTCTGGGACATGCATTCAGGGCTGGCTTGGAAGCACAGAGCTTTTTGATTATGTTGGACCTCCTCCTGGTGGGTGCAGACTCAGTCTCGGAAACATAATCGCCATCCCCGTCATCCTCAACTTGAACCACCACTTCCCACTAGAGCAGAAGAGGAAACAGGAAGGGATGATGTTGCCAAAGCAGTCAGCCCTCTGGGGACTGAGCCGTCAGGGGACCCAGCTCCAATTCTACCCCAAGCTCCAATCCAGGGACATCTCCAGAGGCCTCCCTCTCGGTGACTATTTCCTTCAGGGTCCCAGGAAAGACAGCATCCGAATCCTGGATTGGAAGGGCAATGGATCTACCAGTGGGGAAGAGGAGGCTAGACTGGGTCTCCCTGGGGAAACACCTATGACCCTGATGTTGCCCACCTCACCCCAGAAAGCTGCAACCATGGACAGTTCTGACCTGCAGGAAGGCCAGCCTGAGACAGCAGGATGGAACCAGCTCCCTACGTTTGGAGGAAGCTTTCCGTTCCAAACCCACATAACAGAGATTCTACCATGGGGTCCAGATGTATCCCAGAAAAGCATCGTTCATTTCTCCCACTGCTTCCTCCCCACCTCGGCGGCCCTGGGTAAAGTACCTCATTACTCCCGCCCTGCAGCTGGGCGCCTTCAGCCTCAAAGGGCCTTGGGGGCACTTTGCAGTCCTCAGGCTCCCTTTCTTCTGTGGGGCCATGCTTCAGGGCCTGCTTGAGTTTCCCATGGGAGAAGAAAGAGTTGTCAGTCTGAGCAGAAGGACCTAGCTGGGGCCTCTGGGGACTGTGACTGCTGCTGGGCTCCTGATCCCTGGGGACCTGATCCAGAGCCCTTGCAGCTTCCTCTTCCTCCAAACCTGCTGGCTCCTTCAGGCAGCTGCTCCCATCAAGGAGCACGGGTTTCCCCAGGCCATTTGGTGCCTGTCCCACTGAGTTCTTGGGCTTGAAGCTCTGGCACAGTTCCACAGCCTCCGGCACTCGTAACTCCCTGGCTGCCAGGAGCACCTGATCCCGGTTCCCCGAGGTGAGGGCAAGGTGACCAGTGTAGAAGAAGTCCAGCAAGAGGCCAAAGATCTCAGCAAAGCCAGCAGGGAGAACAACACTGCCCCCTGAGCCATCCCCATAGAGGCTCTGGAAAAAGTGGCTGCAGCAGGCAAGAACACTCCAGTGTGCTTTGAACACCAGGCCCCCCACGTCCAGGGTGGCGTCGCAGTACTGGCCCTTCTCCCGCTGCTTGTTGAGCTCCTGCAGAACCCTCACGCTGTGCTGGACAAAGGAGCCGTCCATGGTCTGGGGGAGCCGGAGGAACACGCAACACCCTGGCCAGCCCGGCCCAGGGGGAGCAGGAGAAAGCCCTGGATCTGAGCGGAATCTAGGAAAGGAAGGGGAAGGTTTGGCTCTACTCAAACAACCACCTTTATCAGAACGAGGCTTGGGTCAAGGTTTAGAGGATGCACGCTGAGGACAGGAAGGGACTGAAAGTGTTCTGGGGAGCAGGGAGAAGTGAGCAGCCCAGAGTGGAGCTGGCCAGAGAAGATGGTGATGGCGGCACCGGCACACTGGCTGGCGGTGCGCGGAGAGAATGGCGGCGCAGAGGAGAGCCAGGGTCGTGAACGGGTGCTGGTGGGAAAAGCAAGGTTTGGGGCGCGGAGGAGGAGGGCTGGGCGCGAACTGACCCGCCGGGCACCGCGGAAGGACACCGGGCCCCGGCGGCGCGCAGGTGCGCGGGGCCCACGTCGCGCCCACAGGTCCCGCGCCGCCACACTCCCGCTGGAGGCCCGCAGCCCGCCCTCGCTCGCCCCGCGCCGCCCGACGTCCTCACCTGCGCGGGTCCTCGCTGCGCCGGCCCCGCCGCCCCCGGGCCCCAGCCGTCGCCACAGCGCGAGGGACCAACTGCCGGGGCCGTGCGTGCCGGGCCCACAGCGCGGAGACAGCGCCGTCGCCGGACGTGACGTCAAGGCGCGCCGGCCAGGGTGGGGCGGCCCGGGCTTGTAGGGACTCTAGGGCCGGCCCCTTGGGCGGGGCCACCCAGCCGACAGCCAATGGGATCCCCGGGGGGCGGGGCCACGCGGCGTGGTTTGGTCTCCGGGCTTCCCCCCCGGGAGTTGCCTAGCGACGCCAAGCGGGCGTCGTTGTGGCCCGGCTGTGGCCGAGTGCCGCGGCTCCGGGTCTTGGGGTGGCCGGCCGCGACGCCCCCACACTTGGAGAAGCGATGCCCCACCGCCTCCAGACAGGAAGCGCAGCCAAGACCCAGACGCACGTTTCACCCCTTTATTAAGCAGCTCGGAGCCCGGGCGGGGGCTCTTCCGAGGGTTCACACATCCCCAGCCGAGGTGGAGGAGCCCCAAAGTCTCCGGGACCCCCAGGCCCCTCGCACTGGGCTGACAGGAGAGCCTCACGACGATGGAGGCCTGGAAGTGCTGGGTGCTGTTGAGATCTGGGCAACAGAGGATCACATAGCGCTTGGGGAGAAAATAGCCGCTGAAGCCGCCGCTCAGGCTGCTCAGCACGGCCCGCACGTTGACGGCTGGCATGTACTGGCCCTGGGAGACGCTGGCAGTGGTGAAGTAGGCAATCAAGGACACGAAGCTGAGGAACAGGCTGAAGGTGACGCATTGGCCTCATTGTAGTTTTCCGGCAGGTCCTTGCCCAGGTAGCTGCAGGTAAAGGCACTGATGGAGAGGAGGCCATTGTAGGCAAAAGCCATCATGAAGCCCGAGGAGCTGGCCTCGGTGCACTCAAGGAGAACCAGCTGAGGGAAGCGCTGGTATTCCCTGGTGGGCCGTGGGGTCCACACCGCAAGCCAAAGCATACAGATAAGCAGCTGGGCCTTTGAGCTGATCACCACAAACTGCCTGGCACCATGGTTTTGGACCCAGGCATGGTAGAACGTGGGTATCTTGACAGAAAACTTGAAGATGAAAACCAGTTGGAAGGAGCGGACTGTCAGGCAGGACAGGAAGATGGCAAAACTGAGGGCAAAGAGGGCTTGGCACAGCAAGCACGTGGGCAAAGTGGTTCCCCAAAGAAGCAATAGAGGCTGCAGCTGCTCCCTGCCAAGGAGCCCAGCATGAGGAAGCACAGCCTGCCCCCTGCTGACCTCACCACAGGGGTGTTGAGGTGCCAGGCAAACAGGCCAGCCGTCCCAACCAGCAACAGTAGCAGCAGCGTGTTCCCCGCCAACAGCACCCAAGAGGTGGGCTCACACCAGGTCAGTACCACCACGGTGCGTGGAAAGCAGGTCTGGCTTCCCTCCGGTGCCCACTCTTCATTCCCACAAGGCTGGCACCTGTGGGGGTCTGGAAGAGACGGTAGAGGCGGCTCCTGAGAGCCAGGTGAGCAGAGCAGGCCGGGATCAGGGAGGCCGTTGAGGCTGACCAGATGCTGGGAGAGCTGCCGCACAGGAGCGAGGGGGTGATCCTGCCTGGACAAGCACTTCCTCAAGGTGGCTGTGTTAACCACAGGTTCTGGAGACACCTGGGAAGGTTCTGGATGGCTCCTGACCCCAGAAGGGATTTGCAAACCATGAGGCCCCCACAGAGGGCCTACCCTGGTAGCTCTGCCCACGATCCTCAGAAAGGAGCAAGCAGCATTTTCTTCTGACCCCTGGCACTTTCACTAACCAAACCAATCCATCTTCCTGCCCTGCTCCTCCATGGTTTCTCTGAGTTCTGGCTTTCTGGGGACAGAAGAGCTGCATTCCCATCACAGCAAACTATTAAGGGAAGATCTGGCCTCAGGAATCCAGCACTGGCTAGCCTTCAGCTCCCTGGATTTAGCTGACCTTGACCTTGCATCACTGAGTGGGCGTGCTGGTTGTGTCTGCACTCAGGCCAGGCTTTTCAAGGTGCTGCTTGTCCCTGGTATGGGAAACAGAAGGGACTTTATACAGATAAGATGGGAGCATACAAAGGGAACAATAACTGCATCCCTTGCGTAAAATAAAGACGTACACAAAGGACTGCATCTGCAGGAGTGTGATGGGAGCTCTTTAATAGAGGCTGCTTAGGTCTGAGGCTTTTCCGTGGGTGCTTTCTCCCTGCTTGAATTCACACTGCTGGCAGTTGGTCTCTAACCCGTACCTAAGTACTGGAGTTGGGGCCGAGGATGCCCACACTGTGTCCCGAGGGCCGTCCTTGCCTCTGCAGACCCCATGCTCACTCACCACTCTTGTTGAGGAAGGTCCCAGCCTCACACAGCACACACGCAAAGCAACGGTGGTGTCACGGGAGCACACGGACTCGGGCACCTGTAAGCAGCACAGAAGTTCTGCAACCATGTGGGTGGAGGGGCCCAAGGCAAGAGGACAGAAAGGGACAGATCCCTGCATCTGCCCGCCCGGCTCACTCCCAGCACTGAGCCCTTGGTGGTGTGAACCGATGCCCGGTGGGAATCTGTCTGCCAGTTGCCAATGGTGCTTCTCTGGCAGGCCTGGGTAGAGTGATGATGACCGGGGTCCTGGGACCCCCACCTGCTGTGGGTAAGTTGTGTCAGCAATGCCCCCGGCTACTCGTGCGCAGTCACCTGGTGAGTGGCCATGGCCCCAGTACCTGATTGTCTTTTCTGTGCCACTGGATCTTGGTCTTATTTATGTCCAGCCGAACTGGAGACCACGTGTAGGAGCCGATGACCCTGAAGGTCCAGTGTGGGCCACTCCAGTCCCAGGAAATTATGTCATAGCCACTGAGGGGGTCCCCATTGTCGTCAAAGGTCACAGTGTGCTCACGTAAATGGAAATTCACCTTCCGGATCTGCTCCAGAAGCTGAAACACGATGGCACTGTGAAGCCACCATGGATGGCACAGGCTGCTTCCCCTCCGCCCTCCTCTACCCGAGGAACCCTGGGCTTCCGTCCTGGGTGGTTTCAGTCCACCTTCCAGGAGCTGGTCCCCTCCTCAGAGCCCCTGCCCCTCCTGGGAGCCACCCAGCTCCCCAAGTGAGAGGTCTCCAGGCAGGATCTTGTCTTCAATGCTTCGAGGGCATGGTGGGTGGGAGGAGGCAATGTTCAGAGTAGAAAAGGTTTCTGGCCCAGAGAAGGGGTCGGCCCCCAAGTCAGCAGCCTTGGGGATCCCCCCACCCCTGCATGCAGGGTGGCCCGAGGGTGGCCACTCTGCCTTCCTCCAATGCTCACAGGGTTACTGGGGCTGGGCTGCCTCACCTGCCATGGCTAGACCTGACCCACGGAACAGGCCCCAGAGGAACAGCCCAGGAGCTGGTGGAGGCCATGGGCCACGGCGTGCACAGCCTGGTACGTGTTGTAAGCAGAACTCATGGAGAAGGTGCTGAGCCTGGGCGCGTGGTCTGCTGTGAAAGCCCGGCACTCTGTGCAGAAGTGATTGCTGTTGCACTGGGAGCCGTGGGGGCATGGCCTGGGGGCCCCCTTCTCTGCCCGGACATAGGCTGCTTCAAACTCCTCCAGGCCCATGACCTGCCTCTGCTGGATGGCCACGCCCAGCACCGTCCCGATGCCCCTGACCCCGGGCACCTCGGTGACGTGCGAGGAGATGGCCCAGGCTTCCGAGGCGACCCACACCTTGTCCGTCAGGCTGGCCAGCACCACGGCCTGGAAGAAGACCCTGGCTGGCTGCGTGCTGGCAAAAACGACCACCACAGTAGTCCTGGCCCCGGCCAGCCGGCGCATCATGCTCTGCATCCTCTCGTCGCCCACCTGGGCAGAGGAGGGCACAATGTCCTTGAAGGCAATGCAGATGCCCCTCTGCCCGGCCTGGTTCTCCAGCGCCTGCACCCCCAGCTGCCCGTAGTCGCCCTCGCTACCCACCAGCGAGACCCAGACCCAGCCGAACCTCTGCAGCAGCAGCACCAGGCTTCACCTGGTGCCTGTCCCTGGGGATGGTGCACAGGAAGGAGGGGTACTGCCACTTCCTGCTGAGCGCCAAGCCGCTGGCCGCATAGCTGATCTGGGGGGAGTCGGGTCAGGCGTTCAGTAGAGTCCCCCCTATTGGAACCCCTCCCTCCTCATGCTGGGCCCCATGCTAGACGCTAGGGTGTAGAAGACAAGGCTGAGCCTTGAGAAAAGAGCAGGGTGGGCCTCACAGGGAGGGTTCTGTCGGAGAACTAGGAGTCTGCTTGATGGCCACGAGGGAGGGTCGGGCATTCTAAGCAAAGGGAGCAAAACCTGCATGCAAGAAATACAATAGCAGTGTGGGGACCCACAAGGAAGTCCAATGTGCCAGAGGGCCAGAGGCCAGGAAGAAGAAGAGCGTTAGTGGGTATGGCTGGCCTGGTCAGGGAGGCCCCCACCTGCAGGCCTCAGGGAGCCCTAAGGCTCTGGCAGAGAAGAGGCATGCTCAGACTTGGGTTTTAGGGGTTCACCTCTCATTTCAGTGAGGAACATGTTGGAAAAGGCTCAAGACCAGAGTCAGGGAGCACCCTTGGAAGACTGGTGAAACACTCCAGGAGAGAGATGGTGGTGATGTAATTCAAAGGTGTGGCAGTGGAGAAGAGAGGATGGGCAGTGGAGGAGAGGTCAGAGGGTCAAAGGAGAAGCCGTGATAGCTGACTACACGTGGGGAGCTCGGAGAGGCAGGAGCTAGTTAAGACTTTGGGTTTCTGCCCTGGGTAGAGACGTTCGTGCTGCCAGGTGGGCTGGGGAGGGGATGCAGGAAGAAAAGAGGATTTTGTTGTGGAGGGGAGAGTTCATTTGGGGCCTTCTGGGTCCAGGAAGTGGAGACAGATGTGCGGTGAGCACCTGGAGATGGGTGTGGCTAGAGAATGGGAAACCAGAGCCGCTGGGCCCAAGGCCTGCCTGGGAAGGGGAAGGAGCGAGGGGGACAGGTCTGCTTTGCAGGCACCACCAGCTTCTCAGGTAGGGGAAGAGGTGCTACAAGGGAGAGAAGCGGAGCGGGGCGGGGCAGGATGGTCATAAATGCCAAGGAAAGAGGTTCATGGGAGGACTGGTCAAAATGTCATTTAAAAGAACACGGAAGGGAAGCGGCTGTGGCTGTGGCTCAATCAGTAGGGCTCCCGTTTACCATATGGGAGGCCCTGGGTTCGGTTCCCGGGGCCTCCTGGTGAGGGCAGGCCCGCCCACACGGTGTGGTTGGCTGACCCAGCGAGCGCAAGCAGCAAGGGGGGGATAAATGAATAAATAAATAAAATCTTTAAAAAAAAAAAAAAAAAGAACACGGAAGGCAAAGAAGGCCCCAAAAGCATTCACTGGCCTTGGAGGTTTGAAAGGTCTTTTAGGTCACAGCAGTGACAAGCACGGGGGGCAGAGTCCAGGGCAGTGTGCTGAGGAGTGGAGGGAAAGATGGAGGAGCGTCTAGGAACAGAGGAGGGTGGCGAGGGCTCGGTGGCAAGGGGACAGAAGGTGGGACGTGACAAGAAGTGCCTGGAAGGGGTCCGGGAGGCAGGCAAGCTGCAGAGGAACCACTCAGGAGAGACGGACGAGGCAGAAGAGAGGGGCATAGCTGACGTGCCAAGGACAAGGGGACAGGACGGAACTGGGACCAGGCGGAGGTCTGAGCTCCATGATTGCCCCAGGAGGGAGGGAGGAGGGGTGGGCCGATACAAGAAGGTGGGGAGTGGAGGGTGCTCTGTCCTCAGTGCAGGTGAGGGAACACCTGAGGAGAGCTGGCAGTGAAAGGCGGGGGGCAGGGGCGACAGGCGTGGGTTCTGTCCACCAGGGCTGAGGCCAAGGGTCCGGAAGGAACATGCGGGAAGGAAGGAATGCTGGGGCGGCCTTTGGGAGAGCCACAGACCTCTGCCGCCTGACTAAAGCACAGTGGCCACCCAGGAGGACCATGGGGCCAGGCTGGCCACAGTTGGCACAGCGGCTCCTTCCAACCCACCTCCGCCCACGCCGGAGGAGCCGTTGGAGCTGGGGGCTGGACCTGCTGGGGAGGGCAGTGGGCACGCTGCCGAGGCTCCAGCTTACTAGGGGCACCAGGAAGGGGCTCAGCAGGGCCGCAGAGGTGGCAGCTTGGTCAGTGCTGTCCGGCCCAGTCACTGCCACCGCCTGGGGGGAGGGGCAGGCAAGGTCTTCCTGGATCTCGAGGTGGCGCGTGCCCTGCTGGGACAGCAGCCTCAGCATGGCATACAGGTTGGCTGACGCTGAGCACACGTCATACAGCTCGTACCCCAGGGCCACGCCAGGCGGCAAAGATGTGGAGTGTCAATCTCCTCAGTGCCAAACCGCATGGCCTGGAACAGGTGGTAGCCGTGACCATTGAAGCTATTGGGCCTAGAGCAAAGCCGAGAGGGGTAAGGCCCTGCTGAGAACCGCTGCCCTCCTAGAACCCCAGCCTTTGGGGCAGCAGGAGCCTCTGAGGTCAGCTGTCCAGCCCCTACAGCCACGACCTCACCCTGGGCCCAGGAGCACACAGCGTGTTACTAGGCCCTGGCAGAGCTGGGAAACAAGTTGGAGAAATGCCCCTACACCCCCCTGTGGACAAGCATATTAGCATTTAATGGCTCCCACAGTCCTGTGACTAGTGCTTCTCAGCAGGCACAGGTGTCCCTCTTGGCCCACTTTGGGACCTACTGCCCAGAACCCATCAGGGAATCAGGGACGTGCTGGAGACATGACTTGGCCCCCGTTTGAAGTGTGCCGACCCATTCCATTTTCCAGTCTCTCGATTTGTTAGAAGGTTTTTTCCTCTTTCCATCACTTCTCCTAGTCATTCCCGGGAAGGTCAGTGCCACCTGCCCGTGTCAACCCCTCGCTTCTGTGAAGCCAGTTTTCATGTGTCCCGCCCAACCGCTCCTGCCAGCTTGCATCTCCTCCTCCCAGCCACCACCTGCAGCTCTTTGGGCTGCCCTCGGGTGCCTTCCGGACCTTCCTCCCAGCCCTCCAGGTATGCTCCAGGTACGCTCCAGATCCTGGGCATCCGGCTTCGGGGCCCTGGTAGCCTTCTCCAGCCTCCCGAACCTGGGACCAGCACAGAGGGCAAGAGGCTCTCTTCTTTCAAAGAAAAGCCTCTATTTTTCTCTGCCTTGGCTGTCAACCCCTGAAGGGGCTCCCCTAATTGTTTTTCACTAACCTGTGACGCACCTACTACTATGCATCCCCCGCCCGCTCCCCACAGAGAGCCACACCTGCCATGTGGGAACTTGGGGAAGAGATGGGAGAGCAGGGAAAGGCTGCCCTCGCTTACTCCTGCCCAGCTGGTTAGGTCACGAAGCCAGGAAAGGACTTGGGCGGAATTTTAACACAAAACACTCTGACAGCAAGGACAAAACAACATGCTAAAGTGGAAAGCGGGCAGAAGTTTCCCAGGGCTTGCAGGTGGCAAGTGTGGATTGGGGGGAAGGGTTTGTGGGTAGTTCAAGTGAGGGATCTGGCCTCAGTGAAGCCCAGGGGCCCTGTAGGCACAGGTGCCACTAAGTGATGGTTCTGCTCACCTGTCACATAGGGTCACCTCAGGGGTGCGTCTCACCCCCACACAGTAAGAGTGGAGAGGGAACAAGCCTGCAATGAGGTAGTCCCCCCCGGGGGGAGGCTGAAGTCAGGAGAGGGCTCCATGGTGTGACAGCTGAAGGCCCAGCAGCAAGAAATGGAAAGCTGCAGGCCCTCCAGGTGAGCTCGGCCCAGGATCATGCTGGCTCTCGCTCCACGCAGTCCCGCAGGGCTCAGCAGCAGCCCCCGCCAAGGTCAGGGCTGGTTAAATAGACTAGACGGCAGCTGCGAGACGCACAGCAGCCTCATGCCTCTGCAAGGCCTTCCGGGCCCGCGGGCCCACTCAGGAACTGGGTGGGGTGACGGCATGGATGCAAAACCAGGCGGCATGGCGACCCTTCCTCTCTGGACCTCGCACTGCCGCCGACCCAGAGCCCCGGCGTTTAGTTCGAGGCGAGGGAGTGGGCGGACGTGAGCCAGGGGGTGCAACGCGCAGCTGCGGGTTTTTACCTGGGCCTCAGTTTACTGGATGAGGCGTGGCTTCGAGTTGAACCCCCTTCCCCCACTACCCCCCCCCGTCCCCTAGTTTTCTGACAATGACATTTTGAGCGGATCCTCCAGGTTTCATTTGGTTACCTAGCACCCCGGGCGGCTCTCTTCTGCCCAAAGACAAATGCATGCAAACAAAGGGCATGCAAATGGCCCTGTTTTGTTTACGAGGCCAAGCCCCGGGCTTCTGAGCAGGGACCCGGCTGCAGAAAGCGCCCCCGTGGGTTTCCGGAGCGGCGGCCCCCGCGGCTGGGCCGGGCCTCTCGGCTTTCGCTCTCAAACCGGCCGCGCTGCGGCTCTGCAGGCTGGGAACCGGGCCTCGGCGGGCCGCCCCGCCCCGAGCCCTCCAGGCGTTGCGGCCCGCGCCTCCGCGAGGTGGGGACGCTCGGGGCTGCGCTGCCGGGCCCGCCGGAGGCCGCCGGCAGAGGGCGCCCGCCGCCCCGAGGCCGCTCCTTGCTCCGACTCGACGGGCCCGAGGCGGGGCGAAGAGGTCTCGCGAGAGCTGCGCGCGGGAGGCGCCGGCGCGCGGCATGGAGGGCGCGCTGCTGCTGGGGAGGCTGGGGAAGCGGGCGCCCTCCCGCTCCGTGTGGCTGCGGGCCCGCAAGGCCCGGCCCCAGCTCCTCCTCAGCCGCCGGCCCCGCCGCCGGGTCGCGACCCTGCGATGGTGCGGCCGGCGGCGACTGCGGCGACTGCGACGGCGGCTGTTGCAGGCCCAGGCGGCGGGCGTGGATTGGAAGGACGCGGGCTGCCTGGTGCCCGGCGCGGCGGCGGCCCGGCAGCCCCAGACCGCGGCACCCCGCCCAGCCCCGGCCGCCGCCCCCGACCCGGACCCGGACCCGGACCCGGACTCGGAATTCTCCTCGAATCAGTCCATCCCGCCGCCGGTGGTGGCGGGCCCGGACCGCGTGGTGGTGCTGCTGCCGTTCCAGCAGGTGGGTCTCGCTGGCGGGAGCCCCTGGAGGGCGGAGAGGGGTGGACACGGAGTCCCCGGGAGTTGCAGCCGGGGAGGAGACTGCGGCAAATTGAGTCCGTCCGTTCCCCGAGGTGGTAATGCTGAGCAGTCGGTGGACAAGGACCCCTTCTGAGGGGTGTCTTGCCATTCGGTGGTCCTTTGTAAGGAGAGTGTGTTAGTGTCTGTCTGAACCATGAGGGCGAAGAGCTGGGTTCATGGGGCCCCTTTGTTCTTCCTGCTGCCATGGGGTATGATCTTAGGCTAAAAGAGTCATGGACCTGATGATCACCCAGGACAGTGTAACCATTTGCTTAGAAACCAGCCGCCTTTTGATATGTGAATAGTTAAGATTCTTCAGTTTTTCAGTTGTTGTTAGTAGAATCTGTAATGTTATTTCTTTTATTTTCTTTACTAGCCTCTTGTTTTTGGTGGCCTCTGTAGTGTGACTTGCCTGTACGGCCAGGTGGAGGTGCTTGGTTTTACCCTCAGGCCAGGCCAGCCTGCCTGTGAAGTCTTCTCAGCCTATACCCACGCTCTCTTGAGTATCAACCCAGTTCATTACTTGATGCCTGAGAGAAGCAAGAAGGAAATGAAGAGGGAGGCCCGAACTTTGCTCAAAGCTCATCTTAACCGGGGTAATGAAAAGAACTGGGTAATGTACTGAGAGCCTACTGTGATAAAGCTAATAATTTTTAAATGCTTGCTGAGATCTAGGTATTGCGCTAAGTAAGTACTTAACATTGTCACAACAGGTCCTGAGAGTGAAAGTACTATATTCACTATTTTATAAATGGGAAATTGCACAAGGCCATGGAGCTAGTATGCTGCAAAACTTCTCTGTCCAGCAAATGTGTTCCTATTAGGCAATATGGCCTCCTTTAAAAGGCTGTCAAACATAATTCCTACTCTCAAAAAGTTTGTAATGTGTCCGAGGAGGTGACAATACTAAAGGGCAAGGAATTTATCTGGGTCACTGTTTATAAGGTCATTTATCTTTCTGTTCACAGGTGACAGATGTCAGTTGATGAAGTATTTTTCTCCTCTGTGTTCCATTGTGATACTGCAATGTCTGAAAACCTCAACCACAAACTTCATACTCAGCCAACCAGGTTTATCTCCTGTTTTCTTACAAAAGGTAAATCTACCTTTTGTAGATTTTGTAGATTTGAGATTTTTGTGGATTACTTGCACCAGAACAGTCACATAACATGACATTTGTAAGATGCTTTCTTGGAAGGTCAGTCTGCTCATCTTACAGAACTTAATACATGTACACGGTAAAAATACTCAGCATAGAAAGGTATAGAATGAAATATGTTTATCCTCCCCCTCCTCAGTTTCATTTCCAGCAGAAGCCTCCATTTCATATTATAGTTTGTTAAATGCCTTTTAGTTTTCTAATGGTTACCTTTATGAACTCAAATAGATGCTTAACTAAGTCTCTATTACTTGATTTATTAACCTGAGATAGTATAAATTGCTTCCAAACCATGAATGCAAAATTTAAATGTATTTGTGCTTTCTTCCATCTCTCCTTCCCTCCAAATTTTTGCTGGCCATATTATTTCCCAAAGGCAAGTTCTATTCCTATAATTGTCTTCCATGAGCCAATAGGTTGAGTCTAAAAGTTGGGGAGCAATGTACTGTATTTATAAGTCCCTCATTCAGTAGAATGCCTACTATTTGCTAGGTGCTAAGAATGTATCAGTGACTAAAACAAAAATCCCTGCCTCCTAGAGCTTTATATTCTAGTTGGGGAGAGACAGAACAAGCAGAGTAGATAAGCCAATATGTTGTATGTTAAAGATTTAAGTGCTGTGGAGAAAAGCTGCAGGAAATGGGGAGGCCTTTTTGTTCTTCAATGTGGTACTTAAAGAAGACCTCCCAGAGAATGAGGAGAGGAGCTGGCATTAGTCAGCAGGAACTGCCAATGTCAGGGCACGCAAGGGAGGCCAGTCAGCCTGGAGGCAGTAGAGGGGCTCAGGTCATGCAAGGCTCTGGCTTTTACTCCAGGTGGGTGCGAAGCCCCTGGGCGGTTTGGGGCAGAGGTATGATAGTATCTGACTTAACAGGATTACTCTGGTTGCTGTGTTGAGAACACACCGAAGAGGCAGGGAGACCATGTAAAAAACTATTTCTGAAGTCAAAGTAAGGGCTGACGGTGGCAGTGGCCTTAACCAGGGATGTGGTTAGAAGTGTTCCAGCTGTAGATGTGTTCCAAGTGAATGGAGCCCGCAGGATCAGCAGACTGGCAGGATGTGCAGTGTGGGGAAGAGTCGAGGAGTAACACCAGGCTTCTTGGCTTAAGCAGCTGGGCGCACGGAGTTGCTGTTGACCGAGATGGGGGAACTGCAGGCAGAGCACGTTTGGAGATGCCTGTTAGACATCCAATGGGATATGTCAAGTGGGCAGCTGAATATGTGAGTCCTGTAGTTGAGGGAAGAGGTTAGAGATAGAAATTTGGGAGTTATCGTCAGAGAGAGTAGCAAAGGCTACGAAATGGGCTGATGACACCAAGGGGATTGATGTAGATAGAAACCAGAAGGTTCAGGGTCTGAACTCTGGGGCACTCCAAGAAGGGGTTGGGCAAAGATGAGGGAGACGAGAAGGAGCAGCCATTGACATTAGAGGAACCAGGTGAGTGACATCCTGGAGGCTAGGCAAGAGTCTTTTAAAGGAGGTGTGTCAGATGTTGCTGATGGTAAAACGGGGACTGAGAAAGGATCGCTGGGCATGGAAGCATGGCCTGGACAAGAGAGGCTTTAGGGCTTTTAGGGGGAGTGAGGGAAGCCTCATTGGAATGAGGCCAAGAGTCTGGGAAGAGAGGAACTCAAGGAGTTAGCAGTAAGAGTTTGGTTTTGTAGAGTTTAGCTGTTAAGGGAAGAAAATAAATGAAGCAGTAGTTGGAGGGGGAAGGATGATTAAGAGAGTTTATTTTAAAAGATGGATGAAAAACCCAGCGTGTTGGAACGCAGGTGGGCGTGATGCAGAGGAGGGAACCCCAGTGATGCTGTAGAGAGAGTGACTGGAAGCGGGTCAGTGGGTCACCTGCAAGGGACCGGGCGTGGAGGGGTTGGCCTTAGTGCAGGCAGCTCACAGTAGCCAGGGAAAATCCCCAGGATAGGGCCAGAGGCAAGCAGAAGTCCTATTTCCTTTACCACTGGGAGATAGAATCAAGGTCAACAGCTGGTGAGAGTGGGGGAGTGGGTAGATGTTAAAATTTGAAGGGAGAGAAGATAGGAGTTAAGAGCAGGGCAGTGAATGGGTCAGGAGGATGTAAATTTCATTCACTGCAGAATCCAATATGGCATCAGGCCTTAGAGGAAGAGGGGAACTCAGTGTCACCAAGCCTCTGCCACTTGAAAGTGAATGTTCCAAATGCCAGATAAGCACAATCTTTTTTCGTTTATTTTCAGCTTGCTTTATTTTGTTTCTGGAACATACTCAACCACCACTGTTTATATTCTTTATCCCATGGGTTCATACATTCTGGAGTAGCTTTTCCTATAAGCAGATAGTAAACTTTAGATGATTTTATTTTATAAAATGGTTTTATTTTGCTCTCAGTGGTTGATATTGTTGAGCAGAGTGTAGAATTGTAAGTTCAGAAGAATTTTTCCTCAAAACTTTGAAAGCCTTTGTATTAGCCAAAGGGGTGCTAATGTGAAATACCAAAAACAGGTTGGTCTTTACAAAGGGTATTTATTTGGGGTAAAAGAAATCCACAGATAGCAGGCCATAAAATGTTAAGTTTCTTCTCAC
The DNA here is from genome assembly GCA_026826555.1 of Tolypeutes matacus. Classification (NCBI taxonomy): domain Eukaryota; kingdom Metazoa; phylum Chordata; class Mammalia; order Cingulata; family Chlamyphoridae; genus Tolypeutes; species Tolypeutes matacus. Next base: position 2,508,804 of record JAKSZT010053883.1, on the reverse strand, counting down.
CAAAGTTCATTGCCACGTGCTGGAGCAGGACAGCTGCCGATGTTTGCCAGGGTTCAGGCTTCTGGGGTTCCTCTCTTCCCGGGGCTGCGTTTCTCTCCAGGCTTAGCTCTTCTGGTTCCTCCACAAGGTCAGCTGTAGACTATCAGGCGAAATGCAAACTTCTCTTCTCCTGGGGCCTTTCCTCCAACATCAAAACTGCTTCTCAAAAACTGCTTCAACTATGTTCTTGCCATGCCTTTTATATTTGATTCCCCACCCAGCAAGGGGTGGGGCTCAGCGCCCTACAGACATGGCCCAGTCAACACCCTAATCATAACTTAATCATGCCCAGATTAACAGATCAGTTTACAAGCATGATCCAATTATATTTTTGGATTTCATAATTACATTAAGTTGGCCAACGGCTACAGCCTTGTTCCATTGTTTTCTAGAGTCCAGACTTGCTAATATGAAGTCTTGCACCAGGCTGATTCTTGTTCCTTTGGGGATACCTTCGTCCTCAGTGTGGACAGATTGCCGAGGAGTGGTCATGGGGGACAGGAGGCTATTCAAGCCGAACCTCGTCTGGTCCAGCTCAGGATGGGTTCTTCCGTTCGTTTGCGTTCTCCCTGGTTTTCTGGCACTTCTGCTAAAAAGTTCTTAACTTCAGGGACTTAGCTGCTATGTCTTTTCCACTCTATTTGCGTATGTTTTATCTTTGTCTTTTTGCTTTATATTTTTGGAGATTGTCTCGACTTTATTCCAGAACAGCAACCTGGTCTACAACTGTGGTCCCTTCTTTTGCTTAATTATGTTTTTAGAGTTTCTTATGGCAAATCATTTTTAAATTCCTATCAGTTTCTTTTTCTCTGGAGTCTCTTGCTAAGGTGATGGTAGCTTGGAAGTGAACATAAGATGTGAAAATAGGCATGTGGGTGAATTCAGGAGGGATAGCACTGCAGGTTGGATTTGGGGAGTGTGATAAAGGAAGGGATCAAATTTCTCTTACGTACCTCACAACTCCATGAGGTGTATTAATTTAGAACTGAAGAGAGTTGTGTGTTTTTTCACCTTTTCTTAAGTTTAAATTGTTAATTTCAGAATCTGACCTCCAAAAATACTGCTGGCTATTTAAACTTGAGGCCTATAGGCATTCAGAGAACTAAAAGGAAGAACGGCCTCCGTTTAACTGAGAGTGTCATTTCAGCAGCGGAAGAGTTAGTCAGTGTTTCTTGTGGTAAGTAATACGTATCGATAAATTTGAGAGTTTTTTCCACAAAAGCTTCAGCAGGTTATTACTCGTTAGAGTCCTAGAGAAGAGGACTAATTATACATCTTGATGTTTGTGTCACTTCCAGAAGAGGTGGATGGCTGCCCTGTCATTCTGGTTTGTGGGCCCCAGGACGTTGGAAAGTCAACGTTTAATAGATACCTGATTAATCGGTTGTTAAATAGGTAAGAATACTTTTATTCTTTTGCTATATTGCTGGATTTGGGCATGAAGTAGAATTGTTGATTTAAAGAATTTGAGAGGTGTGGCTGCTGGCTGCTGAGTGGAGAGCATGTACAGTGGGGTCGGCTCAGCTGGGTGACAAGACCATGTGTTTGCAGTGCTGTGCAGTGTGTGATGGAGCTCTCAGGGCAAGTCTAGCTCGGCTTGCTGGTAGGTGAAGACATTTGGTCTCAGCATCTGGATTTGTCCAGCTGATATTTCTGAATCCATAGATTCAGAGCAGGGATAAATGTGTTTTAAAGATGGAGCTTCAGAAAAGACCAAGTTGTATTGAGATAATGAATGGACACTTATTACTTAGCTACAGCACTTTTTCTCCATCATTGGGATTAGTAGTCTGAGAAGAAAGAAGTTGATGGTTTTCTGCAGTGCATTCTACCTAGAAGGCTGAATTCTGTCCTGTGTGTTACATGCAAATCTTAAAATGTGATTTATCCTTTTATACAGTAAAAAGCTAGTTGAAGATTTTCTTTCTTTTTTTTTTTTTTTTTTTTTTGTTTTGATTTTCAGTATTTCCTGTGTCGACTATATGGAATGTGACCTGGGGCAGACAGAATTTACTCCTCCTGGCTGCATTTCTCTACTTAATGTTACAGAACCAATTCTGGGTATATATGAAATGTTTTTGTTTTGTTTTTTGTTTTTATTTTTAAAGATACTTAGATTACATAAGTGTTACAGAACAAATGTTTTTTTAAGTGTCTTGCTTTTATAAAATTAAAAGCTAATGGTATTCATGAAAAACTCGAAAGAATATAAAAGCATAAAATGAAAAAGCGAACATTGCCCTACTAAGTCATTATTGACCCATTGCTGCTCCCCGAACCCCTAAAAACAAATTATGTTCCTTCTCTAGGGTTCCACTACAGTAAATAAAACTACTATCCATTTTATTTTTCTTAAATTAGAAACACACTTCTCTCTAGTATTAACATCTTATATAACCCTAGTACAATTACCTAAACCAAGACATCAGTGTTGTACAATCCTACTGACTAATCGCGTTTCTCCAGGTACCTCACGAGTACCCTTTTTCTGGTCCAGAATCCCACGGTGCATTTTCTTGTCATGTTTCCTTAGTGTCTTCCAGTCTAGGAGGGTTCCTCAGCTTCTCTTTGTCCTCCATGAGGAGATTATCCTTCCTCCAATGAATTGTCTGCACATTGGTTGGAAATCATTTGCCCATCTATGAGTGTAATTGTGAACTCTTCAGCGCCGTTGATCTTTTATCCGGCTTGATGCCAGGGCCACACTGTCTCTACTAGTGCGGCTTTATAATCAGCCTTTGCGTGAGTCCTCTAACTTTCCTTTTTGCAGGTTGTACTGGCTATTTTATGTCCTTTGCATTTCCGTATGATTTTTTTTTTTAAGTAATTTGTTTTTTATTGTGGTCAAATATATGTAATCTAAAAATCATTGTAACCATTTTAAGTGGATGATTTTTTTACATTATATGTTGAAAATACTGTGTAACTTCACCACTACCTATTTCTAGATTATTTTCATCATCCCAAGCCAAAGCTCATTTAGCAGTAACTCCCCACTCCCTCCTCCTTTCACACCTGGTAACAATATTCTGCTTTCTTTCTCTAAGGATTTGCTTATTCTAAAGTATTTTATGTAAGAGAAATCATGCAGTATTTGTCCTTTAGTATCTGACTTAGTGCACTCAACACGTTGTCTTCTGGGGATTCATCCACATTGTAGCTTGTACCAGCACCTTCTTTTTACAACTAAATAATATTCCATTGTATGGTTGTACCACATTTTGTTTATCCATTCATCTGTTGGTGGGACACTTACGTTGCTTCCACTTTGTGGCTGTTGTGAAATAATGCTGTGATAAACATTGATGGACACATATCTGTTCAAGTCCCTGCTTTCAGTTCTTTGGGATGGAATTGCTGCTTATACGGTAATTTTATGTTTAACTTTCTGAGGAACCGCCAAGCTGTTCCACAGTGGCTGCGCCGTTTTCCATTATCACAACAACGTACTAAGGTTCCTCTTTCTCTAGCTCCTGTCTAACACTTGTGAATTTCAGTTTTGTTTTTTTTTTTTAAATAACTATCCTGGTGGGTACAAAGTGTTATCTCATTATAGTTTTTTTTTTTTTTTAATCAATTTATTTAAGTATATCACTCATACGTGAACATACATAAACTATAAGTGTTCAGTAAACATCGTGATCTTACAAAACAAACATGTATAACATCATACAGGGCTCCCACACATCACCGCCCCCCCCCACAAACATCCTGCATTGTTGTGAAACATTTGTTAACGAATCATGGAAGAGCATCGTCAAAGTATTATTACTAACTATAGTCCAAATCTTACTCCTCTATACATTTTTTAAGGATTTATTTATTTATTTATTTTGCTGTTTCTGTGTCCATTCGCTGGGCAACTCTCTGTGTCTGTTTCCTGCCCTCTCTCATCCTTCTCCTGTCTTCACTGGGATTCAATCCTCGAAATCTCCGATGTGGGAGAGAGGCATCGTACCGCCTGCGCCACCTCAGGTCCTGGTTTCTTGGCGTGTCTTGTCTTGGTGCGTGGTTAGGCAGGGCCTGGGCGGCTCACCCGCACACCTTCTATATTTTTTTTTATTTTACTGGGAGATCCCGAGGATTGAACCCAGGTCCCTCCATTTGGGAGACGGACGCCCAGCCACATCTACCCTGTCTCTGGGTTTTTGACATTTTCACTCTGTGTCTCAGTGTGGATCGGAGTTGTCCTGTTTGGAGTTTGTTGAGATTCCTGGATGTGTACATACGTGTCTTTCCTCAGATTTTGGGGTGTTTTCAGTCATTATTGCTTCTAGTATTTTTTCTGCCCCTTCTCTCTTGTCCTGGGACTCCAACGATGTGTATGTTGGTACACTTGATGGTATCCCACAGTTCTGTTCCTTTCTCTTCATTATTTTTCCTTTCTGCTCCTTACACTGGATAATTTCAATTGTCTTGTCTTCAAGTTCATCTATCCTTTTGCCTTTTCAAATCTCTTGTTGAATCTGTCTGGGTTTCTCCATTTCAATTCTTGTAGTTTGCAGCTCCAAATTTCTGTTTGGTTCCTTTTTGTAGTTCTTTAGTTCTTTGTATATGGATTCCTTTAGCTCCTTGAATATTTTTAAGACCTTTTAAAGTCTGATAATAGTTCCAATGTATGAGCTTCCTCAGTGATGGTTTTTGGCAATTTATTTTTTTCCTGTGGATGGTCCACATCCTCTCCAACAGTTGTAGCTCTCTGTCTTTTTAATAGTGGCCATTCTGATAGGTGTGAAATGATATCTCATTGTAGTTTTGATTTGCATTTCCCTAATCATGAGTGATGTTGAGCATTTCTTCATGTGTTTTTTTGCCATTTGTATTTCTTCTTTGGAGAGATATCTATTCAAGTCTTTCACACATTTTTTAATTGTTGAATTGTAACATTTCTTTATATATCCTGGATATTAAACCCTTATCAGATATGTGATTTCCAAATATTTTTTCCCATTGAGTTGGCTGCCTTTTCACCCTTCTGACAAAGTCCTGTGAGGTGCAAAAGTGTTTAATTTTGAGGAAGTCCCATTTATCTACTTTTTCTTTTGTTGCACGTGCTTTGGGTGTGAGGTCCAAGAAACCACCACCTACTACAAGGTCTTGAAGGTGTTTCCCTACATTTTCTTCTAGTAGTTTTATGGTCCTGGCTTTTATATTTAGATCTTTGATCCATTTTGAGTTGATTCTTTTTTTTTAAACGATTTAAATTTAAGATTTTTTTAATTTTATTTATTTATTCATTTATCCCCCCCTTGCTGCTTGTGCTCGCTGGGTCAGCTAACCACGCCGTGCGGGCGGGCTTGCCTTCACCAGGAGGCCCCGGGAACCGAACCTGGGGCCTCCCATATGGTAAACGGGAGCCCTGCTGTTTGAGCCACAGCCGCTTCCCATTGAGTTGATTCTTGTATAGGGGATGAGATAGGGGTCCTCTTTCATTCTTTTGGTTATAGATATCCAGTTCTCCCAACACCATTTCTTGGAGACTGTTTTTTCCCATTAGTGTGGGCTTGGTAGGTTTGTCAAAAACCAGTTGACTGTATAGGTGAGGGTATATTTCTGGCTTCTCAATTCTATTCCACTGATCGATGGGTCTATCTTTATGCCAGTACCACGCTGTTTTGACCACTGTAGCTTTGTAATATGTTTCAAGGTCAGGAAGTGAAATTCCTCCCACATTGCTCTTCTTTTTTAGAATGCTTTTGGCTATTCGGGTGCACTTACCCTTCCAGATGAACTTGGTAATTGCCTTCTCTAATTCTGTAAAGTAAGCTGTTGGGATTTTGATTGGTATTGCATTGAATCTATAAATCAGTTTGGGCAAGATTGACATCTTCATGATATTGATTCTTCCAGTCCATGAACACAGAATGTCTTTCCATTTGTTTAGGTCTTTTAAAATTTCTTTTAGAATCGTTTTATAGTTTTCTGCATATAGATTCTATGTTTCTTTGGTTAAATTAACTCCTAGGTATTTGAGTCTTTTTGTTGCTATTGAAAATGGAATTTTCCTCCTGATTTCCTCCTCAGGTTGTTCAGTACTAGTGTACAAAAATTACTGATTTTTGCATGTTGATCTTGTATCCTGCCACGTTGCTGAACTCATTTACTAGTTCAAGTAGCTTTTATGTGGATACTTCATAATTTTCTAAGTACAGGATCATGTCATCCACAAACAGTGAGAGTTTTACTTCCTCTTCTCCTATTTGGACACCTTTAATTTTTTTTTTTTTCCTTGTCTAATTGCCCTCGCTAGAAATTCTAGTACAATGTTGAATAACAATGGTGACAGTGGGCATCATTGTCTTGTTCCTAATCTTAGAGGGAAAGCTTTCAACCTTTCCCCATTGAGTATGATGTTGGTTGTGGGTTTTTCATATATGCCTTTTATCATATTGAGGAATTATCCTTTTATTCCTATCTTTTGAAGTGTTTTTATCAAAAAAGGATGCTGGATTTTGTCAAATGCCTTTTCTGCATCTATTGAGATGATCATATGGTTTTTTCCCTTCAATTTGTTAATGTGGTGTATTACATTGATTTTCTTTTTTTAAAAAGATTTATTTATTTACTTTATCCATTTTAACCCCCTCCTTCCTCATTTGCTGTTTTGTGTCATTTGCTGGGCAATTCTCTGTGTCTGTTTCCTGCCATCTCTTCTCATCCTCCTCCTCCATCTTCACCAGGATTTGATCCTGGAGACCTCCGATGTAGGAGAGAGGTGTTCTGCCACCTGCGCCACCTCGGTTCCTAGTTTTCAGAGCTTTTGTGGCGTCTCGTCTTATCTCTCCCCTGTTATATCATCATCTTGCTGCGTGGCTCCCGGGGCCTGGCGGCTCACTGGCACACAGAGCCTGGCAGCCCATGCACCTTCTATATATATGTTTTTTATTTTACCAGAAGGTCCCGGGGATCGAACCCAGGTCCCTCCATATGGCAGACGGACGCCCAGCCATTTGAGTCACATCCGCCCCCTGATTGATTTTCTTATGTTGAACCAGCCTTACATACCAGGAATAAATCCCACTTGGTCATGATATATAAGTCTTTTGATATGCTGTTGGATTCGATTTGTAAGTATTTTCTTGAGAATTTTTGCATCTATGTTCATTAGAGAGATTGGTTTGTAATTTTCTTTTCTTGTGGAATCATTATCTGGCTTTGGTTTGTTGGCTTTATAAAATGTGCTGGGTGATTTTCCCTCCTCTTCTATTTTTTGGAAGAGTTTAAACAGGATTGGGGTTAATTCTTTTTGAAATGCTTGGTAGAAATCACCTGTGAAGCCATCTGCTCCTGGACTTTTCTTTGCTGGGAGATTTTTGATGACGGATTCAATCTCCTTAATTGTGATTGCTTTGTTAAGTTCTTGTATTTCTTGTAGCGTCAGTGTAGGTTGGTTGTGTGTTTCTAGAAATTTGTCCATTTCCTCTAGGTTGTCTAGCTTGTTGGCATGTAGTTTTGCATCTTTTCTCTTTTTTCTTTGTTAGTCTAGCGAGGGTTTTATTTTATAGATCTTCTCAAAGAACCAGCTTTTGGTTTTGTTGCTTTTCTTTATTGTTTTTCTGTTCTCATTTTCATTTATTTCTGCTCTAATCTTTATTATTTTTTTCCTTCTCCTTGCTTTGGGATTGGTTTGCTGTTCTTTTTCTAGTTTCTCTAGATGTTCAGTTAAATCTTTGCGTTTAGCTCCTTCTTGTTTTTTAATACAGGCATTTAGGGCTATAAATTTCCCTCTGAAGACTGCCTTCACTGTTTCCAATATGTTTTGAAACTCACTTTTTTTTTTTTTTTTTTTTTTTTTTTTAAGATTTTATTTATTCATTTATCCCCCTCTTGCTGCTTGTGCTCGCTGGGTCAGCTAACCATGCCGTGCGGGCGGGCCTGCCCTCACCAGGAGGCCCCGGGAACCGAACCCAGGGCCTCCCATATGGTAAACGGGAGCCCTACTGATTGAGCCACAGCCGCTTCCCTCCAATATGTTTTGATACGTTGTGTTCTCATTTTTATTTGTCTCAATATATTTACTGATTTCACTTGCAATTTCTTCTTTGACCCACCTATTATTTAGGAGTGTGTTGTTCAGTCTCCACACATTTGCAAATTTACTTTTTTCCTGTCTATTATTGATTTCTAATTTCATTCCATTATGATCTGAGAAGGTGCTTTGTATAATTTCAGTCTTTTTATATTTATTGAGAGCTGTATTGTGACCTAACATGTGGTCTATCCTGGAGAAAGATCCATGGGCACTTGAGAAGAATGTATAACCCGCTGAGTTTGGATGCAGTGTTCTGTATATGTCTGTTAGGTCTAACTTGTTTATCATATTGTTCAAGTTCTCTGTTTCCTTGTTGATCTTCTGTCTAGTTGTTCTATCTAATAATGTGAGAGGGGTGTTGAAGTCTCCAACGATTATTGTAGAAATGTCTATTTCTCCCTTCAGTTTTGCCAGAATTTGTCTCACATATTTTGGGGCACCCTGGTTAGGTGCATAGATATTTATGACTGTTATATCTTCCTGGTGGATCGTCCTTTTATTAATATATAATGGCCTTCTGTATCTCTTATAACTTTTTCACATTTAAAGTCTGTTTTGTCTGATATTAGTATAGCTACCCCTGCTCTTTTCTGGCTACTATTCGTGTGGAGTATCTTTTTCCAACCTTTTACTTTCAGCCGGTTTGTATCCCTGGGTCTGAGGTGAGTTTCTTGTCAGCAGCATTTGGATGGCTCATATGTTTTTATCCATTCTGTCAGCCTGTATCTTTTGATTGGGGAGTTTAATCCATTCACATTCAATGATATTACTGTAAATACACTATTTATTTCCTCCATTTTATTCTTTGGTTTTCATATGTCCTCTTGTTTTTGTCTCTCTTTTTACTCTTTTGGTTATCTTTTCTGCTTTTCTTTCTTCTATACTCTCCTCCAAGCCTCTCTGTCCTGTCTTTTTCTTTCAGGTTCTAAAGCTTCCTTTAATATTTCCTGCAAAGGTGGATTCTTTTTTGCAAACTCTCTTTGTTTCTGTTTGTGAATACTTTATATTCACCTTCATATTTGAAGGACAGTTTTGCTGGATAAAGAATTCTCGGCTGGCAGTTTTTCTCTTTCAGTTTCCTAACTGTATCATACCACTGTCTTCTCGCCTCCATGGTTTCTGAAGAGAAATTTGCACTAAGTCTTACTGGACGTCCCTTGTATGTGATCGTTTACTTCTCCCTTGCTGCTCTGAGAACTTTCTCTTTATCTTTGACATTTGACATTCTGAGTAGTATGTGTCTTGGCGTAGGTCTATTTGGATTTATTCTGATTGGGGTACGGTGTGCTTCTTGGACATGTAAGTTCATTTCTTTCGTGAGAGTTGGGAAATTTTCAGCTATTATTTCCTCAAATACTCTTTCTGCCCCCTTTCCCTTCTCTTCCCATCTGGAACTCCCAAAACACATATGTTGTTGCATTTTGTGTTGTCATTCAACTCTCTGAGCCCCTGCTAATTTTTTCCATTCTTTTCTCTCTCTGTTCTTTTCTCTCCTCAATTTTAGCTGCTCTATCTTCGGTATCACTTATTCTTTCTTCTGTCTTTTTGAGTCTGCTGTTGTATGCCTCAAATGTATTTTTACCTTACCTATTGTCTTTCATTCCCATGAACTCCATTACTTTTCTGTTCAGGATTTCAAATTCTTCTTTTCGTGTATTCAGTGTCTTCTTTTTTTTTACTGTGAGGTCCTGGGCATCGAACCCAGGTCCCTCCATATGGGAGACAGATGCCCAACCATTTGAGCCATATCCGTCCCCCAATGTCTTCTTGATGTCATTTATCTCTTTAACTATATTGTCTTTCATCTCATTAATTTGATTTTGGAAATTTGTGCTCATCTTGCTGATTAGTTCTCTCAAATTCTGCATCTCTTCTGGGACTTTGATGTATTCCTTTTCTTGGGCCATGTCTTCTATTTTCTTAGTATGGCTTGTAATTTTTTGCTGGTGCTTAGGCATCTGGTTAGGATGTTGTTTACTCAGATGGTCAATTTCTTTCTCTTTTATAGGGATTTAGTGGCAGGAGGCTGTGAGTTACCACAGTTCTTTGGTTTTTGGCTCAACCTGGATTGTTAGGATTGTCCTGCTGGTTGCTCAAAACTGGGCCCTGGACCCAGTAATTGGTTGTAGAGTCGCTTCTTAGGGCCTTGGGCAGGCAGGCTATAGAGGCCAGGAAAAGCCTCTCCTATTTATTTATTTTATTTTTATTTTTATTTTTTTTAAGATTTTATTTATTTATTCATTTATCCCCCCCTTGCTGCTTGTGCTCGCTGGGTCAGCTAACACGCCGTGCGGGCGGGCCTGCCCTCACCAGGAGGCCCCGGGAATCGAACCCGGGGCCTCCCATATGGTAAACGGGAGCCCTACTGATTGAGCCACAGCCGCTTCCCTCTCCTATTTATTTTTAATTTTCTTACATGCACTTCCTTGGTCTGCCAGGAGATGACGTTCTTTGGCAGCTCTCAATTCAATGCCTGGTCAGAGCGTATTTGTTGTGACACAGACCAGATCGATGTGCTAGAGCTTCCCGTCTGGGGGCTAAGAGCCTTGTAATTCAAACTTTCTGAGACAGTTCTCCAGTCTTCTCTGGTAGCCCCTTCATTTTCCCAGCGAGGAAATATTTCCACTCCCCTCTGAATCCTCCACAATCAGTCCCTGTTAGTAGAGGAGGAGATCTGGAGGTTTGTATATCTTTAGCCCCTTGCAGGCTCCAAGGCAAACCATGGCGCAGCCCCACCCGGCCTGGAAGGGCTCTCGGGACAGGGCAGACCAAACCTGGGAGTCAAAAGCAGGGTCAGCCCCAGGCTCTCTCTCTCCCCTCTCCTGTGGAGTCCTCAACAACTAGTCCAGGCTAGAAGAGAGGGAGGTCGGGAGGGTCGGATTTCTTCAGTCCTTCCTAGGCTCCCAGGGCAAACCACTGTTTGGAAGGATCCGTGGGGCTCCGCAGCCCAAATTTGCAGTAGTCAGGCTGTGTCCCTGTCTCTCTCCTTTCTGGGAGTGGTAGATCCCTGGAGCCCCCTTTGTCTGTAGTTGCAAGCCCAGAGGCCCAAGAATTCTTAAGAGTGTGGGGGAGGGTGCCGGCAGCAGCAGGTGCTGCTGGTTCCAACTCATGGTTCAGTCCTCGAGATTTCCCTCTTTTGTCCCTCTCTCCTCTGGATGGTGTGCAGTCTTCATCTGTTGTCCTAACCCCTAGAAGATCTTTTTGGGGGCTGTTTCAGCCTGTCCTCTAGCTATTTTTCTGGAGAAGAGATTCCCGTGTCTTAATAGTCTGCCATCTTCCCAGAAGTCCCTGCAAATCACTGTTTATTGTTCCTCACTATTTTCTCTACATGTTTTCTCGCCCTTCCTTAAATTGCTTACTTTTTTTTTTTTAAGATTTATTTTATTTATTTATTTCTCCCCACCCCCTTGTCATTTGCACTTGCTGTGTCTGTTCCTCTTCCATGTTTTTTTAGGAGGCACCGGGAGTTGAACCTGGGACCTCCAGTGTGGGAGGGAGGCGTCTAATCGCTTCCTGCTTTTGTTGTGTCTTTCATTATACTTTTCTTCTTGTGTCTCTTGTTGTGTCAGCTTGCTGCACCTGCCCTTGTGCCAGCTGGCTCTCTTTAGGAGGCACCGGGAATCGAGCCAGGGAGCTCAATCGTTTGAGCCACATCTACTTCCCTGTTTATTCTGATGGGTTTTCATTTTGCTGCAGACAGTCCTGAATTACTTTTTTTTTTTAATTTATTTATTTAATTAATTTTTTTTACCGGTAAGTCCCAGAGATCGAACCCGGGTCCCTCCATATGGGAGACGGACACCTAACCATTTGAGCCACATCCGTCCCCCTGAACTACTTTTAGAGAGAGTAATTGGGTGGCATATTTTGAATCCTTGCAAGCCTGGGGAGTTTTTCTTTTGTTTCAGTGTAAATAGTTTTGGTGGATAAAGAATTTTAGGGGAAGCGGCTGTGGCTCAATCAGTAGGGCTCCCGTTTACCATATGGGAGGCCCCGGGTTCGGTTCCCGGCCCGGGGCCTCCTGGTGAAGGCAAAACCCGCCTGCCCGCACGGCGTGGTTAGCTGACCCAGTGAGCACAAGCAGCAAGGGGGGGGATTAATGAATAAATAAATAAAATCTTTAAAAAAAAAAAAAAAAGAATTTTAGGGGCAGAGTCCTTGTCCCTGAGAATTGGGCAGCCATATTGGGCATTGTACAGGGTGAGGTGATTTTCTCTGTTTTTCTGGAATCTCTCCCTACCTTATATTCACAACAAACTCTGGCCCAGCCTGTGCAGCCTTGTCGTTTTTCTGTAATACTCCTTTCTCAATTCTTGTCACTCTATACTTCCTTATTTTTAAACATTTTATTTTTACGTGTATTTGTTAGACACAGGACAGGAAGTAAGGTTCACAGGGTGCCTTGATCTGTCTCTTAAGTCTCTTTGACACTGTAAGTTCCCCTTCATCCCTTTTTTTTTTTTTTTTTTTAAGATTTGTTTATTTATTTCTCTCCCCACCCCCTATTGTTTGTGCTTGCTGTCTGCTTTCTTTTTTTTTATTATTTTATTTTATTTTTATTTTACCGGGAGGTCCCGGGGATCGAACCCAGGTCCCTCCATTTGCTGTCTGCTTTCTGCATCTGTTTGTTGTGTGTTCCCCATGCCTGCTCCTCATCTTTTTAGGAGGCATCAACCTGAACCCGGGAACTCCCATGGGGGAGGAAAGTGCCCAATCACTTGAGCCACATCTGCTCCCTGCTTGTTGTGTCTCTCATTTTGTCCCCTCATTGCATCATCTCAGCATCCCAGCCCGTCACATCAACTCACTGTCTTGCTTGTTTTCTTTAGGAGATAATGGGAACCGAACCCAGACCTCCCATGTGGTAGGCGGGCACCCAACTGCTTGAGCCAAATCTGCTCCCCCTTCATCCCCTTTTCTCCCTTGATGTTTATTCATTGAAGAAACTGGATTATTTGTTCTCTAGAGTTTCCCACAGTCTGGATTTTGTTGATTGAGTCTCTGTGGTGGTGTTTAACATGTGCTCCTGTCCCCTGTCTCACTTGTAAATTGTGTTTTTTTCTAGCACTGCTACACTGGCCATTTGTGGTATTTAGCACTTAGGATGTGCCTTGGGTATAAAATACACACTGGATTTGGAACACTTAGTATGAAAAAAAGTAAAATATCTCATTAATCATTGTTTATGTTAATTATTATTGAAATTAAATATTTTGGATATATTGTATTAAATACACTGTTTTATTAAAATTAATTTCACCTGCTGCTTTTTGCTTTTTTTAATATGTGGCTACTGCAAAATTCCACTTGTGGCTCTCATTTATTTCTCACTTTACAGTTTCTCTTCAGTGCTGATCTAGAAGCTTGATCTGATTTGGGATTTTGTTTGTTTGTAGAAAGATTCCTTCTTGGGCTAGAAGAAATCTTCCCTCAGAGCTCATGGTGTCTGCATGTTCTTTTTGTGATATTAGTACCCAGTTTTGATCAAAGCCTAGATTCATTAGGGGTTGCAAAATTCTAATTTCAATTCTTCTTTCTTTTTCTTTTATTACCTGGAGTACCTCTTTAATGAGCAACTTCCCTTCTATGTAGTTTCTCTTTTGTTTTCAGTTTCATAAAGAAGACATGGGTTTAAATATATTTGTGCTTCAGTCCATTTTGGTTATAAACCATATTGATGCTCAAATTGTTACATTTCTTTTTATACACTTTTTAAATCATTTTAAAAATCACAGTAGTATTTGCACATGATAAAAATAAGTAAAACACACAAAAAATATAAAATGGAAAGTGGGTCCTCCCATTCTTAGTCTTTCCTAGTGGAAACACCATCACCTCTTACGTTCTTTCAGGACAATTTGTGCATATCTGCACATATAGACATGTGTCCTTTAAAAAATGTACAGGGGAGTGGATGTAGCTCAAGTGATTGAGTGCCTGCGTCCCATATACGAGGTCCCAAGTTTGATCCCCGGTACCTCCTAAAAAAAACAACAACAACAAAATAAAAAAATGTATACCTAAATACCTCTTCACTTGTTTATTTTCACTTACTATATCAGAAGGTTTTTCTTCTGTAATAGCATGTACAAAAGGGCCTTATTCTTAAAGGCTGCAAGCAATTCCATTGGGTGGATGCCCTGTGGATGAACATTTGGGCTATCTCTAGGATTTTTGTTTGCTTGCTTTATATGATAAACAATAGTGTAATTGATATGCTTCTGAGGTCCCTTTGAATCTTCTGCGAAAGTCTCCAGAAGATAAATTGCTACCTGTGGGATTGCTATTGTAAGGTAGAGCTTTCCCTTTCTCCCTGTTCACTTATACCAGTATCAGTATGGATACACGGATCCCTGCTGTATTCAGTGGTGTATAAATTGTTACTATCATTTATTTTTTTATTAGAGAAGTAGTAGATTTAAAGAAAAGTCAAGCAGAAAATACAGAGTTCCCATATACACCCCTTCACACTCACAGTTTTCCCTATTATGAACATTTTGCATTAGTGTGGTACATTTGTTTGTTACAACTGATAAAACAATATTATTATAATTATACTATTAACTATGGTCCATAGTTCCATTAGAGTTCAGTTTGTGTTGTACAAACCTGTGGCTTTGATTTTTTTTTTTTTTTTAAGGATTTTTATTCTGGTAAACATACACCCTAATGTTTTCCCAGTTTTCCACGTTGACTGGACTTGGTACTCTTGTCAAAAATCAGTTGGCCATAGATGTAAGGGTTTAGTTCTCAACTCTCCATTTGGTCTGTATGTCTGACCTTGTGGCAATACCATGCTTTTGTTTTGTTTTTTTGTTTGTTTTGTTTTGTTTTATTTTCATTTTAAAACAATGTATTGAAGTATATTATTCATACATGAACATACATAAACAATAAGTGTCTAGTAAACATTGTGAACTCACAAAACAAACATGCATAACATCATATAGGGCTCCCATACATCAACCCCACACAAATACTTTGCATTGTTGCGAAACGTTTGTTATCAAATTATGAAAGAGTATCATCAAAGTATTACTACTAGCTATATTCCGTATCTTACTCCCCTATACTTTTTTTTTTTTAAGGATTTATTTACTTATTTATTTATTTTTCTCCATTTCCACCCCAGTTTTTGCTGTTTTTATGTCCATTCACTGGGCAATTCTCTGTGTCTGTTTCCCGCCGTCTCTTCTCATCCTTCTCCTCCTGGCCTTACCAGGATTCGATCCTTGGAACCTCCGATGTGATAAAGAGGCATCCTTCTGCCTGCGCCACCTTAGTTCCTGGTTTCTTTGCACGTCTCGTGTTGGCTCTCCCTTGTGTCACTCTCCTGTTATGTTATCATCCTGCTGTGTGGCTCGGCGGGGCCCGGTGGTGCTCCCGCTCGTAGCCCGCGTGCCTTCTATTTTTTTCTTTTTTTTAATTTTTACTGGGAGGTCCTGGGGATCAAATCCAGGTCCCTCCATATGGAAGACGGGCGCCCAACCATTTTGAGCCACATCCGTCCCCCTGCTATATCTCTTAAGGTTGACCAAAGATACCGAGAGTTACAGTCATTTCCCACATAGGATGGTCATATAATAAATCAGGCTTAGTTTAGCACCAGCATCCTAAAAACCAGATCTAGAGAAAAACTAGGTCTGGGGACACATGCATGGTTTCTAATATAACGAATGTTTGGTTTACCCTGATTATCACAAAATGAGGACAAGTTTTATTGAAATATATTCATAAACCATACAGTCCATCTAAAGTGTATAATCAATGGCATTTGGTATAATCACAGAGTTGTGCATTCATCATTGCAGTTAATATTAGGTCATTTTCATTACTCCTAAAAGAAAAACTCCCTACCTTTAGAAGTCACCTCTCAATCCCTTTATCCTTCCCCTGCTATACATAACTGCTAATCTATTTCTGTCTCTATAAACTTACTTGTATTTACAGTTTGTATAGATGGAGTCAATATGTAGTACTTTGTGTCTGGTCATACTTCCTTTTTTTTTTTTAACCATTAACTGAAGACTATTAATATATTATCATCCCCTACAGCCCATAGATTGCTGTGGTTGTAGTTTTGCACAAATATCATTAGCATCTTGTAATATTAACTTACATTTGTTCTGTTCCAGAAGAAAAGATTCTTACATATACAGTTACCCATACTCATTGTCCAAAAGAGGGTTTGCTGTGCTATGCAGTACCATGTTATATTTTTTGCTTTCCTTCTAGTGCTATATACGACCTTAAACTTTCCCTTTCAACCGCTATCATACCCATATATTAGCACTGCTAATTACAAACAGTATAATGTGCTTTCATCATTTCTATCCATTTCCAAACACTTACAAACAACCTTTTTACCAATTCTGCACAAATTAAGCCTCAGCTTTCCATTCTCTAGCCTCATTCTATATTCTGGTAACCTATATTCTACCTATTAAGTCCATGAGTTTGCTCATTATATTTAGTTCATATTAGTGAAAATCATTTGTCCACTCTTTGTTCTTTTGTGTCTGGCTTGCTTCACTCAACATACATATAATATCCTCAGGGTTCATCCATATTGTCATAAGGCTCATGACTTCATTTCCTCTTATAGCTGAATAATATTCCATCAGATGTATACAGCACAATTTGTTTATCCATTCATGAGTTGATGGACACTTGGATTGTTTCTGTCTTTTGGCAATCGTGAATAATGCTGCTGTGAACATGAGTGTGCAGATGCCTGTTCATGTCCCTGTTGTCACTTCTTCTGGTATATGGGTAGTAGTGGTATTGCCAGATCACACGGTAGATCTGTATTTAACTTCCTTAGGAATAGCCAAACAGTCCTTCACAGTGGCCGTGCCATTCCACATTCCCACCAACAGTGAAGAAGCATTCCTATTTCGCCACATCATCTCCAACATTTGTAGTTTTCTGTTTTTTTAATAGTGGCCATTCTAATAGGCGTGCAGTGATATCTCATTGTAGTTTTTTAAAAACAATTTATTGAAGTCTGTCATTCATACATGAACATACATAAACTGTAAGTGTTCAGTAAACATTGTGAACTTACAAAACAAACATGCATAACATCATACAGGGCTCCCACACATCACCCCACCACAAATACTTTGCACTGTTGTGAAACATTTGTTAACAAATTATGAAAGATCGTCAAAGAATTACTACTAACTATAGTCCATATCTTACTCCCCTATACTTTTTTTTTTAAGGACTTATTTATTTATTTACTTTTATCCATTTTTACACCCCCACCCTCCCACCCCACCCCCGTTTTTGCTGTTTTTGTGTCCATTTGCTGGGCAACTCTCTGTGTCTATTTCCTGCCCTCTCCTCTCATCCTTTTCCTCCTGTCTTCACTGGGATTCAATCCTCGGAAACTCCGATGTGGGAGAGAGGCGTACTACTGCCTGCGCCACCTTAGTTCCTGGTTTTTCGGCACGTCTCGTCTTGGCTCTCCCTTGTGTCACTCTCCCCTTAAGTCATCATCTTGCTGCGTGGCTCGCGGGGCCTTGGTGGTGCACCCACGTGCCGGGCCTGGGGGCACACCCGCGCATATCGTTGTAGTTTTGATTTGCATTTCCCTAATAGCTAATGATGTTGAGCATTTTTTCATGTGTTTTTTTGCGCCATTTGCATTTCTTTGGAAAAAATGTCTATTCGAGTCTTTTGCTCATTTTTCGATGGGGTTATTTGCCTTTTTTTGTTGTTGAGTTATAGGATCTCTGTATATATCATGGATATTAAACCCATAGCAGATATGTGATTTCCAAATATTTTCTCCCATTGAGTAGTCTGTATTTTTCCTCGTGATAAAGTTCTTTGATGTGCAAAAGTGTTTAATTTGGCAGAGGTCTCATTTATCTATTTTTTCTTTTCTTGTTTGTGTTTTGGGTGTGAGTTCTAAGAATCCATCTCTTATCACTGAATCTTTTGTTTGTTTTTTATATCCCCCACCCCCCCAACCCCCCCCACCCCACTGCCCTCGTTGTTTTGCACTTGCTGTCTGCTCTCTGTGTGTTCTGTGTCTGCTTGTCTTCTCTTTAGGTGGCACTGGGACCTTCCGGAGTGGGAGAGAGGCGCCCAATCTCTTGCGTTACCTCAGCTTTCTGGTCTGCTGTGTCTCTCATTTCTCTCCCCTGTGTCTCTTTTTGTTGCGTCATCTTGCTGCGCCAGCTCTCTGCGCAGGCCAGCTCTCCGCATGGGCCAGCTTGCCTATCTCCCATATGGTAGACAGGCGCCCAATCACTTGAGCCACATCCATTTCCCTTACACTGAATCTTGAAGATGCTTTCCTACATTATCTCCTAGGAGTTTTATGGTCCTGACTTTTATGTTTAGGTCTGTATTAGTCAGGCAAAGGGGTACTGATGCAAAATACCAATAATCGGTTGGTCTTTATAAAGGGTATTTATTTGGGGTAGAAGTCCACAGTTACCAGGCCATAAAGCTTTAAGTTTCTTCCCTCACCAAAGTCCATTGCCACGTGTTGGAGCAAGACAGCTGCTGACGTTTGCCAGGGTTCAGGCCTCTTGGGTTCCTCTCTTTCCAGGACTCTGTTTCTCTCTGGGCTCAGCTCCTCTGTTTCCTCCACAAGGTCAGCTGTAGACTATGAGGCTCTCTAGGCTTTGCCTCTCTCCACAAGGCCAGCTGTGAACTCTCAGGCGAATGGCTTGTCTCTATCCCGAGGCCTTCTCTCCTTCCTCACAACCAAGCTCTCTTATTTCCTGGGACTCCAGCTCAAGACTCCAACACCAAAAACTTCTCCCCCTGTCCTTTACCATGCCTTTTATATTTGATTCCCCCACCCATCAAGGGGTGGGGCTCAACGCCCTACTGATGTGGCCCAATGAAAGCCCCAATTATAACTTAATCATGCCCAGGTGAACAGATGAGTTTACAAGCATAATCTAATATACACTTTTGGAATTCATAATTACATCAAACTGCCAAACTGCAACAAGGTCTTTGATCCATTTTGAGTTGATTTTTGTATAAGGAATGAGAAAGGGATCCTATTTCATTTTTTTGGTTATGGATATCCAGTTCTCACAACACCATTTATTGAAGAGGTCTGCTCTATCCCAGTAAAGTGGCTGGTATTTACTAACTGTTTGACCTTGGTCAGGTTAAAAAATCTTTCTCAGTTTCCTCATCTGTGGAAATGAGATAGTAACACTAGTCACCTGTATTAGTCAGCCAAAGGGGTGCTGATGCAAAGTACCAGAAATCTGTTGGCTTTTATAAAGGGTATTTATTTTGGGTAGAAGCTTACAGTTACAAGGCTCTAAAGTACTCTAAAGTAACTCAGGGTTACTTCTTTACCAAACTCTGTTGCCACATGTTGAAGCAAGATGGCGGGCAATTTCTGCGAGGATTCAGCCTTCCTCTCTCTCTTAAGGCTCCGTGGGCCCAGCTTCTTCCGATTTCAGCTGTAGGCTGGAGGGCTTGTTTCTTTTTTGGGCCTTCTTTTTTTTTTTTTTTACCGGGAGGTCCCGGGTATCGCACCCGGGTCCCTCCATATGGGAGACGGATGCCCAACCATTTGAGCCACATCCATCCCCCATCAGGCCTTCTTAGTTGCTCAGCTCTCTGGTCTCTTCAGCTGCAAACTATTAGGCGAATGGCTCATCTCTCTCCAGGGCCCCAGGATCAGGTTCTCTCCTCTGCGGTGTCTTTGGAGCTCTCTATATTCCCGTGTATCTTTTTCTCTGTTCTCCTTGAGTGAGTGAGTGTTTATATAGTGCACCAAGGGGTGGGGACTCAACCCTGCACACTCTAATGATGTGATCGAATCAAAGCCCTGATATTAACATAATCAAGTAAACGTAAAACCTTTGAATTTAATACAATCAAAGGGTATCATGCCCGGAAGCACATACAAGTTTACAAACATATGCAGTATTTCTTTTTGGAATTCATAAATAATATCAAACTGTCACACCACCTCATAGGGTTTTAATGAAAATTAGGAAGTACGTGTCAAGCACCTAGAACATAGACAGTACATATGCCAACAAGTGCTTGCTGTTATCACCTTGTCCTTTCATTCGCATGTAAGCCCTACAAGGGCAAGATGTCTCTAGGGCAGTGCCCACCATGTGTGAGGTGCTCAGTCAGTGTTTGTTGAATGAATGGCCATATTAGGATGTAATTGGGGTAACCATGTATGTAAAAGTGAACATTTCGGGAAATGGAATTATAGCTGTTCCTATTGGTAGGAAGGTCTCAGATTTCCTAAGGATCTTTGTCAGTGATGATGGCTGAAACCCTCACCACCTCTAAGAAGACATGGATTGATAATTCTTAACTTATCTTCTTAGGACCACCTTTCACCCACCAGAGAACACCACAGAAAATGGTGTATTATGGGAAAACTGCTTGTAAAGAAAACTTTGAAAGTTATATTGATATGATAAAATATGTGTTCAGCTCTTATAAGAGAGAATCTCCTCTGATCATCAACACAATGGGATGGGTGACAGGTAAGCCACTCTGCACACCTAGCATGAGGATGGAGTCTTCATACCATCCTCGTGCTTTCAGTTATTGACAGTGAAGCCCAGTTTTTAAACATTCTTCTGAATGTTTGTCTTAGACTAAGTGTAATTTCTCATAGGAACACTTAATTGTTCCGCAGTACACTAATTGTGCTTTTACCGTCTCTTTCCTCGTAGGCAATGGGCTTTTACTTCTCATTGATCTTATCCGATTGCTGTCTCCCAGCCATGTTGTCCAGTTCAGTTCTGCCCGGAGTGGATACATGCCAAAACTCACCCCCAGCTATGTGGATGACAGCGATGGCTTGTACACAAAAAGCAAGCGCAAAGTAAGGAACAGAGGTTTTGAGCTTCCAGAAGCAGAAAACTTGGAATTTGCTGATGAAGAAAAAGAGAGTCCAATTGTGTTTACTGGACACAAACTGATGTCCGTTGAATCAGAGTTTGCATTTAGAAAAACGCCACGAAACAGGTAAAGAACCATCATTTGACAAGAGGAGTAACTTTTCTTCAGTTTAACAAGGCCTTCTGTTTTCAATTCCTTAGAAGGAATAAGTCCTGTAAAATTTTTCTAATCTCTGTCACAGCTATATATTTACAAAGGATAATCAGTTACTCTCTGAACCATTATTTCCCAAGTAAATGTTCAGAAGCAGCCTATAGCTCTGATTGCCAGGATCTTAGACTTAAAATCTAAATGTTTTTCCAATAGGGTATATCAAAGCAGGGTCTGCAGATGATGCTAAGGTGGTGAACATCTTAAAAAACAAAGCCCTGTTCTCTATGAAAATGTAACTCACTTCCAAGCGGGAAGTGAGTGGGAGACAAATGTATAAGCTTAAATCTCTACTTACCTGGTTCTGACTTCCTTTTTCAGAGAATTACATAACAAAGCTCTTCGTGAATTGGCAGTGTTGGGTTACCTTGGCCAGCTGCAGCCCCCAAATCCAAAATCAGTATATCCTTTACATGGTCTGACGCCATATCAGGTAATCTGAACTTTTGTGTTTATCTCCCGGGCACTTCCCTGTCTTCCCATGTGCCAGTCAGTCATCTGACCACTTTACTGTCATTCTCAGACCAACCCTAAGATGCTGGTTCTGCCGATGTCCCAATCGTACAGATAGAAAACTAAGACACAGAGCCCCTCAACAAGGCAGCTGAAGTGGCAGAGCAGTAATGCAAGTCCAGGCAGTCCAGCTCCAGAATCCTCGCCACCCCTGCTCGGTGTGAGTGTGGTTACCTGCTGCTTAGGAATGTTCTAGCTAATCCAGTGGTGGCGCTGGGACTTCAACGCAGGCTGTCAGCTGCCTTCCATTCACTAGCTGTTGGTGACTTGGGGTGTCATCTGTAGAATGGGTTAGTGGGGTACCATCAGCCCCTTGTGGTCAGAATGGTGCCTGGCACCAGGCGAGCACCCCGGAAATGCTGACAAACATCAGGATATTTGCAACTTGGAATTCCACCTGCTGAGAATTATTCTAGGGAGATACCACTGTAATGTTAGAATTCAGGATGGGGAGAGAATAAAAATGGCACCTGGTAGCATTTCTCAAATGCTTACTCTATGCCAGGCTCTGTTTGAAGTCTGGATTGACTCTTCTTCACAGGGTCCTGTTATTATCCCCATTTTAACAGATGATAAAGGCGAAGCCAGGGATGTTGAGTGGCATAGTTAAAGACTGTCCTAGCCCTCAGCTGTTCGGCCTGTGTGTAGTGACCCTCTCTGTGCCTGGCACTGTCCTAGGCACTTTACAGGGATGACCCACTGGCTCTTCATGGCACACCTGTAAGGCAGACGCTGTTAGCATATCCCCTGGAGAGTTTAGAGAAGTGCCCCTTCCCCCCAGGTGGAGGCACTTGCCCACGGTCCCACAGTGAGAAGTGTACCTGGACGGCCAGGGACATTTCCTGGGCTGGTGCTGAGGCGGGCTCCAGGCCCAGGCCCTCTCTGAAAGTCCAGTCCAGTTCATTTGATGGACTTCGGGTTTATGGGGTCATGTATTCACTGGGGGGGTCTCTGTAACAGAACTGAAACGTCTCTGCCAATAATTCAACTTCAGAGCCTCTTTTTGCATTTGAACCCTAAATGATATGTGTTACGGAATATTTTTCTACTCTGAAAATTTGGAATTGCCCAGGAAGTTTCATGTTAAAGGTGGTTATTTTATCTTATGCTTTAGGACTGTGATCCATTTTTCTTAAGTCAGTAGGTTCCATTAAGAAGTCACGATTTTTCTCAATGTATGGATTTTTATTTTTCACATTAGGGGACCTCGCAGTGAGCGGGATGTTTGCAGTTACTGGTCCAAACGTCCCCCTGTACTCACTTAGGCCATCTCCACATGGGCATTTTGTGCATCCCTTTGCCCGAGCTCCATGTGCATTTCTTAGGGTCTCTGTATTGAAACAGTGAAATGCTGGTTCATGTTTTTCTTGATTTAGATACTTTGTGGGAGGCAGTTTGGCAGACATAGCTTTCGAAGGCTGGCTACTCAAGTTATGAAAATTACAAGCAGTTTCTCAAAGTCGAGGTAATGAAAGGCGGTTTATTTTCCAGGTCCCTTTCAATGCAGTCGCACTCCGGATCAGCCACACAGATGTCGCCCCCACCCATATCATGTATGCTGTGAATGCCAGCTGGGTCGGTCTCTGCAAGATCTCGGACGACGTCAAAGGATATGCGCAGGGGCCCATCTTGCTTGCCCAGACTCCCATGTGTGATTGTTTGGGTTTCGGTGAGTCTGACTGTGAAATGTGTCCATAAACGTCATCAGATCGATTTACTTCCTTAGCTGTAGGGAACTGGGCCTGACCTAACACGGCTGCAGCTATTTTTCAGTGGAGCACCAGAGAACTCCTTCCTCTACTTGACAGGGTTCCTCAGCACCAGAGAGCAGGAAGTACAGGCCTCGTCAGGGCCTGGTCACGGCCACCACCTTCTCCCTGACACTTTTCCATCTAGGCCATCTTACCCACAGCCGACTGTTCCCATAGGATCGTTCCAGCACAGCTGCAGCGTCTGAGTTCTAAGTCCGTATTGCTCGTTGACATCCCCGCTTGGATGTGTCACTGCCATCTAGAACTTGATCTGCCCCACACAGAGCTCCTGATGGGTCCCTCTGCCCCCTCCCTGCTCTGCCCCCACCCAGTTCCTGTTCCTGGGCCTGTATGTGGTGCTTTTTTTCATTCTGTTGTTGGCATGAGATGTGAGACCGTAGGGTCCTCTTTGGCACCTCCTCTCCACTGTCTGTCACCTCCAACCCAGCAGCAGCTCTTTTTTTTTTTTTTTTTTTTGGCTTTTATAAAGGGTATTTGTTTGGGGTAGAAGCTTACAGTTACCAGGCCATAAAGCATAAGAAGTTAGTTCCCTCACCAAAGTCTGTTGCCACGTGTTGAAGCAAAATGGCTGCCAACATCTGCTAAGAGTTCAGGCTTCCTGGGTTCCTCCCTTCCCAGGGCTTGTTCCTTTCCAGGCTCAGCGGCCCTACTCTCTCCACAAGGCCAGCTGTAGACTGTCAGTGCACACGGCTCTGTCTCTCCTCCTGGGGCCTCTGCCGTGTCCATGGAGCCATATCTATTCCTCTGTTTTCTTCTCCTGTGTGTTCACTTCCTGGGCTCCAGCTGAAAACTCAGCATCAAAACTCCAACTCACTCCTCAGCAGCAGCTCTTGTAGCTTCTATTCTCAAAATCCATCCCTTTCCTCCAACTATGTGCACCATGCTAGACTAAGCCACCACCATTTCCCTACGGGACTACTGGAGGAGCTTTGTGACTGGACTCTCCACTTCCACTCTTAAAATTCATTGTCACACCAACGTGGTGATGTCACGGATGTCATGTCCTGCTGCTTTCCCTTGCATAGAAGTTCCAAATTTGGACTGGGGTGCTCAGGGTCCCACAGGATAATTAACTACACATTTCAGATTTATACAACACTGTACGTTCCAGAAGCACTTGCATGTAGCATATTTCGTACAGAACCATAAAGATGGAGAAGTGTTGAGTCATCCTCTTTGTGTCTTTCAGGGGTTGATTTTCTCCCTGTCCTCTGCTTGCCTTAAAAACAATTAACCAGGACTTTTGCACTTAGGCCATTTTGATTCCTCAAAGGTGAACAAGGGAAAAGTGCAAATAGTCTGCGTTTTTGAATACTGTGTCTCCTGACACTTGGTATTTTCAAACAAAACAGAGTTGAAATTGAAACTATTTTAAAGCCTCTCTGCCACCGTTAGTGTCTTTTTGAAGGATGATTATTGTGTTGTGACTGTCTTCAAGGAATTTGTAGGGGGATTGACATGGAGAAGAGGCTTTACCACATCCTCACCCCCGTTGCCCCAGAAGTGTTGAGAGATGTGAACTGCCTGCTGGTTGGGGCCATTTCCATCCCACAGTGTGTCTTCAAGAGCCAGGTGAGCACTCCTCCCTGGACGTCCCTGTGCAGAAGGGGGGGCACTGGACTTGGGGAAACTTAACGCTTCGTCAGTAGGGCCTTTGTTTTAGTCTGCCAAAGGGCTGCCAATGCAAAGTAACAGAAATGGGCTGACTTTTATAAAGGGGATTTATTTGGAGTAAAAGCTCACAGTTCTAAGGCTATGAAGAGTAACTCAAGGCACCTTAAGAGGCGCTTTCTCAACAAAGTCATGTACTGTTGATCCTGACATGTTGCCACATGGTGAAGCTAGATGGCAGGAGATCTCTGCTGAGGTGTGCCTTCCGCTCCGGCCTTCCTCTCAGGCTCAGCTGCTCTGCTTTCTTCCCAATTTCAGCTACAAGTTATCAGGCGTAAGGCTCATCTCTTCTTGAGTTGCTCCATGAGCCTAGTCTCTTGGGGCTTTGTGTTTAAGCTATGGCAGGATCAAACATGGCAGTTCCCTTTTTCCTCTGTCTGTCTGAGTGTCCATTTATATCAGACCCTGCAAGTGGGCAGGGACTCAACCTGAGTCACGCCTCACTGATGTAATCCAATAAAAAGCCCTGCAACAGTCTTATGTGATCTAACCAAAGTCTCCTCAACTGAATTTAATGCAATCAAAAGGTATCACACCCAGAGGAATAGATTAATTTACAAATGTAATCTTTCTCTTTTTGGGATTCATAAAATAATCTCAAGCTGTCATAGCCTGAATGAGGCAAGACAGAATATTGTCAGGGGCCATGAATCACTGGACCCTGAGATGGAGCCATCATTGCAGGAGTAGGTTGTGAGGGGGAGTTGAGCACAGTTGCTCCCCTAGAATTGCCCCTTCCTAGGAGGTCTTCAGGTGCTCCCATGGGAAGGCAGTGGATGACCACGTTGGCCAAGGGCATCGCTGCAGCCCAGAGCCAAAGTGCAGGGACTGCAAGTACAGTGGGGAGACAACAGATGCTCCTACTTGCTTTAGCTGCTTGTTTTACTTAGTCATAAGAGCTGCACAGGCTCTCAGGCCGTTTGACATGTTTGTGGCTTTGAACTGGGCAGGGGTACAGTTGCTACTACACCAAGTGCTTGAAGGAAGTAGGGGGAGTGTGAAGGCCTTGCTCAGACTTCTTCCATCACCACCCTCTGGGGGAGAGGTGGAGCACTGCAGACACTTCTTGCCCAGATTTGACAGGTTTCCATGTTATTTTCTTTGTTTCTGTTTCAGCAAGGACTTGAAGGGACAATACCTTATGTCACAACAGATTATAATTATTCACTTCCTGGAGCAAGCCAGAAAATTGGATCAAGAGAGTCTGAACAAAAATATGAAGAGAGAAGGCACCCAAAATCTAAAATCTATCGAAAATAAACTGATGCTGATGTTTGTAATAAGGGAAGAAACTTATCTGCAAGAAAGTTTGATTTATTTTTGAATAACATCAGCCGACTTGAAAGGTTTTTTTGGAAATGCATGGTGCGCTTATCCAGCAAACAGTATTTTCTATATAATTCATGAGTATGTTTAATAGTACATATTTTATTTTAAAGTTTCTCTCATCTTCAAGCTACATGATCTAGAATTTTGCTGTAGCCTTCTATACTGTTAACCATACTTGCGGGTATGCTGAAGGGATAAAGCAGCAGGGAGAAATTTATGCACCATTAAAACAAGAAGGAATACTTTGATTCTTCAGAGAGTTCTTCAAGAATCTGGTAGTTGGAATCAGGATAAAAACAGGGAAATTGGGGCCGCAAAAATGTACCAGGGAGGAAGAAAGGATAGATGACCAGCAGGAGCTCAAGACTTGTAGGGCACAGAGCCTGGCCCTGGTCGTTACCTGCGTGCTGTGCAGATGGAGGGAGCGGGAGAGCCCTCCCGCCCCAGCCTCGAGGTCCGCCTCCTAGGATGCCAGACGGGTGGTGACAGCTGTGCTCATTCTCACTCTCTCATAAGTCACCTGCCATTCACATGGACTGAATGGGATGGGGAGATTGTTTGATCTGTTATGTTAATCAGGGTTTGATAAAGTCTGGGCTCAAGAGCCGTTAATTTATTATTATTATTTTTTAATCCGGTGTTTTTATGCTGAAGAAATTGTTCTCAAATCCAGAAAGCCTTCTTGTGGGGCTCTTTAAAACTAGTTTTAACCTAATCGAGTTCTCATCAAGCCAAAGGCCGTAACCATGGAGAGACCTGGAAACACGAACGTCTGGAAGGATCACCGGCAGGACAGCTCTCCAGAAGGGCACAGTTCTTGCCTCCGGACCGCTGGACCCCACCTTGTGCATAGGACAGCCCTGCTGTTCTGGGCTTCCTCCCAGGGGAGCGGAGCCCTTGGCGACAGTGCCGTTTTCCCGCGTGGTTTTGAAACGGCCGTAGAAAGCCATTCTTTGCCTCCTCCCTGGCGCTTGTGACTCCTGAGGTCGGAAGTGATTTCTGTAAACAAGAATAATTGGCCCAGATCATACCATTTCTGCGTTTAAAGACTGAGTACTTACTAAGGCAGCAATTCAAGTTGGTTTTGTGGCCCTGTTGCCAGAATTAGTGGAGCTTCCTAGTGTAGTCACATTGAAGGGCAGTTACTGGGAAGGGAGTTGTGACGTTGCTGTTCGTTTAAACTGGGGATCATCAGTGTGGGACGTACTTTGTTTGGCCCCTCGGCATCTGCTAGACCCACATGAAGCACGGGAACCCTTTTGTCCTCTTCTGTGGTTAGTTGGATACCCTGGAGACTATTGAAGGTCTGGCTTTTTCAGTGTCTCCTAGTAATATCCAAATTTTTACTGTGTTTTTCTATTTTGGCCACAAAGACTTAGACAAATCTGCCATCACGTTTTTGCCTCTTTCCCCAATTCCTTGTATCTTTACAATGATACTCTAGGTCATTAGCAGCAAGTCCCCAGAAGAATGCAGATGGTGACCCTGTAATTTGCATTTTTATTAAATCCAGGTTCACCTTTAGCCTCAGTCCCCGTCAGTGCAGAGAAAGGTGCTGCCGCTAGAGGGCAGCTGTGCTTTCCCAGAGGACTCAGTTCCTGGTGCCTCTGGGGCCGCCCCTGGGCGCGTCTCTCCTCTGTCAGCTCTCAGGACATTCAAAGAAAGGATGAGATGAGTCTCCATCTCGGGTCTAGTGAGGTTCTGAATGGGTATAAGGCGTCCTGCATTGGGTTACTCTTTACAAGAACTCATGACATTTGTGTGCGAGTGTGATTGCTCAAGAAGTACACATTTACTTCAAGAAAAGTATAGAAATATATGGCTTAAAAAGTGAAAACCCTAGGGAAACGGATGTGGCTCAAGAGGTTCGGCGTCCGTCTACCATATGGAGAGACCGGGGTTTGATCCCCGGTACCTCCTGGTAAAAAAAAAAAAAAAAAAAAAGTGAAAACCCTTAATCCATACTTTTGAGGTTCTTTAATTCTTTTAGAGAACCATTTATGGGAAAAGTAGATATGAAAATAAATGAAAAGGTTCTCAAATTCTAGGGTTTATTTTATTTGTGAACAAAGATAGTTGGGTTACTCACAGCTGCCTGACCTTTCAGCCTTCCGGGAAGCAGGGAATCAATGTGTGCTCTACGGCCACCGCTTGGCATTGGTGTCTGAGACGGGAGAGGGTGTCTGAGCAGGCCCCCAAGTGCCTGGGATTATACTTTCTACTCCCTGCTGGAAGCGGCCCTCTGGAGAGGCTGGCGCTGGGTGACAAGGCCCCAGCTGGGCCAGGGGGCCCAGTGTTTTCCACTCAGACCCTGTAGTAGTCGTAGGTCTGTTGCTTAGCCTCAGACCCTCGGGAGTTTTCTGCCTGCCAGGTGATGGGAGCTGGACATGAGTAAGGGGTTCTTTTTGTTGTAGCAGGTGGCTACCTTTTAATTGTCTAATAGATTTTCCTTTCTTCATTTTTTCAGGTTTGCATGGTAGTAATAGTAGTTAAGTAGTTTTGATGCTGAACTTTGATGTTCAAGTCCTGGCTTTGCCACTTGCTAGCAGTGGAACTCTGGGGGAGACATTTAAACTCGCTGATTCTATTTCCAACTTTTAAAGACCCTCTCTGAGGGTTAAATGAAGCTGTCTGTCTGGAAGGGCTTAGCAGTCCTGATGGGTAGTGAACGGCCAGTAACCTTGGTGTGTGGCCTCTCTGGTGAGATTGTCAACTCCTAGAAGGTAGGGACCAAAATTGTGTTCCTCAGAGTCGTGTCGGAACAACCCAGAAACTAGATCTAATATTTATTCCACAGCCCCCATACCCACCCTCTTACTTCCAGGCAGGTGACCTTAAAACTCTTACTGTGCCGAGTATCCTGTTTGTAAAGAAGTCTAGAGGAGCAGGTCACATGGCCTCCCTTGATAACCCATTCCAGGGAATTCTTTCTTTTTTATGATTATTATATATTTTGTATCTGTCCAGGGAATTTTTTTTAAACAAATCAATTTTATTGATACATATTAATAAAGCATACAGTTTATCCAAAGTAAACCCATATTTACTGCATTTTAAATGTTATGAACCAATTAGACACATAGTAAGTTATCCTTAAGTCATGCCCCAGTCAGATAATTGTCACCAGTGCTGCGAAGCTGTCTCGTCTTGTGTTTTTTTCTATGCATACATGTGTGTGTTTACAAAATTGGTGTCTTGCTCTGTGTGTTTTCCTATCTAGCTTTTTTCCTTTTAACATACCAACTTCTGTATGATTAAATATTTTTGGAAACATGAGTTTAATTGCTGTGTCATTTTATTGTGTAGATAGACTGTTTTATTGAGGAAATTTTTTAAAGGCATAGGAGAAATTATGGTAAGCATTTGGGGGGGTGGCATTGAAAGGAGGTTGATGAAATCTGGGTGCCAGAAGTGGGAAAACTTTAGGAAGTCTCAGCAAATGCCTGTGCTTTTGTCTGTTTCAGTATTGAATACAGTGGGAACTGATTTTAGTTTTTGTTTGGGCCCAAGTAAGTTGAGAGGATGCCATGTCCTCTCTGGGCTGTCTTTGAAAGTGTATTAGAAGGAAAAAGGATTTTGTTTGCAGAAAAAATAAATTAAAAAAAAAAGCCTGGGGTCTGCGCTGGTGCCTGGCTGGCAGCCCCGCAGCTTCCTGCAGCCTCCCTCCCCTCAGGCTTGGGGCTGGCAGCAAGAGTGCGGCTTGGCCCCTCGCCGATGAACGGTGGCTAAAACGAATATGGGGGCCATCTGCGCAGTGAGGGGAGAAGAGCGCGCGTGGTGTCAGGGCCTCTTCAGAAAGACCTTGCTAAGCTAAGTATTTCCAAGGCTTTGCCTAGAAAAAAGTGGGTGGAGAGTGGCCAATCTGAAAGGAGACACACTTTCAGATTGGAAGCGGATGCAGTTCTCCGGAGATGCCGGGAGCTGAGTGAGCAAGGTGTTGGCCTTGGAAGCTAGGGGTTGCTATGGCAACTGGCCCGGATGCTGTGCTAAGCAGACTGGCTTGGGTTTTTCTAAGGCTTTGGAATTTGCTTGGTCTCTGGGCTGTGAACATCTCTGCCTGGCAGGGGGAGGCCACCAAATTTCCAGACCTTTCTCCTAGCCAAGGAGTCCAGCCGAGGGGCTGCTGCTGCTGCTGGTGGAACTGCAGAGACCACGGTCCTGGTGGCAAGGCGGGAAGGCAGCCACCAGCGTGAGAAATCCGTTCCAAGGAGTGAATCGGTACTTGGGAATGGAAAATCCATGGGAAAAAAAACAGTGACAGCCATGGCTGCGAGGTCCCTACGTTATAATGTACAGCACCGAGAAGGAGCAAACTGGCGGGGGCTGAGCTCTGCGGGTTTCTGCGCACTTCCAGTCAGAGAAATTAAGATCAGGGATAAGTCTGGGGGAAGCGCTTTCATGTTTGGACTGCAGCTGGGCAGAGTGGGACAGAGTCCGGTGTGACTGGCTGGAGAGGCCCATGGTGCTGGCACGTGGCTCAAAGTGCCACCACCCCGACCATCAAGGATGGCTGCAATTCTAACAAAATACGGGTCTCCACCTCGGAGCTGGCTCAGCCTTTGGGAACCGGTGAGTATGTCTTTTCCCTCTGTTGTCCAGAAAGGAGAGATGACAGAGTCAGAAGAGGAAGCTTTGCAGGTCTTGGGGGGTGGGGCCACCAGGACACCATACCTCCTGTGTCACCGGTGCTTAGCCTAGACCCTGTAGGAACTCCTGCAGGAGTTGATGAATTACGAGCACAGAGGTCACAGGCCAGTTTTAGCCGTCAGCTCTGATTTGTGGACACAGCTAACGTCCCCTCTGAGAAGGCAGAGGAGAGAGGCTTTCTGTCTCAGTCATCCACCTCCTGAAGAAGAGAGCAAGATGCCATGCTTTCAAGGTTGCTGGGGTGGAGTGATTGCTGCTGTGCAGGGGAGCTAGACCTGCCTTCCTCTTCTGTGAGATGGGAAGTGAGGGGGGGACACTGGCAGTTTGGCATTATTTATGAATTCCAAAAATGGATATTGGATTATGTTTGTAAACTGGTCTGTTCCTGGGCGTGGTTAAATTATGATTAGGGCTTTGATTGGGCCATGTCAGTAGGATGCTGGGTCCCCGCCCACCAAGGTAAAACCACACAGCAGAGCAGAGGAGTGAACTGGAGTTTTGATGTCGGAGTCTTGAGCTGGAGCCCCGGAAAGGAAGCACACAGAGGACCTTGGTCATGAGGAAAGAGAGAAGGGCCGGGAAGAGAAACAAGCCGTTCACCTAATAGTCGGCAGCTGGCCTTGGGGAGCGAGCAGAGGAGCTGAGCCCAGAGAGAGGCAAGCCCCAGGAAGAGAACCTGAACCCTGGCACATGTCAGCAGCTGTCTTGCTCCAACACGTGGCAACAGACTTTGGTGAGGGAAGTAATTTACGCTTCACGGCCTGGTGACTGTGGTAACTTTATAAAGCCAGCAGAGTTCTGGTAGTTTGCATCAGCACCCCTTTGGCTGACTAAGACAGACCCGGAGACCCTCCAAGCTGTTGCATTTTGTGCACTTTGGTTGTGTTTAGCCTGTTGCTGGGATGATCTGGAACAGGTCTTGCCTTTTAGCTCTCTCAGGGAGGGCCGTGGAATTCCCCCTAAACCATCAGTATTTTTTAAGTCCACTTTAAAATAGAGCATGATGCATTTTGGGGCGGGGTTTGGGAATCCCATAGCATTCCAGTACCCTGGAGTCAGCACCCTGGCCTGGGAAACACCCCCTTGCTGGCCACAGGGAAATGGCCTAGGAGTGTGCTGGCCACTAACACTTCTGTTGTTCTCAAATCAGAGCCTCCATTCCAGCCTCTATCTGCTCCTTCCCCCCACACCCATGGCTGGCCCAAGGTAGATTCACGACGGACAGCAAGTCACCGAGAAGTCTTCCTAGCCCTCACACAGACCCATCAGGGCAGGTATCCCCTTCCCAAGAAGTGGTCTGAGCTTCAGACCTTCCCAAGCAAACCTTACCTGTGAAGGTGTGCTCTCTGCTGGCAGGCAGCCAGAGATAGGAATGAATTCGTGTGGTCCACACTGACCGTCTATCACGAGACGCCTGCCTATTGTGAAGGGGAGAGTTAGGATAGCATTCCCAAGCCTGGGTGAAATGTGGGGTACAGACATTTTGGAGTCCTCCAGATCACACCTGCCACACAAATGGCAGAGAATGGCCACCTATCCTGCTTTAGCATGCATCTCATTGTGCCTCTAAGCCCTTTAAATGGACCTAGAAATAAATACACACACATGGGGGGGGCGGATGTGGCTCAAATGGCTGGGTGTCCGTCTGCCATATGGAGGGACCTGGGTTCGATCCCCGGGACCTCCTGGTAAAATAAAAAATATATATATAGAAGGCACATGGGCTGCCAGGCTCTGTGTGCCGGTGAGCCTCCGGGCCCTGGGAGCCATTCAGCAAGATGATGATGTAACAGGAGAGAGACGCAGGGGAGAGACAAGATGAGATGCTCCAAAAGCTCCGAAAACCAGGAACCTAGGTGGCGCAAGTGGCAGGACACCTCTCTCCTACACCGGAGGTCTCCAGTATCGAATCCTGGTGAAGACTGGAGGAGGATGAGAAGAGATGGCAGGAAACAGACACAAAGAATTGCCCAGCGAATGGACACAAAACAGCAAATGGGGAAGGGGGTGTTTAAAATGGATAAAGTAAATAAATAAATCTTAAAAAAAAAAAAAAAAATACACACACACGTGTACACTTTTTGTTCTACTTAAGAATGTACCAAATATCCATTATAGAATTTCAAGTAATGACCACTCTGATATTACTTCCAATGTCAGATCTTTTTCTGAGAACACACACACACATATGTACATACTTAGTATATATGTACTTATACCCACATGCATATGCACTCACATATGTATAGATATAACATTTAAAAAATGAGATGGTAGAGGGAAGCAGATGGGGCTCAAGTGACTGAGCTCCTGCCTACCACATGGGAGGTCCCTGGTTCAGTTCCCAGTGCCTCCTAAAGAAGACAGCGAGCTGGTGTGACGGGCAGGCGCGGTGAGCTGACACAACAAGATGACACAAGAGACACGAGAAGAAAAAACATAATGAGATGGGAAGCGGCTGTGGCTCAATCAGTGGGGCTCCCGTTTACCATATGGGGGGCCCCGGGTTCGGTTCCAGGGGCCTCCTGGTGAGGGCAAGCCCGCCCGCGCGGCGTGGTTGGCTGACCCGGCGAGCACGAGCAGCAAGGGGGGGATAAATGAATAAATAAATAAAATCTTTAAAAAAAAAAAAAGAAAAAGAAAAAACATAATGAGAGACATAAAGCGGGGAACGGAGGTGGCTCAAGCGATTGGGCTCCTCCCTCCCACATCGGAGGTCCCAGGCTTGGTTCCCGGTGCTTCCTAAAAAAAACAAGGAAAACTAACAGACACAGCAAGTGCAAAACAATGAGAGGGTGGGAAGAGATAAATAAAAATAAATCTTTAAGAAAAAAGGAAATGGTAGAAAATATGCAGTTTTACTAGTTGCCTTTTTTAATTAATAGCGTATTTTGGACATTAAAAAATGCTAATACATAAAAATCTTCATTTTTTAAAAATTTCCTCTATTTTTTTCTTACAAATCAATTTTATTGATACATATTAATAAAATATACAATCCATCCAAAGTGTACAATCCGTGGGATTTGGTGTAATCACATAGTTGTGCATTCATCAATTCAACCATTAGAGCATTTTCATTATTCCAATAATAATACAAAACAAAAAAGCAGACAAAAACTCATCACTTCTCAATCTCGCTATGCTTCCCCTGCCATACATAGCTACTATTCTGTTTCTGTCTCTAGTTTATTGGTATTTATATTTCATATAGATGGAGTCAAGCAATAAGTAGTACTTTTTGTCTAGTTTCTTTCCCTTAGTATATTTCCTTTTTTTTTTTTTTACCCTTACTAGAAGATTATTAATATATTACTTTATACTACTGTCCGTAGTTGGCTTTGATTGTATTTTTGCCTGATATTAACATCTTGTAACATTAACATACATTTTTTTCAGTTTCAAAGAAAAACAGTTTTATACATGCAATATTATCCATACTCATGTTTCACATGCAGTTTCGCTATGCTATACAGTCCCGTGTTACATTTTTTTAGTTTTGCTTCTAGTAATCTACATAACCTTAGACTTTCCCTTTCAACCACTGTCATACCCATATAAGAGCACTGACAGTTACAAACACTATGATTTGCTTTCACATTTCCTATTCATTTTCAAAGATTAAAAACAACGTTTTCACCAATTCTGTACAGATTAACCCTCAGCTTTCCATTCTCTACCTTCATTCTATTTTCTAGTTATTTTTTTAAAGATTTATTTATATATTTCTCCCCACGCCCTCGTTGTTTGCACTTGCTGTATCTGCTTGTCTTCCTATTTTCTTTAGGAAGCACCGGGAACTGAACCTGAGACCTCCAATGTGGGAGGGAGGTGTCTAATCACTTGAACCACCTCTGTTCCCAACTTTGTTGTGTCTCTCATTATGTTTCTCTTCTTGTGTCTCTTGTTGCGTCATCTTGTTGAGTCAGCTTGCTACACCTGCCCATCATACCAGCTCACTGTCTTCTTTAGGAGGCACCGGGAACCAAGTCAGGGACCTCCCATGTGGTAGGTGGGAGCCCAATCACTTGAGCCACATCTGCTTCCTTATATTCTAGTTATTAACTCCATGAGTTTACACAATATATTTAGTTCATAATAGCGCAGTCATACAGTATTTGTCCTTTTGTGTCTGGCTTGCTTCACTCAACATAATGTCCTCCAGGTTCATCCATGTTGTCATATGCTTCGTGACTTCATTTCTTCTTACAGCTGCACGATATTCCAACATGTGTATACGCTACAGTTTGTTTATCCATTCATTGGTTGATGGGCCCCTGGGTTGTTTCCATCTCTTGGTAATTGTGAAAATGCTGCTATGAACATCGGTGTACAGATGTCTGTTCGTGTCACTGCTCTCAGTTCTTCTGGGTATATACCCAGTAGTGGTATTACCTGGTCATATGACAAGTCTATATTCAACTTCCTTAGGAACTGCCAAACAGTCCTCCACAGTGGCTGTACCATTCTGCATTCCCACCAACGGTGAATAAGCGTTCCTATCTCTCCACATCCTCTCCAACACTGATAGTTTTCTGACTTTTTAGTAGTGGCCATTCTGATAGGTGTGAAATGATATCTCATTGTAGCAGTGATTTGCATTTCCCTAATCAGGAGTGATGTTGAGCATTTCTTCATGTGTTTTTTTGCCATTTGTAGTTCTTCTTTGGAGAGATGTCTGTTCAAGTCTTTCACCCATTTTTTTTTTTTTTGACTGGGAGGTCCTGGGGATCGAACCCGGGTCCCTCCATATGGGAGACGGACGCCCAACCATTTGAGCCACATCCGTCCCCCTCGCCCATTTTTTAATTGGGTCGTTTGTCTTTTTATTGTTGAGTTGTAACATCTCTTTATATATCCTGGATATTAAACCCTTATCAGATATGTGATTTCCCATTGAGTTGGCTGCCTTTTCACCCTTCTGACAAAGTCCTGTGAGGTGCAAAAGTGTTTATTTTGAGGCGGGCCCATTTATCTATTTTTCCTTTTGTTGCATATGCTTTGGTTATAAGGTCCAAGAAACCACCACCTACTACAAGGTCTTGAAGATGTTTCCCTACATTTTCTTCTAGTAGTTTTATGGTCCTGGCTTTTATATTTAGATCTTTGATCCATTTTGAGTTGATTCTTGTATAGGAGTGAGATAGCGGTTCTCTTTCATTCTTTTGTTATGTATATCCAGTTCTCCCAGCACCATTTGTTGAAGAAACTGTTTTGTCCCAGTAATGTGGACTTGGTAGGTTTGTCAAAAACCATTTAGTCCTTTTTATTTCTGTGGGATCAGTTGTAACTTCCCCCCTTTCATTTCTGATTTTATTTATTTGTATCTTCCCTCTTTTTTTCTTTGTTGGTCTAGCTAAGGGTTTGTCCATTTTATTGATCTTCTCAAAGAACCAGTTTTTGGTTTTGTTGATTTTCTCTATTGTTTTTTCGTTCTTAATTTCATTTATTTCTGCCCTAATCTTTATTATTTCTTCCCTTCTGTTTGCTTTGGAATTAGTTTCCTGTCCTTTTTCTAGTTTCTATAGGTGTTCAGTTCGATCTTTGATTTTAGCTCTTTCTTCTTTATTAACATAAGTGTTTAGGGTTGTAAATTTCCCTCTCAGCACTGCTTTCCCTGTGTCAATATATTTACTAATTTCTCTTACAATTTCTTCTTTGACCTACTGATTGTTTAGGAGTGTGTTGTTTAGTCTCCACACATTTGTGAATTTTCCCCTTTCCCATCTGTTATTGATGTCCAGTTTCATTCCATATGATCTGAGAAGGTGCTTTATATAATTTCAATCTTTTTATATTTATTGAGACCTGCCTTGTGACCCATGTGATGGTTAGGCTAATGTATCAACTTGGCCAGGTTGTTTGGTCAAGCAAGCACTAGGCTAATTATAACACAAGGACTTTTATGGACTTTAGTCCTCAGTGAGTTTACTGAATAGATGGCTGATGACATCTATAATCAACCGGGAAGATTGCCATCAGCAGTGAGTGATGTTTATCCAATCAGCTGAATGCCTTAAAAGGGGAAGTGATTTCAGCATTCAGAGAGAATTTCCCAGCTGTTTTTTTGGACAGCCAACATCTCCTGGGAACTCATCAAGACCTTCATCAGAGCCCCTGGTTTGCAGCCTGCCTGCGGAATCTGGACCATACATCCCCACGGTCACGTTAGAGAATTTTGTAAAATCTCATACTATTTGCAGACATCTCCTGTTGATTCTGTTTCTCTAGAGAACCCTGACTAATACAACCCAAAACGTGGTCTAACCTGGAGAAAGATCCATGAGCACTTGAGAAGAAGGTATAACCCGCTTATTTGGGGTGCAATGTTCTGTATAAATCTGTCAGGTCTAGCTCATTTATCATATTGTTGAAGTTCTCTGTTTCCTTGTCGATCTGCTGCCAATTGTTCTTTTTTTTTTTAAAGATTTTATTTTATTTATTCTTTTATCCCCCCCTTGCTGCTTGTGCTCGCTGGGTCAGCTAACCACGCCGTGCGGGCGGGCTTGCCTTCACCAGGAGGCCCCGGGAACCGAACCCGGGGCCTCCCATATGGTAAACGGGAGCCCCACTGATTGAGCCACAGCCACTTCCCCAATTGTTCTATCTAATGATTTGAGTGTTGTGTGGAAGACTCCAGCTATTGTAAAGATTTCTCTTTCTCCCTTCAGTTTTGCCAGTTTGTCTCATGTATTTTGGGGTACCCTGGTTAGGTGCATAGATATTTATGGCTTATTTCTTCCTGGTGGATTTTTCCTTTTATTAATACAAAATGGCCTTCTGTATCTCTTATAACTTTTTTGCATTTAAAGTATAGTTTTGTCTGATATTAGTAGAGCTACCCCTGCTCTGTTTTGGTTACTATTTGCATGGAGTATCTTTTTCCAACCTTTCACTTTCAGCCAATTTGTATCCCTGGGTCTAAGATGAGTCTTTTGTAGGCAGCATATGGATGGCTCGTGTTTTTTTTAACCAATCTGTCAGCTCATATCTTTTTTTTTTTTTTAAACAAATCAATTTTATTGGTACATATTAATAAAGCATACAATTCATCCAAAGCGTACAACTAACGGTATTTGGTATGATCACTTAGTTGTGCTTTCATCATGTCAATCATTATTAGGGCATTTTTATTATTTCAGTAATAATAATAAACGGGGGCGGATGTGGCTCAAATGGTTGGGCATCCGTCTGCCATATGGAGGGACCTGGGTTCGATCCCCGGGACCTCCCGGTAAAATAAAAATAAAAAAAAAAAAAAGATATATATAGAAGGCACATGGGCTGCCAGGCTCTGTGTGCCAGTGAGCCGCCAGGCCCCGGGAGCCATGCAGCAAGATGATGACGTAACAGGGGAGAGACACCAGAGGAGAGACAAGATGAGATGCTCCGAAAGCTCCGAAAACCAGGAACCGAGGTGGCGCAGGTGGCAGAACATGTCTCTCCTACATCGGAGGTCTCCAGGATCGAATCCTGGTGAAGACTGGAGGAGGAGGATGAGAAGAGATGGCAGGAAACAGACACAGAGAATTGCCCAGCAAATGGACACAAAACAGCAAATGGGGAAAGGGGTGGTTAAAATGGATTAAATAAATAAATAAATAAATAATTTGAATAAATAGATAAATAAACAAAAAACAGACAAAAAAGAAAATTCTTCACCTCTCAATCTCTCAGCCTAAATCTTTTGATCACATTCATTGATATTACCATCAATGCATTATATACTTCCACCATTTTATTCTTTGGCTTTCATATGTCATATCTTATTTGCATCTGTCTTTTTACTCTTTTGATTATCCTTTCTGCTATTCTTGTCTTCTACACATTCCTCCAAGCCCCTCTCCCCTGTCTTTTTCTTTTGGGCTGTAAGGCCCCCTTTAATATTTCCTGTAAAGGCAGATTCTTTTTTATGAACTCTCTTAGTTTCTGTTTGTGAATATTTTAAACTCACCTTCGTATTTGAAGGACAGTTTTGCTGAATAAATAATTCTCGGGTGGCAATTTTTCTCTTTCAGTTTCCTAATTGTATCATACATTTCTTCCATTTTCTTAGTATAGCTTGTAATTTTTTGCTCAAGTCTAGGCATCTGATTATGATGGTGAGTTTACTTTGATGCTCAATTTCTCTTTCGTAGGATTTAGTGGAGGGAGGCTGTGTGTTACTGCCTTCCTTTGATTCTTGGTTCAACCTGTTCTGGGTCTTTAGGATTGTCCCTGTTAGTTGTGCAAATCTGGGTCATGGACCCAGTAATGAGTTGCAGACCCACTTCCAAGGGCCTTGGGGAGGGAGGAGTCTTCCCATCAAGATTCTTTTCCTGTGCCTCTCTCTCTCTTCTGGGTGGTGTTCATCCTTCCCCTGGTGTCCTAAACCCCAGAACATTTATTTCAGGCCATTTCTGACTGTCCTCTAGCTATTTTACTGGGAAAGAAGTGAGTCCTCTGTCTCTCTAATCCTTCATCTTCCTGGAAGTCTCAATGTAATCTACTTAACTCTTTTTAATGCCTCTATTATCTATACAAATATACCTTAATTTATTTAACAGGTCCTTGTTGAGCAGACATTTGTGTTGTTTCTGGTTTTACCATTTACTCTTGTAAATGGTGCCATAGTGAATCTCACTATTATACCTCTATCTTGGAGCACTTGTGAAGGAGCATCTATAGAATAAATTCCTACAAGTGGAATTGCTAGGTGGTAAGGTTTGAGCGTTTTGCATTTTATAGACATTTCTAGATTGCCATCCAAAAGGTACTTCCAATTATTCTCCCATTAGTGTAATATTCCAGCACTTCATATACTCTGTCTGGTCATCATCTTTCATCAAGCCTGCCCCTGACATATGAAGGAGGGTGGCTGGGCAGATGTCCCTTTACATGGTCCTCAGGCATTTCTTTTTTTGTCTACTCCCAGTGCCAAAATGCCCTGGCACTTGGCAGAGAAGCAAGGGAAGCTGCAGCAGAATCTGACATCATGCCTCTAGGAACCAGGAGGAGATGGAGGCCACAGAAGACACACTATGCATAGGCTTCTTATTTTTCTTGTTATTTATCTTACTCCTAAGAGCCTTTTTTTTTTCATGGTACACAATATATTTGGTTCAGAGTAACGCAATCATACGGTATTTGTCCTTTTGTATCTGGCTTGCTTCACTCAACATAATATCCTCCAGATTCATCCATATTGCCATATGTTTTACGACTTCATTTCTTCTTACAGCTGCATAATATTACATTATGTGAATACACCATAGTTTGTTTATCCATTCATCAGTTGATGGACACCTGGGTTGTTTCCAACTTTTGGCAATGGTGAATAATGCTACTTTGAACATAGGTATGCAGATGTCTGCTGCCTTTTTACCCTTTTTACAAAGTCCTCTGAGGTTCAAAAGTGTTTAATTTTGGGGGGCGGATGTGGCTCAAATGGTTGGGCGTCCGTCTGCCATATGGAGGGACCTGGGTTCAATCCCCGGGACCTCCCGGTAAAATAAAAAAATATATATATAGAAGGCGCATGGGCTGCCAGGCTCTGTGTGCTGCTGAGCTGTCGGGCCCCGGGAGCCATGCAGCAGAATGATGACGTAACAGGGGAGAGACAAGACGAATGCTCCAAAAAAGCTCCAGAAGCCAGGAGCTGAGGTGGCGCAGGCAGCAGAATACCTCTCTCCTACATCGGAGGTCTCCAGGATTGAATCCTGGTGAAGACTGGAGGAGGAGGATGAGAAGAGATGGCAGGAAACAGACATGGAGAATTGCCCAGCAAATGGACACAAAACAGCAAATGGGGAAGGGGGTGTTTAAAATGGATAAAGTAAATAAATTCTTTAAAAAAAAAAAAAAAGTGTTTAATTTTGAGGAGGTCCATTTACCTGTTTTTTTCTTTTGTTGCGCCTGCTTTGGGTGTAAGGTCCAAGAAACCACCACCTACCACAGTCTTGAGGATATTTCCCTATATTTTCTTCTGGTAGTTTTATGGTCCTGGCTTTGTCCTCTTTCATTCTTTTGGTTATACATATCCAGTTCTCCCAGCACCATTTGTTGAAGAGACTGTTTTGTCCCAGTAACATGGACTTGGTAGGTTTGTCAAAAACCAGTTGGGGGAAGCGGATGTGGCTCAACTAGTTGGGCACCTGCCTACCACATGGGAGGTCCTGATTTGGGTCCTGGTACCTCCTAAAAAAAAAAGAAGATGAGCAGACACCACCCCACTGGAATGAGCAGATGCCACAAGCCAACAGACACCACAGCCCACGGGGAACAGATGTGGCTCAGGCCGTTGGGCACTTGCCTCTCATGTGGGAGGTCCCAGATTTGGTTCCCGGTGCCTCCTGGAGAAGGCAAGCAAACAATGAGGAGACAGACAAGAGAACCATCCGGGGGAGGGGGGATAAATAAAGAAAAATAAAGTAAATGAATAAATCTTTAAAAAAAAGATGTAAAAGGATTAATAAAAAACAAAACAAAAGCAAAAACCATTTGGGACTTTCAGGAAGATGGTGGACTAGAAAGACACAGGACTCTCTCCTCCAGAAAAATAGCTAGAGGACAGGCCAAAACAGCCTGGGAAAAGATCTTCTAAAGTTTAGTACACCACATAAAAGCTAGACAATGCCCAGAGGAGAGAGAGCAAAGGAGGGGAATCTGGACAACAGAACTGTGAGTTGAAAATAGCAGCTGCTGCTGCAGGCACCCTCCCCCACACTAAAGACACTTTAGAGTGCTCAGGCCTCTGGGCCTGCAGCTACATACAAAGGGGGCTCCAGGGATCCACCACCCCAGGAAAGGGGAGAGAGAGGGACACAGCCTAAGGCTGACTCAGCTTTTGACCCACAAATTTGGTCTGCTGTGTCCCACCAGCCCTTCCAGGTTGGGTGGAGCTGTATCATTATTTGCCTTGGGAGCCTGCACAGGACTGGAGAAATCTGACCCCCTCAATCTCCCTCTCTTCTAGGTGGGGCTAGAGGACCTCCCCAGGAAAGTTTGAATTACAAGGCTCTTAGCCTCCAGGCAGGAACCTCTATCACATTGATCTGGTCTGTGTTGCAACAAACACACTCCAATCAGGCATAGAACTGAGAGAGC
Source organism: Tolypeutes matacus (assembly GCA_026826555.1). Classification (NCBI taxonomy): domain Eukaryota; kingdom Metazoa; phylum Chordata; class Mammalia; order Cingulata; family Chlamyphoridae; genus Tolypeutes; species Tolypeutes matacus. Next base: position 2,466,645 of record JAKSZT010053883.1, on the reverse strand, counting down.
TGCCAAAGTGTACTATCTGCTGGCAGACCAAGGAAGTGCATGTGAGAAAGTTAAAAATAAATAAGAGAGGTTTTTTCCAGCCTTTACAGTCTCTACCCAAGGCCCTAGGAAGCGACTCTACAATTACTGGGTCCAGTGCCCAGTTCTGAGCAACCAGCAGGACAATCCTAACAATCCAGGTCGAGCCAAGAATCAAAGAGCTGTGGTAACCCACAGCCTTCTGCCACTAAATCCCTACAAAAGAGAAAGAAATTGAGCATCTGAGTAAACTACATCCTAAACAGATGCCTAGATATCAGCAAAAAATTATGAGTCATCCTAAGAAAATAGAAGACATGGCTCAAGAAAAGGAATATATCAAAGCCCCAGAAGAGATGCAGAATTAAGAGAACTAATTAGTGAGATGCTCACAAATTTCCAACATCAAATTAATAAGTTGAAAGACAATAAACAATATCAAGAAGACATTGAACAAGCTCAAAAAATGATTTGAAATCCTGAACAGAAAAATAACAGAGCTCATGGGAATGAAAGACACATTAGGGGAGATAAAAAACACAATAAAAGAAAATATGGGAAAAAAAACCACATTAGAACCATGAGCAAATAAATTCCCACTGTTTAACCTGAAAAAAAAAATTTTTTTTTTCAGAGCATTTCAAAATGGCTCCTTAACTGAGAAAAAAAATTGTGAAATTCATTACAAGAAAAACATAAAATTATACTTATGCTGTAACAACTATTGCAGAGTTAAGGGAGTAATGTTGCTGAGTAAGCAAATTAGAATTTTTATTTTGCTATTATTTTTGCTGACTTACAACTGAGCATCACAGCAATAGTTTTTTTATACATTTTTCTAATTCTCACTTTATAGGATAACTTTTGAGGCAGAAGCCATCTCTTAATTTTAGGGGAAAAAAAGAAAAACCAATTCTTTAGTGAATTGTGCTAATAATGTTGCTGTAAGAATTAATAAAATAACTTGAATTGAAAAAACACATTAGGGGCATACAAGAGCAGACACGAAATGATAGAAGAACGAATAAGTGATACAGAAGACAGAACAGCTGAAGTTGAAGAGAGAAAAGAACACAGAGAGAAAAGAATGGCAAAATTTGAGCAGGGGCTCAGAGAGTTGAATGACAACACAAAATACAACAACATGTGTGTCATGGAAGTTCCAGAAGAGGAGAAGGGAAAAGGGGCAGAAAGAGTGTTTGAAATGACACTCTGAAATGGCTGAAAATTGTTCAACTCTTGTGAAAGAAATGAGCTCACATGTCCAAGAAGCACACCATAACCCAATCAGAATAAATCTGAATAGACCTACTCCAAGACACATACTACTCAGAATGTCAAATGTCAAAGAGGAAGAGAAAATTCTGAGAGCAGCAAGGGAGAAGCAAACCATCACATACAAGGGATGCCCAGCAAGATTTAGTGAGGGTTTCTCATCAGAAACGATGGGGGTAAGAAGACAGTGGTATCATACCATTAGGATACTGAAAGAGAAAATCTGCCAGCCAAGAATTCTTTATCCAGAAAAATTGTCCTTCAAATATGTAGGTGAGTTTAAAATAGTCACAAACAAACAGACACTAAGAGAGTTCATAAAAAAGAATCTGCCTTTGCAGGAAATATTAAAGGAAGCCTTAGAGGCTGAAATAAAAAGACAGGAGAGAGAGGCCTGGAGGAGAGTATATATGAAAGAATAGCAGAAAGAATAACCCAAAGAGTAAAAAGACAGACAAAAATATGATATGACATATGAAAACCAAAGAATAAAATGGTGGAAGTAAATAATGTATTTACAGTGTTGAAGTTTAAGATTTAGTTTTAAGGCTCACCTGCAGTTAGCAGTCCCAAATAACTGTATGGATAATTACCATCTAATGTGCAAATAAATAAAATATAATTTGGGAATAAAAAGTGATAAGAAAGGGGACGGATGTGGCTCAAATGGTTGGGCGTCCGTCTGCCATATGGAGAGACCTGGGTAAAATAAAAAATTTTACCCAGGACCTCCCGGTAAAATGAAAAATACATATATAGAAGGCACATGGGCTGCCAGGCTCTGTGTGCCAGTGAGCCGCCAGGCCGCAGGAGCCATGCAGCAAGATGATGACATAACAGGAGAGAGAGACACAGGGAAGAGACAAGATGAGATGCTCCGAAAGCTCTGAAAACCAGGTACCGAGGTGGTGCAGGTGGCAGAACACCTCTCTCCTACATTGGAGGTCTCCAGGATCGAATCCTGGTGAAGACAGGAGGAGGAGGATGAGAAGAGATGGCAGGAAACAGACACACAGAATTGCCCAGCGAATGGACACAAAACAGCAAATGGGGAAGGGGGAGGTTAAAATGGATAAAGTAAATAAATAAATCTTAAAAAAAAAAAAAAAAAAAAAGTGATAAGAAAGAATTCCTAAAATGTTGGTGTGATGTGTGTAAAGTAATCTGATCTTTTCAAAAATATTACATGGTATTTCCAAAACACACAACTGTGGAAACCATGCTACTGCTTAAAATCACATTAAATAAATCTTGCATGCAAAGCCAAAGAAAACAAAAATAAACAAAAATAAATAATGCATTTACAGTAATATCATTGAATGTGAATGGATTAAACTCCCCATTCAAAAGATAAAGGCTGGGGGGCGGATGTGGCTCAAATGGTTGGGCATCTGTCTCCCATATAGAGGGATCTGGGTTTGGTCCCCGAGACCTCCTGGTAAAATAAAGAAAAATATAGAAGGCGCGTGGGTGCACCAGACCCCACCGAGCCACACAACAAGATGATGAGGTAACAGGAGAGTGACACAAGGGAGAGCCAAGATGAGACGTGCCAAAAAAACAGGGACAAAGGTGGCACAGGTGGTGGGATGCCTCTCTCCCACATCAGAGGTTCCCAGGATTGAATCCCAGTGAAGACAGGAAGAGAAGGATGAGAAGAGAGGGCGGGAAACAGACAGAGAGAATTGCCCAGCGAATGGACACAAAAACAGCAAAAACAGAGGGGGAGAGGTGTAAAAATGGATAAATGTAAAATAAATAAATAAATCTCTAAAAAAAGATTAAAGGCTGACAGAATGGATGAAAAAACGAGCCATCCATATGCTGCTTACAAGAAACTCACCTTAGACCCAGGGATATAAACTGGCTGAAAGTGAAAGATTCGAAAAAGATACTCCACGCAAATAGTAACCAAAAAAGAGCAGGGGTAGCCATACTAATATCAGACAAAATAGACTTTAAATGCAAAAAATTTATGAGATACAGAGGCCATTATATACTAATAAAAGGACAATCCACCAGGAAGATTTAACAGTCATAAATATCTATGTATCTGTATTAGTCAGCCAAAGGGGTGCTAATGTAAAATACCAAAATGGGTTGGTCTTTATAAAGGGTATTTATTTGGGGCAGAAGTCCACAGATACTAGGCCATAAAGTGTTAAGTTTCTTCTCTCACCACAGTCCATTGTCACGTGTTAGAGCAAGACAGCTGCTGGCGTTTGCTAGGGTTCAGACTTCTGGGGTTCCTCTCTTCCCAGGGCTGCGTTTCTCTCCGGGCTTAGCTCCTGTTTCCTCCACAAGGTCAGCTGTAAACGATCAGGCAAACGGCTTGCTTCTCTTCTCCTGGGGCCTTCTTTCCAACATCAAAATTGCTTCTTAAAAGACTACTTCAACTGTCCTTGGCCTTGCCTTTCATATTCGATTCCCCACCCACCAAGGGGTGGGGCTCAACACCCTAATCCTAACCTAATCATGCCCAGATTAACAGATCAGTTTACAAGCATGATTCAGTTATATTTTTGGAATTCATAATTACATCAAACTGCCACAGTACCTAACCAAGGCGTGCCCCAAAATACATGAGACAAACTCTGGCAAAACTGAAAGAAGAAATAGACATCTCTACAATAATCGTTGGAGACTTCAACAGCCCCCTCACATCATTAGATAGAACAACTAGACAGAAGGTCAACAAGGAAACAGAGAACTTGAACAATATGATAAACAAGTTAGACCTAACAGACATATACAGAACACTGCATCCAAACTCAGCGGGTTATACATTCTTCTCAAGTGCCCATGGATCTTTCTCCAGGATAGACCATATGTTAGGTCACAATACAGCTCTCAATAAATATTAAAAATTTTAAATTATACACATCACTATCTCAGATCATAATAGAATGACACTGGAAATCAATAGTAGACAGAACAACAGTAAATTCGCAAATGTGTGGAGGCTGAACAACACACTCCTAAATAATCAGTGGATCAAAGAAGTTCCAAAAAAAGTCAGTAAATATATTGAGACAAATGAAAATGAGAATACAAGTTATCAAAACTTATGGGATACAGCAAGGCAGTCTTGAGAGGGAAATTTATAGCCCTAAACGCCTATATTAAAAAAGGAGAAAGAGCTAAACTCAAAGATTTAACTGAACAACTAGAGAAACTAGAAAAAGAACAGCAAACCAATCTCAAAGCAAGCAGAAGGAAAGAAATAATAAAGATTAGAGCAGAAATAAATGAAATTGAGAACAAAAAAAAAAAAACAATTGCCCTGCGAATGGACACAAAAACAGCCAAAACGGGGGTGGGGGTAAAAATGGATAAAAGTAAATAAATAAATCCTTTAAAAAATGTATAGGGATTTAAGATTCGGACTATATTTAGTAGTAATACTTTGACGATGCTCTTTTATAATTTGTTAACAAATGTTCAACAACAATGCAAAGTATTCGTGGTCCAGTGATGTGTGGGAGCCCTATATGATGTTATGCATGTTTGTTTTGTGAGTTCACAGTGTTTACTAAAAACTTATTGTTTATGTATGTTCATGGATGAATGATATACTTCAATAAATTGTTTTTAAAATGAAAAAAAAAAAAAAAAAACAATAGAGAAAATCAACAAAACCAAAAGCTGGTTCTTTGAGAAGAAAAATAAAAACCCCTCGCTAGACTAACAAAGAAAAAAAGAGAGAATATGCAAATAAATACAATCAGAAATGAAAGGGGGTAAGTTATGACTGACCCCATAGAAATAAAAAAGATCACAAGAGGATATTATGAGAAACTGTATGCCAACAAACTAGACAACCTAGATGAAATGGACAAATTCCTAGAAATGCACAAACAACCTACACTGATGCTACAAGAAATATAAGAACTTAATGAACAAATGACATTTAAAGAGATTGAATCTGTCATCAAAAATCTCCCAGCAAAGAAAGTCCAGGACCAGATGGCTTTACCGGTGAATTCTACCAAGCATTTCTAAAAGAATTAACACCAATCCTGTTTAAACTCTTCCAAAAAATTGAAGAGGAGAGAAAATTATCCAACACATTTTATGAAGTCAACATCACCCTAATACCAAAGCCAGATAAAGACACTACAAAAAAAGAAAATTAGAGACCAGTCTCCCTAATGAACATAGATGTAAAAATTCTCAACAAAATACTTGCAAATCGAATCCAACAGCATATCAAAAGTCTTCTACATCCTGACCAAGTGGGATTTATTCCTGGTATGCAAGGCCGGTTCAACATAAGAAAATCAATCACTGTAGTATACCACATTAACAAATTGAAGGGAAAAAACCACATGATCATCTCAATTGATGCAGAAAAGGCATTTGACAAAATCCAGCATCCTTTTTGATAAAAACACTTCAAAAGATAAGAATAGAAGGAAAATTTCTCAATGTGATAAAAGGCATATATGAAAAACCCACTGCCAACATCATACTCAATGGGGAAAGGTTGAAAGCTTTCCCTCTAAGATTGGGAACAAGACAAAGATGCCTACTGTCACCATTGTTATTCAAATTGTACTAGAATTTCTAGCTAGGGCAATTAGACAAGAAAAAAAAATTAAAGGCGTCCAAATAGGAAAAGAAGAAGTAAAACTCTCACTGTGCATGACATGATCCTGTATTTAGAAAATTCTGAAGTATCCACGACAAAGATACTTTATGTAATAAATGAATTCAGCAAAGTGGCAGGATACAAGATCAATATGAAAAAATGAGTAATGTTTTTGTACACTAGTACTGAACAATCTGAGGGGGAAATCAGGGGGGAAATTCCATTTACAATAGCAACAAAAAGACTCAAATACCTAGGAGATAATTTAACCAAAGAAGTACAGGACCTATGTGCAGAAAACTACAAAACAATGCTAAAAGAAATTTAAAAAGACCTAAACAAATGGAAAGACATTCTTTGTTCATGGATTGGAAGAATCAATATCGTGGTGATATCAATCCCACCCAAACTGATTTATAGATTCAATGCAATACCGATCAAAATTCCAACAGCTTACTTTACAGAATTAGAGAAGGCAATTACCAAATTCATCTGGAAGGGAAAGTGCACCTGAATAGCCCAAAGCATTCTAAAATAGAAGAGCAACATGGGAGGAATTTCGCTACCTGATCTTGAAACATATTATAAAGCTCCAGTGGTCTAAACAACATGGTACTGGCATAAAGATAGCCACATCGATCAGTGGAATAGAATTGAGAATCCAGAAGTAAACTCTCACCTACATGGTCAACTGGTTTTTGACAAACCTACTAAGTCCATTTTAACAGGACAAAACAGTCTCTTCAACATATGGTGCTGAGAGAACTGGAAATCTATAACCAAAAGAATGTGAGAGGACTCTTGTATCACTCCCTAATCAATAATCATCTCAAAATGGATCAAAGACTGGGAAGCAGATGTGGCTCAAGCAACTGAGCTCCCTCCTACCACATGGGAGGTCCCTGGTTCGGTTCCCAGGGTCTTCTAAAGAAGACAACCAGCTGGAGTGACGGGCAGGCATGGAAATCTGATGCAACGAGAGATACAAGAAGAAAAAAAAAAAACATAATGAGAAACACAACAAAGCAAGGAGCAGAGGTGGCTCAAGTGGGTAGGTGCCTCCCTCCCACATCAGAGGTCCCAGGTTCGGTTCCTGGTGCCTCCTTAAAGAAACAAGAAGACGAACAGATACAGCAAGTGCAGACAATGAGGGGGTAGGGAGCAATAAATAAAGGAAAATAAATCTTTAAAACCAAAGACTTAAATATAAAAGCCAGGACCATAAATCTACTAGAAGAAAATATAGGGAAACATCTTCAAGACCTTGTGGTAAGTAGTGCTTTCTTGGACCTTACACCCAAAGCATGTACAACAAAAGAAAAAATAGATAAATGGGACCTCATCAAAATTAAACACTTTTGCACCTCAGAGGACTTTGTCCAAAGTGTGAAAAGGCAGCTGACTCACTGGGAGAAAATATTTGGAAATCACATGTCCAATTAGGATTTAATATCCATGATATATAAAGAGATGTTACAACTTGACAATAAAAAGACAAATGACCCAATTTAAAAATGAGCCAAAGACTTGGATAGACATTTATCCAAAGAAGAAATACAAATGGCAAAAATCACATGGAAAAATGCTCAATATCACTAATAATTAGGGAAACGCAAATCAAAACTACAATGAGATATCATTTCACACCTATCACAATGGCCACTATTAAAAAGACAGGGAACTTCAAGTGCTGGAGAGGATGTAGAAAGATAGGAACTCTTATTCACTGTTGGTGGGGATGCAGAATGGTACGGCCACTGTGGAGGACTGTTTGGCAGTTCCTAAAGAAGTTGAATAGAGACTTGCCACGTGACCCTGCAATACCACGACTGGGTATATACCCAGAAGAACTGAGAGCAGTGACATGAACAGAGATCTGCATACCTAAGTTCATAGTGGCATTATTGACAATTGTCAAAAGTTGGAAACAACCCAGGGAGGAATTCCACTGCTTGACCTTGAAACATATTACAAAGCTACAACTGATGAATGGATAAACAAACTGTGGCATATTCACACGATGGAATATTATGCAGCTGTAAGAAGAAATGAAGTTGTAAAGCATATGACAACATGGATGAACCTGGAGGACATTATGTTGAGCAAAGCAAGCCAGACACAAAAGGACAAATACTGTATGAATGCATTATTATGAACCAAATACATTGTGTAACATATTGTATATTCAAAAAAATTTTTATATGTATCCAGTACATTTAATTGAGAAATGTATATTTTTATTCCACTGTATTTTCTTTTTATTCTTTATATTTTCAATTATTAAATGTACAAAATAAAGTAAAAGAAAGAAAACAAAACAGTTGACTGTATGGGTGAGGCTTTATTTCTGGACTCTCAATTCTGTTCCACTGATTGATATGTCTATCTTTATGCCAGTACCATGCTGTTTTGACCACTGTGGCTTTGTAATATGTTTCAAGGTCAGGCAGTGAAATTCCTCCCATGTTATTCTTTTTTAGAATGCTTTTGGCCATTTGGGTGCAATGTCCAAAGGGCCTTCTTACATAGTAATTTGTTGATAATATAGATTCCAGAGGCAACAAAGGTGTTGAATCACAGCTCTCCTACTTACTAGCCCTGTGACCTGAAGCAAATCACTTTAGCTTGCTGAGCTTCAATTTGATTATCTTTCAAATGGAGACAATAACAGTATCTGCTTCTCAGAGTTATTGTGGAGACCAGAAGAGGTAATGTTTTAGTCTGAGTCTGATAATTCCAGTGTCTCAAGTCTCTGTTTCTGTTGTCATTGTTTTCAGTTCTGGCTTTTAATCATGGGGTCTTGGGTGCCTAGTTATCTTTGACTGTGTTTTGGGCATTGTATTTGAAAAGTGATTTGTTCAAAACCTCTAAGGGATCCCATATCGATTAGATTAAAAGCCAATGGGGGGGTGGGAAGCGGCTGTGGCTCAATCAGTCGGGCTCCCGTTTACCATATGGGAGGCCCCGGGTTCGGTTCCCGGGGCCTCCTGGTGAAGGCAAGCCCGCCCGCACAGCGTGGTTAGCTGACCCAGTGAGCACAAGGAGCAAGGGGAGGATAAATGAATTAATAAATAAAATCTTTAAAAAAAAAAAAAAAAAAAGCCAATGGGGGAAGCGGCTGTGGCTCAATTGGTTGGGCTCTCGTTTATCATATGGGAGGCTCCGGGTTCAATTCCCAGGGCCTCCTGGTGAAGGCAAGTTGGCCCACATGGTGTGGTGAGCTGACGGCCCGTGCAGCGCAGTGAGTTTGTGCAGCAAGATGATGCAACAAAAGGGAGACAGACAGACACAGAAAAATGCAAAGCAAATGGACACATTGAGCACAAGCAGCAAGGGGGGGATAAATAAATAAATAAATCTTAAAAAAAAAAAAAAAGCCAATGGTCTCATAGGCTCTACAGGACCTGGCACTCCCTCCCCCCCCCCAATACCTCTCTGTCCTCATCTCCTCCCCATTGTTTACTCTGCTGTGGCCACACTGGCCTCCAAAAGCTCCCCTCACTAGAGTGACCACCTCGTCCTGGTCTTAAAATCAGAAGTCCTTCCTGCATCCCAGGAACCCCTTCAGTCTTAGGCAAGTCAGGAAAGTTGGTCACCTTAGCAGGAATACAAGACATGTCCCTGCCTCAGGGCCTTGGCACTTTCTGTTGTCATAGCCTGAGGTGCTCTTCCCCAGATAATCTGCACGACTAACTCCTTCACTTCATTCCAGCCTCCACTGAGAGAGGGAGTCTCCAAAACAGTGTGCACTCACACACACAAACCCATGCACATGCTGTCATTCTCTGTTCCCGTAACCCACTTTATTTTTCTTGAGAGTCACACCCTCTCCAGACCCAAGAGGCTCTCGGGGACAAGCAACCGCCACAGTGCCAAGACAGGTTAGGACCTGTCAGCTGCCCTGCCTGGATCTGCCTTTTCAGGCAGGGCCTGGGCCCTGGGCTTGGGGGAAGAAAGAGTCTTGGCCTCTGTGGGCCAATAGGGAGACAAAGCCTGTCTGAGGGAACATGGGTCTCTGCTGGGGCTGTCCAGGGGGACAGTTTCCAACCGTCTGCACCAGTCTTCCAATAATGGGATAGCTATTTTGAAATCCCGACTGTCCTGGAAGTCCACCCCGTCTTCCCTGTGGTCAGGGGCCTGGCCCAGAGGCCTTTGTTCCATAGACTTGGCCCTTGAGAGGGCCCTCCCCGTCTGTCTGGCCAGGCTTCAGTGTCTGCGGTGGCCGGAGGCAGGCAGTGAGCCTGGAATGTGCCGCCTGCCATGAGCACAGACAGCACTGGCGTCACAGCCTCCCGTTCGTCCTCCTCACCCAGCCCAGGCCGAGAAGCCCCCGGCGCCCCGGCTGCCGGAGCAGAGCCGTTCCTGCCTGCCGCAGGGCCTTCAGCTCCTCCTAGGGGGTGGCGGGAGACCTGCCCGCCAGCCGGGTGTCGGGGCCAGTGGGCTGTCCCCGCGCCCCGGCCACCTTTACCCCAAGGGCGAGGTGGAGCCCAGCTGGACCAAGCCTTGCGGTATTCAGAAGTCAGGCCCCTGCTGGAGACTGTTGATGGCAGATTGATTCAAGTTCAAGTCAAACATTCTCCTGGCACCTGCTCTGGGCTTGGCTGGGCCTGGGAACCAGCTTCGGGGGAGAAGGAGGCCAGAAGCCTCCCTGCGGGGGGCTCCCTGCCTGGACGGCCCCTGTGAGGATTCTGTGGTGGGATCGCCTGACCAAAGGCAGGATCGAGGGGTGTCCCAGCGGCTGCAGGCGGGTGGCAGGAGCCACCGACTCTGCCAGGGAGCCACGGGAACGAGCAGGCGGTCTGGAAGGGTCTGAGCGGCCACGCCAGGGAGGGTGGCCGTCTTCAGACCTGCATGCCCTGAGGGTCGCTGCCCGAGGACCGTTGTTCACGGAGGGAGCCTTTCGAGTGCGGGCACGGACTGCTCTTCAGCCCTGCAATCCCCACAGCGCCCCTGTGAGGTCGCCACTGTGAGTACCCCACTCTGCAGATGAGGAAACGGAGGCCAGAGAGGTTAAGCAACTTGGCCAAGGTGGCACAGCCAGACAGCGCTGGAACCGGGATGTGAGTCCAGGTAGTCCGGCTGCCTTTTGGAGGCCAGCCCAGAGGGGGCAGGTGCGAGGCAGGGCACAGGCAGCTCGGCGGCCTGGGCCTGGGCCTGGGCAGGGCAGGGGCCAACGGAGTAGAGGGACATTCTGGAGGCCCAGCCTAGAATGGCATGGGCAACTGCCTCATGGCCAGCCCCTGTGGTGGGGTCAGGTGGGGACAGGTTTGCACCTGGCCAGATGCTGGCCAGGGACTGGACCTCCCACCCCATTGGCCCTGGACAAGCCGGCCGCCTGGGTCAGAGGGCCTGTGGTCGGACTGCCCCCCCACAGTCAGGAGAGCCCAAGGAGGGGGTGACCTTCCTTGAAGCCCATGACCAGGGTCAGGGTCAGGGAGGCTTGTCCAAGCCTGAAGGGCTCCCGGAGTCCCAAGGCAGGAACAAGTCTGGGAAGGAAGAGACCAGGAATTGGGGCACCTGGGGTGGACCCACCTGAGCCCACATGGCTTCTGAGCAAAGAAGGTGCAGGAAGGGCCATGACAGAGCCTCAGGGTAGGCTGACGGGCACACGGGGCTTAACTAACATGGAACAGAGGGAGCAGTGGGTGGGCATGGAGGGTGGCAGGGAGACCCTGGTGACAAAGCAGACCTTGGGAATCCCAGCCCCCACCCCCTGGCAGACTCTGACAGGTCTTGAGGCCCTTCTGAGCCTCAGTCTCCCCCTCTGTAAAATGGGACCATAGTAATACAATTACAGGATCACTAGGCAGATTAAATGAGTTGCCCTCTCTAAGGCCAGGCTGGGCCTGTAGAAGGACTTGGCAGAGGTGAGTGTCCTTGCTGGGTGCCTGGCTGTGAGCTGGGGAAAAAGGACCTGCCCACAGTGCAGGGACCTCTTCTTTCCAGGGCACCCACGGGGAGCGGTTCGCATGAGAGCCCATGGAAGACAGCGGGGAGGCCTTCTCTGCACCCAGCACTGGGCCTCTGCCCAGCAGGATGTCCTCGCCCCTCCCTCTCTGGGGCATGGAGACAGACCGGCTGCACATGCTCCTGGCCCCCAGGGCTGTGGAGGCAGCTGCAGACAAGCAGTCTGCAGGGCCCACTCGGGAGGCAAGGGGTCTGCCGTCCCTGGGCTCTGTCTCACCTGTCGGGTCCCAGCCCCTGGGCCCCGAGGGCTGGAGATAGGGCTTCTCTGGGCAGCACAGGGTGGAGGGCCCTCAGAAGCCCCTGCCTGGCAAGTGCAGCCGCCCTGGTGGGCAGTAGGCCGCAAGAACCAGGTACTCACCCCCAGCCCCATCTAACATTTCCTCTTGGGCTTGCCAAGCTCCCAGCAGGTCCTTTGGCCCAGGGGCCCTCACTTCCTCCCCGAGTCGGGGGCTTTGCAGAGAAGGAAGCTGAGGCACCGGGAGGCGGCAGAGCCGCTCCTGTTCGTCTGGCGATCCTCAGCTGGGCCCAGGGCTGGAATGAGGGCTGCCAGAGGCCCTGGGGAGGGCGTTTGGGGGGGGGGGTCCGCCTCTGCCTGGCAGCCTGTGCCTGGGGCCTGGCTGAGGCTGACGGGACAGGCTGGCTTGTGGCCTGGTGGCTGCGGCCCAGGTTTCTACCAGCATCTTCCTAATTGAGGCACTCGGGTGCGGCTTCGGGCACACGTGTCTGTCCTTCAGAAATGCTTAATTTGGGGGGAGGGGCCTGGCGCGAGGACTGCAGCTGCCGTCCTGCCACGTGCGTCAGGCCCCACGGTCCACCCGCCTGCAGGTACCAGCCCCGCGGCCTGGCGTGTCAGCCCCCACCCGGGACCCCCGCCGGGCATTGGGCCTGGTGGGGGGTTCTCTTTACCTGGGGTTCCAGAGGAGCATCTCTCGGTGGGGCCAGGGGGGCAGAGGCAGCAGAGCCCCCACCAAGCCCCATAAGGAGCCCCTAGCTAGCCGGCAGGCCCTGTCCCTCACGGGCCCTGCAGCCGGCCTGGGAGAGCGGGACCCCCAGCCATCAGCACTGGGCACGCCAGCTCTGGCCCTGCCGCCCCCACCCACCAACACTGCTGGCCCTCTGGGCTGCCCGGGGGTCCAGGCAGGCATGCACAGAGGCTGAAGAAAGGAGGAGGGTCCCCAGGGGCTCAAGGGGCCATAGAGGGTCACGGAAGGCCTTGCTTGGGGAGGAGGGGGGCCCATGGTGACCTCCTCCCCGTGGATCCAGCGCCTGCTGCCTGCCAGGCTCCCTGCCACGGGAGCTCCTGCAGCCCCGACACTGGGGGTTCTCTCCTCAACCCCTTTTGGCGGATGCAGAAGCTGAGGCTTCGAGAAGTAAGGGCAGAGGCAGGGCTCTGAATCCCACTCTACCCCGGGGGCGCCTGGCACTGGTGGGAGATTGGGAAAGGAAGGGACATGCCCTCAGGGCTTCCTGGAGGCAGCCGGGTGGGGGCCGGGGGCAGCTCCTGCACCTGCTACCCTTCCTCTTTCGATCCCTTACTCAGCGGACCCTGGGGGGCCGGCGCAGCCCTGACAGCACTTCCGCTTTCAAGGAAACAGCTGCGGTTCACAGAAGGGGCGACCCCCCTTCAGGGCCAAGGCCGTTACCGGGCACTGAAGTACAGCGTCGGGCCTCCAGCTCCTGTCCCTCTGTGTGTACCCGTCTCGGCTTGCTGGAGCTCGGGAGGGGTGGAGAGGGAGGTGGGAACGAGAGGCAATCCCCTGGAGTCTCCCTGGCCAGCCCTGGGGGCAGCTGGAGAGGTGGGCACGAGCTGACTGCCTCTCTGCTCTCTTGGATATCCCTGTCTGGAGGCTGTGAGGCCCTGGAGGACGAGTCACGCCAGGTAGGCCTGGGCTGCAGGAGAACAGGGGTCCAGGTCTGGGCGCCCCAGCTGTACCCCGAGGTGGTTGCACCAGGCACTTGATCCGCTTGTTTGCTGCGTGCCAGCCAGGGCCAGGCTGCTGGCGAGGCCGACAGGGCGGCCCAGCAGGGCGGACACAGTCCTGGGGTCCAGACCCCGGCTCTCCCCCTTCCCGGCTCCGCCCGTGGCCCTGGGCGAGCTGCGCTTGCCTTCTGGCCTCCGAGTCTCCTTTTCTGCCGCGGGGTGATGTGGGATGCCCTGAGAGCATGCACGATTGCGCCCCGCATAGCCGCTAGCCTGGGCTGAGATCCCAGGGTCTGGAGCACAAGCAGCCCCTCAGGAGGGTCCAGCCTCCGGACCCCACATGGAGCCTGGGAGGGGGGCCTCCTCAGGCGGGTGCATGCGGGGGCAGGGGGTGGGGGCGCCCCATGTTCAGCCTAAAGTCGAGGGGAGGAAGAAGGTTCTGCCCAGCGGGAACAGCTGTCCTGCTGTTGGCTGTCCTGAAATCACACCCACGTGGCCCCCGCCGGGCACAGATGAGAAGGGGTGCAGGCTGGACGGCGGCCCCGGACCACCCCGCTCCACTGCCCTGGCCCCTGCTGGGGTGGGTGTTGCAGACCAGGGCCAGAGGGCGGGCTAGGGGGTCAGCTGATACCCCCGTGCTGGCCCTCTGCCACGTGAACAGGAGCCAGGGCCGCCCCCCGCCTCCTGTGGGCTTGAGCCCAGGCCGTGGGGTCCAGCGATCAAGGACCAAGGGGCCTGCATCTGCCCGCCGCCCGCCAGGGCTGCTGCAGGAGCGTGGGCGGGCAGGCAGGCATATGGTTTGAATTACTCGAGCTGCCTCTTGGCACCTCAGCCCTCCGCTGGGGGCGTGCAGACCGGCTGGATGGCCACCCCCACCCTCCACGGCCCCTGGCGACCCCTCCACCACCCCCAGGAAGAGAAGCTTCCATTGCCAGCTCTCCCCCCCCCTCCCCAGACTTTGTGCCTTTCTGCTGCCAGACATCTGGTCTCGAAAGAGGAGGCAACATGGCAGAACCTGGCCTAGTTCGAGTCTGGATTTCAGAGGCTACCCCACTGCCCTCTGATTGCCTGACCTGACCTTCTCCCCAAAGGCTGTCCAGGCAGCCCAGTTAGCTGTGAAGCCAGACAGTACTGAATTCAAACCCAAGTTCTGCTGCATATTGGCTGAGCGGTCTGGGCCTGCCTTGGTTTCCTCATCTGTGCCGTGGGGACAGTGCCCACCTCCACGGGGACAACCAAAGCCATGGGGACAGGGTGCAGATTCCTTGGACAACAAGCCTCGGGGTTAACCCGTTGACTGTGACTTTCATTTTCCAGCCTGTGTGGCAGGTTTTTTATTCTTCTCAGTTCTTCCGTGCTGCGTGGCTCCACCGCCACCCCCATCCCCTCCAACCCGACCTTTGTACCCACCACCCAGGGGAGGCAGTGCTGCTGGGAGAGGCCATCCCAGAAGGGCTCGGTCTGCCCAGGGCCCTGGACCTGGTGCTGCCATTGGCGTGGGCGCCACATTGTCTGAGGAGGGAGGCAAGGGTGGGGGGGGTGCAGCCTAGCGGGCCTGTGGTCGGCCCAGGGAGGGCAGAGGGCCTTGGTGGGGCCCCAAGGGCAGGGCCGGTCTCACTGGCAGCCTGAGGGAGGGCGAGGCCTGGCCACCAGTTCTGCCCTCTGACCCCTGGAGGCTCTCCGAGGAAGGCCCCATATGGACCTTGGCTCACGCCTTGAGCTTCCGGGCAGGGGGCCCAGCTGGGCCGCTGGGAAGAGCTCTGGGGTGCAACCCGTGGTACCCCCACAGGCGCTTCCACTGCTCATTGAGAGATCCTGCCTGGGCCCAGCTGGGGCTTGGGGCCCGGGGCCACAGGTCAAGGGGGAGGGGGGTACTGGAATTACTCCTGGGGCAGCACATTCTTCTCCTCTGAAAACTTATCTTAGCAAAGAGACCACGGAACAATCGCACTCTTTTCCGGGCCTCTGTCGTCCCCAGACAGCCGGCCCATCCCCTCGGCGGGGGCTCCAAGGGGGCTGGGGAAGCGAAATTTGTAAAATGTCTGTAGGAGGGGAAGAAAGGCGCTTTGTGTGGGGCCGGGGCCCCGGCCATTGGTCAGCTCCAAGGCCCCCGGCCGCTCCCAGCATGCTCCCCTCCTCGGGGAGGGCGTGCTCGGCCACCCACGGGCCCGGCCCCAGTGTCCCTGCAGCCCCTCCGTGGCCCCCGCACCCGCCGCACCCGGGGCCCGGGGCTGTCCGGCCTCCGAGGGTGCGGGCACCGCCGGGCAGGGCGGCCGGCCTGGGCCTCAGCATGTTTCTCTACTGGAAGAAGCGGGGTGCCTACGAGCTGGAGGCCCTGGCCGAGCTGGAGCGGGGCGCCGTGGAGCGCTTCTCCTGGAGCTCCTCGCTGCACATCATCGAGGACCTCGAGGGTAGGTGCCCCTCCCGGGCTAGCTTTTCGGGGGCCTCCTAGGACTGCCCACCGGGTTGCTTCCCTCTGGCACTTCCGACCCCCAGTCACTGACCCCACGGGGGTGCAGGGGACAGAGCCCCTGCAGAGCAGCTCCTGGAGGAGGAGAGGGCCGAGCAACGGGCTCCCCTTCCTCCAGGGTTTGCCATCAGGGTGGGCCGTAGGCGGCAGGGGCTGGGCGGGGGGAGCGGCTGGCGCTGGGGGCCAGGCCTGGCTTCTGCCCCGACCCCCTTCTCCAAGGGCAGGTCCCAGGACTCTCTCAGGGCTGCATGATGAGCCCTCTGAAATGCCGCCATGTCCCTGGGACGTGTGTCATCTCTTCTGTTGTACCCATTTTAGAGCTGGGGAAACCGAGGTACAGAGGAGATTAAGCCCCACGAAGGGCTGGACAAGGTAGTGGTGTACGCCGAGCCCCTCAGCCCGCATTCTCGTCTCAGCTCGGCCATTTCACAGGCGTGAGAGGTCAGGAAAGTCACGTAAAATGGGGATAAGGGTTCTGTGCCGTCTTGGGCTGGCTGAGCCGATTCAAACCGCAGATGGCACTGGGGAGGGGCAGAGTCAGTGCTGGCTCTTACTAAGCCCGTTACTCTCTCAGAGCTCAGCTAGCGAGGGGCCAAGCCAAGCTCCTAGCCTCAGGCTGGAGACCCCCGTTCCAGCAGGATGCTTTGGTTGCCCGTGACAGATGCCCCAGGAGGAGCTGCAGAGGCCAGGCGGAGAATTGGCCACTCTCGGCACCACGAGGCCAAGGGCACATGGGTCCAGGGCTGGGGGCTCTTGCCCTCTGCTGGTCTTGGGCCCCAGGCTCTGCCAAGTGGAGCCCCCCAGCCTGGGGCTTGGGGTCTTCCCTGAACCTGTGGCTGGAGGGAATGGAAAGTGAAGGTCAGACCTGGTTCCCCGGCGGGAGGGAGCCCCCAGACCACATGGGTGGCCATGTCTGCTGTGCCTAAATGGTAGGTTCCCCATCCTCTGTGTGCGTGGAAGGGAGGATGTGGAGGGGAGGGACAGAGGCAGGGTCTTCAGGGGCTGTGAGGGGCGCTGGGGGGCAGCACCCACTGAGGAGGCCGCAGAGCCACCCGCAGCTGTGGGAGCTGCACGGGGAAGTAAAGGACGGTGCCAGGGGGAGGCTGTGTGGGTGGGGGGCACGGGAGCTGTGTGCCACCCCACCCTGTCAGACGGCACTCCCCTGGGGCGTCTGTGCCACCTGCGGGGGCCAGCCCACCCCGGGGCTCTTCTATTTGCTCTCTCCATCTCGGGCACCAGGAGGCCAGCTCCTCTCCCCGCGGGCACAGCTCTGAAGCCCCTTCTTCTGCGAAGCCCCCCGGCTTCCTCAGGCAGAGCGGGCCCTCCCGCCATGCGGCCTCCATGGCCGGGGACGGGTCTGTTTCCAGCTCCGGTACCCCCCGCACCACAAAGGCCTCAGCTGACATTTGAAGGGTGCTGGTGGGTGCCAGGTGCTCTCTAAGCCTGGGAGCCTGGATCCTCAGGCCACGCCTTTAGGGCAGGACGATGCTGTTTGTCCCCTTTGTTCTGGTGAGGAAGGCGAGGCTCCGAGACACAGGACCGGCCCCCACTCGCCCACGTGTCCCCGCACGCTGCACCAAGGCTGGCAGGGCGGGGGCACCGCGCAAGGCGGTTGAATGGTGGGTGCGTGAGCAGATCTCGGGGTGAGCCGAGGCGGAACGTGTGGGCGAACCAGGGCACACAGCTCTGTCCTCGGGAGCCAGCCAGCCCCTGGCCCAGGCCTGCGGAGGGTGGGTGGCGGGCCCCGGCGCTGGCCCAGCTGGTGCATGGTTGGGGGGGCTCGTGCCTGGAGCGTGACTCTCCCTGAACCAGAATCCCAAGCCCTGCTCCCACTCCTCCAGGGAGCACTCTCATTTCCTCCTGGGGCCTTGGAGGAAGCCCCTGGTGGGCAGATGGTCCCAGGGGGAGTGGGCGGGCAGGAACTGTGGGGACAGTTTCTCTAGGCCCAGGAAAGAATTCTGAATGTGTCCTCCCACCTCTTCTCACTGCTTCCATGAGCAGGGCAGCGGCTGGAGTCTCCAGACCCAAGGGGACAGTGCCAGCGATGGCTCTGGGCTTCAGGCAGGGGCCAAGGTCCTTGCTCCTTCCTCTGGTCCCACCCCAAGGTGTCCCCCGGGGCTTTAGGAAGGAGATCCGGATGACATTTCTTTCCCGGGTCACCTGTGAGGCTCGGACTGGTGCCTGGGGTAGGGGGTGATGGATGGTTCCTGAGGCCAGTGGCTGGGAAGTGGTGGACAGGGAGGCTCTGCCTTCTTGGGGCAGAAGGGGCCTTGGTATGGGGAGCGCACAGGGTGAGTGGCTCCCCTGAGGAAGGTGAGGAAAAGGTGGTTTCCTGGGGCCAGCTGGGAAAGGGGGCACTCAGATGATGCCGCAGGCTTCATTCGTGTTTGCCAAGCACCTAACAGGGGCCCCAGGGGGTGCCGTGGGGGCCAGCCCTGCCCTTGGGGGCAGCACACCTGGTGATTAGGGGCAGAGGCTTTGAGGTGAACTGGATTCAAGTCCCGGTCTCATCGCTTCCTAGCTGCCTGACCTTGGGCAATTTGCCCACCCTCTGTGCCTCATTTTCCTCATCTGTAAAATGGAGACAATGAACAAAAAGGATGGGAGGATGATCTCAACTCCCTCTCTCAGTAATTTAGAATGGTGCTGTCCAATAGAAATTTTGTCATGTACTCACATTTAAAAGAAAAAAACAAACCTAAGACAAGCAGGTGAAATTAATTTTAATAATTCTTTTAGTTCATACAATATATTCAAAATATTACCATTTCAACCTGTAATGCAATATAAAAAATCATTGTTGAGCTACCTTACATTCCCTTCTTCACTCTAAGTCTTCAAAAGTCGATATCTGAGTCTTATCTCATTTTGGACCAGCCACACTGCAAGTGCTCAGTAGCCCCAGGGGGCCAGTGGCTGCCCTCTGGGTTAGATGATGACCGAGATCAGGTATGGAAAGCAAGGTGTTCTGGAAGCAATCTGGTGGGGCAGAGTGATCAGAAGTGACCGACCTGCCAGTGCAAAGCCCGTCCCAGGGCGGCAGGAGTCGAGGAGGGGGAAATGCATCTGGAATTTGGATTTGCTGAGACAGGGAGGCCTCCCAGAGGGATGCGGCACTGCACCTAGGCCTTGAAGAGTGGGAAGGGTGTCACAGGAGAGCAAAGAAGCAACATCAGGAAAGGCAGGGCCGGGGTCAGCAGCTCAGTCACCTCCAGGGGGAGACAAGTGAGCCACTGGGTGAGGGAGGCTGGTGGGAGGCCATAGGGAGTGGCGGGGACTGTGGAGGGTGGAGGGGCATGTGCTGCCCTAAAGGGCAGACACGGCTCAGGAACTGGAGCCGTCAGGAATATCAACCAGAGCTGCCAGGATCCTCTGGGTTGTCAGGAGAAGCCAGAACTCTGGATTTTTACATGAAATCGCCTGACTTTTCCGAAGTTGGCAACTAATTCAAATTCTTTTGAATCACTGCACTCAGCCAAATAAAACATGTCTGCCGACCGGCTTCTACCCAGACGCCCCGTCGGCCAATTCTGGTAGAGATCATGTCGGGGGAGAAGCCAAAGCAGCAGCCTGTGACTGGGCTAGAGCGGTGGGCTTGTCTGCCTGGTGGAGGGGTCTGACCTTCCCTGGGACGGTGGGACCAGAGGGGCCAGGAGGGCAGCTGGGGCCATTTCACACCCAGGGAGACAGCCTCTGGCACCTGACAAGTCAAGTTGTCAAGTCCAGGTCTTCTTGGGGTCTGGTTGGGGGTGAGCAACAGACACCCCCTCAAATGGTCCTAGGTAAGAGGAGTACTACAGAGGCAGGGACCCCAGGGGAAGGCAAGGGCAGGCAGTGAGGAAGGCCTCGGGTGCTGCCCCTTCTCCCTTTCCATGCCTGCTGTAGGGGCCTCTCTGCTGACCAGCTGCCTCCGTGGGGCTCCTCGTTCCTGTTCCCCGATAATCTCAGGGCTCATGCCCCCTCAGACTGACTCTCCACAATCTCAGGCTCCAGCTGCACTAGGAGCTGCCTGTCTCAATTCAAACCTTCAAGACATCAGATCTAGCGGGCTGAGCTAGGCTAGGACTACACCACCTGCTGCCTCTAGGTCCCCCTTACCAAGCCCACCTTTCTGCAAGGTTGCAGGTGGGTAGACTGCCCAGGAGGGGCCCACCTGTCCCTACGTCTGAGCCCTCCCCAGCCCCAGAGGGCCCTCTCCAGGACCTGAGAGCTAGTGGGAGGGTTGTGACGTGGGTTTGGAGCCTCTGGGAGAAAGGAGCATGCTCCCAGGAGCCAGGGAAGCCTGAAGAAAGCAGACTGGAGTGTGGTCTCGCGAGGACTGATTGAGCACCTTGAGGTGCTAAAACCAAGGGGCCAGAGGGTTCCAATAGACAGGCCAACCCCAGCACCTGGAGGCACCTGGAGGCACCTGGAGGCACCAGCACAAAGAACTGCAGGACCTACTGTTGCCTACAGTGGCCACAGGGTTTGCAGACCCTGGAGTGGTGTGGCCTCCTGAAATCATGGTGGGATGGCAGCTCTAGAACGCAGGGGAGGGGGAGGTAGCCTGGGGCCGCAGCCTGCAGAGCCAGAGCCCAGGGTCTTGGGATAAAGGGCATGAGAACCCGACCCCAGACCCAGTCGGGCGACAACAGGCCTTGCCTGACTCAGCTCGAGAAGCCCTGGGTGGGGTGCACAGGAGACCCCCCACCAAAGCTGGCTAAGGGTTCCAGGTCCCTGTGGAAATCCTGGCATGCCAGAGCCAGTGGGGGCTGCTAGGCTACCCCCTGGCAGGCAGATGGCTGGCCCCAGGGACCTCAGGGGTCCTTGGAGGGCCGCCTCCCCCTTCAGCTGCCACTGTCCCCAGGCTTGAGGCAGGACAGGCGTCAGTGGCTGTTGGACAGCTGAGGACCCCGAGCTTCTGAGAGGGAATTAGGACTGGGTGGGAGCGAGGCCCGGGTTCCTGAGAGCTCTGTGTACAGAATCCCCAGGGCCATACAAGAAAACTTCTGCCCGAGAGGCACCCGACCTCTGCCTGAGCCCCTGGAGGTGCTTGGTTCCCCAAAGGCCACCCCACCCACCAGGTTCCAGCGTGAGGCCCTGGAGCAGCCAGGGTCACTGATGGTCCCCAGAGCCAACCCCAGGCCTGAAATGTGGTGTGCCCCCAAGGGATGCTTCCTATGCATCTTCTGAATGAAAATGGGACGTGGCACCCACCACCATCCCCTCTGTTAAGAGTCCTGGAGGGCAGGACCAGTTCTGGTCACCTGTGAGTCCCCAGGGCCCTGCCCAGAGGAGTGCCCGCATGCAGGCTGGGAGGGGGGAAGCTGGGGGGCACCCTTGGCCTTGGGGAGAGGGACCCAGGTCCCTCTGGAAACAGGCCCTTTTGTACCTGGGTCTTGTCCACCCAGAGCCTGCTGGGTGGGTGGGGTCTCTGAGGCCCCTGGGGAAGCCTCAGCCACCTCTCTCAGGCTTCCTGTGTGGAGTGCCAAATGTAACCAGGCGCCCTCCCAAACGCGTCCAAAAACGTTGCCTAATTGCATTTACGTAAAGTGCAAAACCAGGCAGAACTGTCAGCTCAGTTCCCCGTGAGGAGCCCTGGGGGCAGCGACGCCAGGCGCTGGAGGGGCCCGCGGGGGGCTGCGTGGCGTTCTGCTTCTTGACCCGGGTGCTGCACTTTTCTGCACGGTCTCCATGCTTCAGCGAAGTAGAAGAGCCACCAGTGCAGCGGATAATGCCCGCCGAGGTCGGAAGCCCACCCTGGGATGGCGCCCTGAGCCCACCACGCCGGCTTTCTGACCCGGTGCGGTGTGTGTGTGTGTGAGTGCGTGCGCGCGCGTGCGTTGTGCGTGTGCAAAGGGTTGAGGGAGCTCCCTGAGCTGCGAGGCTGCACGCAAAAATTCCCGATTTCCACACGGGCGTGCGTTTCAAGACCAAGTTTTCGAAAAATGCTTTTCCTCCCCCTTTCCGTGGGACTGAGAAAACGCCGCGCGACCACATCAAAACCCTGAGCCTCCTTTCATTTGGGGTGGCTTGGGAGGCCATGGAGTTTGGGGGTGGGGGTGCGGGTGGGGTGGGGGCGGGGCTTTGGTCCCACCCGGGGAGGGAAAAGGAAGCCCCTCGGAGGGGTCGCGCCCTCCCGGGCCAGACGCCCCGCCCGAGGGGCGCCGGGTGCCCGCCCGGCCCTGGGTAGGGGGAGCGGGGCGACCTGCAGGGCCGCAGAGTGCGCGGGACCCCCGCGCTCCCCCCGCCGCGGGCGGGGCCACCCGCCGGGCTCCTCCCGCCGCCCACCTGCCCCGCCCCGCCCCGCCCCGCCTCTCGCCCGGCGCCTCCCGCCTCCCGCCTCGCTCCGGCGAGGGTCCCGCGGCCGCGGCGCTCCCGCTGCCCCCCCGGGGCGCTCCCCGCCCAGCCTCCGCCTGGCTCCCGCGCGGCCCGGCCCGCGGCCCGCGCTGCTCCGAGGCTACCTGGCGCGGCGCCTCCTTCATGGGTGAGTGCGGGGCCCGTGGTCGCCGTGAGCCCCCGGCCCGCCCCGCCAGGCAGGCCCGCAGGAGGGAGGGGCGGGGGGCGCCGCAGCCGAGGCCGGCGGTAGGGGCCGAGTGGGGGGAGAGTGGGGGGAGAGTGGGGGGCGGGTGGGACGCAGGGCGCAGGCTTCTTCCCGTCTGCCGCCCCCTCCCTTGCCCGACGCCGGTCTAGGAGTCAGGGCCTCGGGGGCCCCAACTCTGCCCCCACGTTGGGGCCCGCTTCAGCGCCGCCCCCCCCACCCGCGTCCCGCCGGTCCTGGCCGGGCGGGGCCACCTCCTTGTCCCCCTTCCCTGCCCCCTCCGCTGCTGCGCTCCTGCCTCCAGGAAGAGAGGGGGGCCCTGAGGACAGCAGGGAGACGGGGGTCTACCCAGGCCTTTTGGGGGATCTGGTCCAGAATGGGTCATGCCAGAGGGACACCTGGTGCCCTTGCCGGTGGGGGGGGAGGTTTAACCCTAGTGGGGGGTGATTGATGTTGAAGGCAGGGTTGGGAGGGGATCTTGGACCCCTGGAGGGTCCCCTTGCAGGGGCCCCCAGGGGCACAAGGGCACTGAGCCACTCTTCCTTCCAGACTGTGGGGATGGAGGGAGGGGGCAGCTTATTTCCAAAGAGGCCCCCCTCCTCCTCACCCCTCCCCCGTGGAATCTGGATAATTTCCCTGGGGAGCTGCAGCAAGAAAGGGCTCTGCCAACAGATTGCTGAGCAGATAAGTTGGCTTTTAAAAGTGAAAGGGACACTGACCTCCTTTGAAGGAGGACTGAGGAGACTGCCCCACCCATCGTCTGGTCCCGAGGCCACAGGGGCCCAGGGGAGCCCGGGTGCCCCCCCGGGGCTCACCCTCCCCAGGCCCCTGCCTGCCTAATGGCCTCCCTTGCTCTTCTCTGCAGACGACGGGAGCCTGGCCGAGGAGGAGCAAGGGCTGTGCTGTCAGAATCCCGACTGCATGGACAAGCAGCGGGCGGCCAAGGTAGGAGGCCCCCAAGGTTGGCGGGGCACCTGGGGGGAGGGGGGGCAGGGCTCTGAGCCCCCTCCCTAGGGCCAGCCCCCTGGCGGGAGAGGCAAGGTGTGCTGCTGGCATGGCCCCGGGGTCCTCTGTTGGAGGCGAGTGGGGCCGCAGGGTGGGCGGCCAGGGGAGCAGGGGTGCCCCAAAGCCCTTCCCTGCACTGTGGGGTGCTTGCAGTCCACCACCATCAGGGGGAGGTGACTCTCCCAAGGCGGCATGGCAGCGCCTGGCTGGCACTCTTCCTGGGGCATCGGGCCTCTCTTCAGGCTTGGGCATGGGCCTGGGGTGCTTAGGGGCTTTGTGAGAATGACTGTGGCCCTGGAGGCTCATGACGGTGCAGGGAGAAGGGACATGCTGGTCCTGGGCACAGAGGGTGGGGCAAACCTGAGTCAGGGAGAAGATGGATGACAGTAACCCCGACTAGGGTCATGCCTGCCCATCACGTGCCTGGCTGCGGGCCACGGGCATTCTGTGCCTCTGCAGTCCTTACCAGGGCTCTGCGTGGTTTCCAGTTGAGGATACCAAGGTTCAGAGTGGCCCTGTGATTTGGCCGTGACGGAGTCAGGATTTGAATCCAGATTTGGCCCCTCCCAGCAGGCATTTGAGTGACAAGAGTAATCACTGCTGCAACTGGCCATGTCTGCCAACTGCAGGAAATTAAAAATGCCACCCCCCTCTGTCCCTCACCCACACCACCCCCAGCTCTGCCCAGACATGTGCACATTCATTCTGCACAGGAGGACTCTTCTGGGGGTGGGGAGAGGAGGGGGCGGCCTCCAGTTGCCGTGGCCACCCGGCAAGGGGGCGGCTGTGATGTCAGATGCAAGCTGCTGGCGCGGCTGGTGCCTGGCATTGGGGCTCTGGGGTTGGCTCGTTGCCTGTCCCCCAGATGGGGGATCCTGGCATGAAGCTGGCCTCAGCTCCCCTCAATGTACATCCTGCCAGGGGCCTGCAGAGCCCTGGAGCCTCTGCCTGGCCTGGGGTGGCACAGGGGGTGGCCAGGCTGCCCTCTCCCAGCCCCTCCTCTGGGCAGCTCCCAAAGCTCTGCCAGGGCAGGTGTGTGAGGGCTCAGGCTGTGCCCAGGTGAGCTGGTCTCAGAGCAGGTGTGGGCCAGCCATGCTGTGCCTCTGCTGCCTCCAGGTCCCAGCTCCCTCCCAGCCCTGGCCTGCCTGGAACTCAGCCAGGCTGCTGGTGGTATCCGCAGCCAGAGGATTACCTGGTCTGCAGAGGGAGAGCCCTGTCACCACTGGGACCCCTTTTGGGACAAACGGTACAAAGTCTTTGGGGACAGAACTGCCTGAGTGTGCTAGGCGGGGAGTGACACTGCACACTTTTCTCACTGAACCTTTGCAAGAACCTTGTGAGAAAAGCATTGTTATTATTCCCACGTTACATGTAAGGGGCCGAGGCTCAGAGAGGTAAAGGCACTTGCTCGTGTCACACAGCATGATGGGCAGGACTCGGCCTCATGAGGCTTGTCTGCTTAGGAGCCCCACTCCTACTTTGCAGCTGGGCAGGCTCTCAAGCCAGGGTATTACCTGGTGAAAGTGGTTTTGGAAAGAGATGACTTCATTCATTTATTCATTCAACAAATTGGCGTTGAGTTCTAGTACCAGGCAGTTCTCGGCCCTGGAGGTCTACCGGGAACAGAGCCCCTGCCCTCCTGGAGCAGGCATCCTAGCATTGCTGGGAGGGGGAGTGAGGGCTGCAGTTGGACAAGCTAGCCCCCCAGGCTGACCTTGACTGGACCCTTCCAGTTCTGGGCTCACTCTCGAGGTTTAGTTTGGGCCTCTCCTGAGGGCTGGGGCTTCTGAGATGACTCACACACCTACCAACTGTTCTTGGGGTTCACTGTGAAGGAGAACAATCCTGAAGGGCTCCCTGGAGGAGGCCATCTGGAGTTCTGAAGATTAAAGGAGCTCTGAGAGGGAGGAAAGCTGGGTGAATACTGAGAGGGGTATTGGGGCCATAAGGAGCCAGGTGACTGGGAGGACAGGGAGGGGGTGGCAGAGCGGGCAGGGAGCCCTTTGCATGTCCAGGTAAGGAGTCTGAACTGTGTGCCATGGAGACTCAGGGAGCAGAGTGGGGAGTGGTCCCTGCCCCTCCTGGGCTGAGATGCTCACAGTAGCCCTGGGGTCAAAGCCCACCCTTCCAGCTGTGTGGCCCTCGACAGGACCCCACACCTCTCTGGGCCTCCGTTTCTTCATCTGGAAAAGATGAATAAAAGAGGTTCCGCCAAAGTGCTAGCACAGAGCCCGGTCCACGGAACACTAGCCGTGGTGATTTACTCACCTTCCTTGCAGGTGGAGAGGAACCACTAGACTTGGGGTGCCCTTCGTGCCCTTTCTAAAATCTGAGACCTCTGCTCCATCCTGGATGCCAATCCCAGCCACCCAGACGAATGCCTCCTGCAAACCTGTCGTGTTCCCGGGGCAGGTGGAGCTCAGGGGCAGTGTTCCGCCCCCTCCCTCGCTGAGGGACAGTATCTGGACAAACCACCACATTTGAGGGGGCAAAAGATTCGGGGTTTTTAGCTTGGAGATGGGAGTCTTGGGACCATCCTCAAACGAAGGTAATGAATCTAGCAGCCCTCAATTGCTCAGCACCTGGTGTGCGCTGAGCCCTGCTTTAGCGCTTCACAGTAGGTTCCTCGGCTCGTCCTCACGCCCCCATGTGGGCCCATCTCTGTTCCATAGGTGAGGCCGCTGAGCAGCAGGAGGCTAGCTTACTTGGCAAGGCAAGGCTGGGACTCTCACCAGGTCTGTCCGACTGCAGAACCTCCCGTTTCTAAGGAACTGGCAGGGGAATAGGAGTGAGTTTTTCTGCATGACACCCCCCAAGGGCTCCAGCAGGACCCCTGGTGGAGGGTATAGGGAAGTGATTTTGAGTGCAGTATATAGGGAAGAGTTTCCAACAACTGGAGCTGTTTCCCTATAAGAGGTAGTGAGCATCTCATCCCTAGAAGTATTCAAGAGACTGAATGGGACGTGTAGAGGGGATTGTAGTGTGGAGTGGAGGTGGGATTTGATGACTTCAGAGTTCCCTTCTAGTTTAACAATGGGCTGTCAGATGGCAAAGATGAGTCAGGGTGTATGTATGGGAGGGTGGGGTGGGAGAAGGGGTAGGGGGCAGCCACGATGAAGACTGGGGGACATGCAGAGGAAGGGGTGGGTCTGAGATCCCCGTAGAGAAAGAATAGGCAGGATGTAGTGAATAATAGGAGAAGGGAGTCGCCTATCCTCCTGGCAGTGCTTGGGGGCAGGGTACCCTTGGGACTGGCTGGGTTTGGGGGGACTTTGGAGGTGACTGGTCCGTTTCCATGCCGATCAAGTGGCGACAGGTGGTGGTCCTGTCTGCAACTGGAGAAAGGGGCAGGAACTCCTAGGCCTTGGCTAAGATTTTTTGGGGGGAACAGAAGGCCTGGAGCACCTGGCCTCGCCCACCTAGCCCCGTGGTGGCCATTAGGGAAGGGAATTGCCTGCCTCCTCCACAGCGCCATCCGGTTCTGCTCTGGTGCCGTTATCCTAAACCTGGGCTGCTGGGAGAGGAGGGCTGGACTCTACCCAAGGGCTGAAGGACCCCCGTCATCAGGCTATTCCAGGATGGACCAGGAAAAAAGAGGGGGACCAGGGACAGGCGGGCTCATTTCTGGGGCACCGGGGAAGGCCAGTCAGAATCCAGCTATTTGTAATGAAGTGGATGCACGCCCAGTTGCCGGCGGGTCCCCGGGCGGGGTGGGCCCCCAGACCCTCCGCCTGCCCCCCGGGGCTCCTCTCTCTCGGGTCTGGGCAGCTTCCTGTTGTGGGTGCTGGTGGGGGGACGGGCGAGCTCCTGTCTTCAAGCCCAGGTTGATGATTAGGGACTGGGAACTTAAGGTTGATTTGTAAGGGGCCAGCCCTCTCGGGATCAGTGACCCCACTCCTCGCAGCCCTACCCCTAGGTCACCCCCAAAGCGCTGCCCGGCTTCCTGCCACCCCCGGGCTCCTTCCCAGGATCCCTGCGCTCCCCCATGCCAGCCGGCCTGCGCCAGTGGTACGTCCCGGCCCGCCCAGGTGGTAGCGCCCCCCCCCCCCCCCCCCCCCGCGCCGGACTACCGTAATTCCCCTCCGAACCGCACCCCCAGCCAGTGCAGAGTCCAGTGAGCCCGCCCTGGGGCCCTGGTCCTCTGAGCCCCTCAGGCCCTTCTGGGGCTTTGGCAGACTTGGCTGGAGCCCCAGCCCCAGGTGAGGAGCCCCAAGGTGAGTTTTGCGGAGACTGAGGCCCGGATGGGGGTGGGCCTGGGCGCCAAGACTCACCCTGAGTTAATGGACAGAACTCGCGGGTGGGCACCCATGGGCTCCACCAGCTCGACCTCTGTTTACTTGTTGGGGAAATGGGCTCAAGCGCCAGTCCCTGCCTCGGTAACTCCAGAGTAGGTTCGGCTCAGAGATATGGCTGTGAGGAGTCTCTGGGGTCCCGGCCCCAGTGGGGGGGCTGTTGGGGGCGTGGATTGTTGGGAACGCGGTCCCCCTGCCCCATCTGGGCGTCCAAGCCTGAAAGTCCTCTCGAGGCCGGCAGGGGGCGCAAGAGTCTGTGCTGCAGGCCGCACCTTTTTGGGGTCAGGAAGGGAGGAGAACTGACAAAGCCTTGACAGGCCCGAGCCTGCCTTGATGGAGGATGGGAAACAGAGGCTGAGGAGGCCCCTGCGCTCTACAAATTCCCCGTTAGACCCCAGGTTTGGCCAGGATCCAGGCACACACTAGGACCCAGCAGCCATCCCGAGAGACACAACATAGTGAGCAGGCCAGTGCCCACTGGGGGCCGTGGGAAGGGCAGGCCCCAGAGCTGGATCTCCCCAAGCCCAGGCTCGTGCCCTGGCTCCCAGTCTCTCCCAAGGGCTTTCTATGGACCCTGGGCAGCGGGTGCCAGGGGGAGGTGCCGGCTGCGATGCTGGGGTCGCAGATCCCAGTGTCTCCCTCTCTCCCCAGCCCTAGCCTCTTGCCCCTAGGCCTGGGCCTGCAGCCCAGGGGAGGAAGGGGCCTCACTGGCTTCTGGGCCTGCGCACCCCTGCCACCTGGCCGGCACAGCCCAGGGCCCTACGGTAGTCCCTGCCTCCAGGGGTGAGGCCTGGGCCCCCTGGAAGGGAGGAGCCGGGTGGGCAGTGCCCCCAGGCATGAGGAGGAGGGCAGAGCAGCCTGGCAGAGCTGGCATCGCCCTAGCTGGCCTGCCCACACATGCAGCCTCCATCCCTGGATTTCCAAGGTGTGGGGTGGGGCTTTGGGGCCCGCAGGCTCCCAGGGGAGCTTGGCCTGGGTGGGGAGGCCCTGGGCAGGGGTGTAGCTCCTCCAGCCAGGGAGCCCTGGCTCTGGTGGGAGAGCACGGAGCTGGCCCCAGACCTGTGGCTTCTTCTGGACACACCGGGCTGGGGCACCAACCCATGGTGGGGATGGGGATGCCCACAGGTCTCTACTGGGGGTGGGTGAGGGTAGGGGCTCCTGCCTTGGAGGCTCCATTATTCATCAGCCACAGCATCTGTTTCCT
Source organism: Tolypeutes matacus (assembly GCA_026826555.1). Lineage (NCBI taxonomy): Eukaryota > Metazoa > Chordata > Mammalia > Cingulata > Chlamyphoridae > Tolypeutes > Tolypeutes matacus. Next base: position 2,437,382 of record JAKSZT010053883.1, on the reverse strand, counting down.
GGGTATCAGTTTCGACAAGCCGGCCCTGACTCATGAGCCTGGGGCTGGGGCTGGGGCTGGGGCTGGGAGGGCCCCCGCCCCAGGGAGTCCGGGGCTGGGACCTCTTGGCCTGCTCACTAGCTACTTCAGCTCTTGCCAGAGAGAGGAGGGGGAAGCCAGGCCTGCCAAGGCCGTCCCCTCCCCCTTGGTGCAGCGACAGGAGCTCCTTTCCTCTGCCCACTCTGTGGACCTTTTAGCCATGCACTTGGCCTGGGGCAGCAGGGCCCTGGCCCCCCATGTAGCAGCCCCCTGTCCTGGCTGGAAGACCCAAGCAGCGTGACTCAGGGATGGCCAGTGCCCCGCCCCCCAGCCCTGCTGGTCTCTACTTGATGCTGCCTTGGGGACCACCCTGTCCCTAAGTGGATGGCCCTCAAGGTCCTGATGCCCAAACTAGTCAGCTGATCTTCATGCCACCCCCCCACCCCCCGCCCGCCTGCCCCATGCCTGCGGCATAGGGGAGGGGCCGAGAGCACAGGCTTCCCTCTCCCCACTCACCAGCGGGTGACTTTGGGACGAGTCACACAGCCTCTCCAAGCCTCCATCTTTTTCATCTGTCTAGTGGGGATGGCAGTTCTCTCCTTGGGAGGGGTGTGAATGGAACTCGCTGCCCACAGCTTCTGGGACAGGCCTGGCACTTGGCAGTGCTCCGTGGCAGCAGCTGTTGGACTCTTAGTTGGGCCAGCCCATGGGGCAGCAGCAGCAGGGGCAGGGGGCCCCAGGACCACCAGGATTTGATGAAAAACTGACTGGCCTGGGCCAGCAGGCTCCAGATCAAGGATGCTGGGGGGGCGGTGGGGATAGCCTTTGGTTACGCGGTGGGGAAGTCTTTGTTGACTGTTGAGCACAGGAGGGACATCCTGGCCAAGACCTTCCCAGCCCCCATGTCCTTCTCTGGCATGAAGACCCCCCCACATTCAGCCGTTTGTTGATCATTCTGAGTGCCAGGGATATGGGGGGGGATACACGGGAGCCAGCCAGCCTGGCCTCTGCCCGCTGGAAAGGACAAGCAAGCAGAGAAGAATGATAATAAAGAAGTGAACCGATAAGTAACTTCAGGTTGTAGTAAATGCCAAGAAGAAAACAATTCAACTTAAGGGGATTGGAGGGGGCGGGGGCCCTTCCAGTTTGACAGGAGCATGAAGGCCTTGGGGAGCTGACATTTGCGCCGGGCCGCGTGCCAGCCCTTTGAAGCGCAGGCTGCTTGGTGTTCCGGGCTCAGAGAGGCAGAGGCCAAGGGCCTGGGCTTGGAGACATATAGGGACCAAGGAGGGCTGGCGTGGGGGACCGCGGGCTTGCCCGTTGCGGGTTGCGCTGGGAGGCAGGTCGGAGCCCGGCGTGGTGGGATTTTATTCTAAGCAGTGGGAAGCCACTGGAGGGAGGTACCTGGGGGAGCCACCTAATGGGGGTTTGGTTTCAAAAAATCCGATTGTCCGGAGGACAGCGGCTGTGCTCAGGGAATCTCACCTCTAACAAGCTGCCTGCCCAAAGCCATCTTCAGAGGCTTTTGCCCCGCCCCCTCGAGCACCCCGGCCCTTTCTCCGAGGAGTAAGGGGTGGCAACTCCCCTTACCCCTCGGGTCCCCAGGAGAGTCCCGTGGAGGCCATCGTGAGTCCCAGAGTCAGAAGTCCGGGTTTCAGCCCTGCCTCTGGGTCCCTCTATGTCACTTTGTCACCGTATCCGCCCCCCCCCATGAATGGGGACAGCAGCCTGTCTCCCCGGGAGTGAGTGAAAGCGCCCTGACGGCTGTACAGCGAGGACTCCCAACCCCACGCCCCAGCTGGCCCCGGGGTCCGCGTCCTCTTGGTCACGGCTGAGCGCCCCCTAGCGGTGGAGTCGCAGGGACCTCGGGGAAAGCGGTGGGGATTGAGGCTCTTCCAGACGCCCCCACCCCCACCCCACCCCGCCTCATCAGGCCCCGCGGGGGCGCCCAAAAGCCCGCTGCGGCCCGCCACCCCCAACCGTGATCGCGGCCCGCGTGCCGGCCCCCCTTGGCTCTTCTGCCTCCACTACTGGTCTGGGCAGTGAGTGGGGTGCCCCGGGCTCAGGCCTTGAGGCGGGGGTCCCTTGGACTGCGAGGAGGGGCCTAGGATGATTCTCATGTCTGGGGGTGGGGGGAACGGGGGAGTGTGTGACTGCAGCATGGAGCTGGGGGTCAGAGCCGAGCCGAGCGACCCCGGGGCTGAGTGGGGGGCTGGGGTCCAAGGACCCGGAGGGGTTTGTGTCCCCGGCCCAGGAACGCCGCGCCCCCACCCATCGGGCCCCCTCCGCTCCACCGCCTCCAGCATTCAGGGAGCTCCCCGGGGCGGGGAGCAGTGGTCACCCAGGCCGAGGATCTGAGGTGGGGGTGTTCCGAGGACCGGGAGGGGTAGGTGTCCCCGACTCGGGCGTGCCGCAGCCCCACCCGTCCGGGCCCCGTGGTTCCTCCGCCTCCGGCATCGGGGTGCTCCCCGGGGGCGGGAGCAGGTCCGGGAGGGGGCCCTGAGTCCGGGCGCTTGCGCTGGGGGCGGGGGTCCGAGGACGCGGCGGGGGCGTCGCGGTCCCGGGAGTGCGTCCCCCGCCCGGGGCTCCCCCGCCCTGGGGTCCCGGCGCGCTCGGCGGGGGCGGGCGCGGCCGCACAATGGCAGGAAGCGGGGCTCCGCGCTTTGTCCGGCGGGCGGCGCAGACCGCCGCTTCCTCCGGCCGCCATGGGGACAGGTCCCGGCGTCTCTGGGCGCCGAACGGCCTCCAGGCCGAGCCCCCGGTTGCCCTCCCGGGACCCCGAGCCCCCCTGGGCCGGGGGTCACCTCCGCGACGGGGAAGGCCAGGTACGAGGGCGGGGGCTGGGTCCGCGTGGGGAGGCCGGGCCGGGCCGGGGCTGCGGCGCGACTGCGGGGCTAGTTGCTCGGCGGGGCTCGGAGGGGGGTGGGCACGTGGCGGCGAGCCCCCGCCTGGGCTGCGCACGATGGAGCAGGGGGCCTTGGGCCCCCAAGATGCATCCACTACCCTCCCCCAACCCAGGGGCCCAGGTCACCCAGCGCCCCTGCCAACCCCTGGCCTTTTGTGCCTGGACACACCTGTGGGTCTCCGTCTGCTGGGGTGGGGGCACCCTTGCCCCTTTCCTTCCTCTGCTCTGGCCTGCCCCCTCCCCTCCTCCCTCCACCAACAGGCCCCTTTTTGGCCTTCAGCCTCTGGCCTCAGCTCTTGAGCAAGGGGGCAAGAGTGGCTGCTGGTGCCCAGTCCACACTGTGGTGCCCTTGAGTGACCGAATCTCCCCAAGAGCCCCCCCACCTTTATCTGTAAGGCTGTGGCCACTCTGCTGTCTCGCTGGTGACTCTCCCTCCCTTAGCTTGAGCCCTGCTGGCTGCTGCCTCAGAGACCAGGAAGGGAGGGGCGGGCACCTGGGCTGGAAAGAAGGGGCCCAAGAGTCTGGCTTTAGTGCTGGGGAGCCCCCCTGGAAGGCGCTATGGAGAGGGATTTGGGGTTGGAGGTGTCAACCCAAGGGGGCTCGGCCTCCTGTTTGAGTTTGTGGTTCTCGCTGGGGGTCACCAGAACCTCATCCTCTATCCAACCTGCTTGGTCATCAGGAAACATCCAGCTGGTCCAGCTCCTGGGCCTGACGCGTTGTCCTTGGCGCCCCTGAGCCTATGGGCTGCTGGGAGGATGGAGAGGATGAGGCCAGCCCCAGAAGTAGCAGAAGCGGAGGCTCTCAAAGGAGGCTGGGCCCCCTCCTCCCTGCCTCCCCTTGGCCTCTTTGCTGTTTGTCACCTTTGTTGCTGATGTTGCTGGAAGTGTCATTACACTTACGGTTTTTTAAATTATGGTACCATGTATTCAGTGGGAAATTTCCCTTTTTTTTTTTTTTTTTAATATTTTATTTATTTATTCTTTTATCCCCCCCTTGCTGCTTGTGCTCGCCGGGTCAGCCAACCACGCCGTGCGGGCGGGCCTGCCCTCACCAGGAGGCCCCGGGAACCGAACCCAGTTCCTCCCATATGGTAAACGGGAGCCCCACTGATTGAGCCACAGCCGCTTCCCGGAAATTTCCCATTTTAACCACTTTCAAGTGTACAGTTCAGTGGAATCAAGTACATTCCCCATGTTGTGCTACCATCACTACTGTCCATTGCCAAAATTTTTCCTTTCTCTAAACAGAAACTCTGCATCCGTTAAGTGTTAATTTCCCGTTCTCTGTTCCTGGTACCCTGTAATCTTCTGTCTCTATGACTTTGCTTATTCTACTTACTTTGTACAAGTGGAATCGTGCGATATCTGTCCTTTTGTGTTGGGCTTTTTTCACTCAACATGCGGTCTCCAAGGTTCATCCATGTTGTAGCATGTTGTAGCTCGTTCCTCCTTGTGACTGACCAATCGTCCGTTGTATGGATGGACTACGTGTTCTCCATCCGTTCCTCTGCTGATGGACACTTGGCTTGCTCCCATCTTTCGGCTATTGGGAATAACGTGGCTATGTACGTTGGCGTACAAATATCTGCACTCGGTTCTTTGGGGTTTATCCCTAGAAATGCTACCATCTTGAAACTCTAATCAGACCTTCCCCAGCCAACCACTCTTCAGTGATCCTCCTGTCAGGTTAAAGCTACAGGTATTAAACATGCTCATTGAGTGGCTTATGGCAGTGAACCAGACACACTAAGGTCTGTCCTCGCGGAGATGACAGTGTGGTGGAGGCACAAAGTAAAACGCGTAGATGCCAGGTGTTGGTCAGTGCTAAGGAGGGAAAATGAAATGGGGAGAGGGTCAGGGCTGAACAGTCAGAAGGTAGTGGAGGTGGATTCTGAGTAAAGACCTGCAGTAAGGGAGGTAAGTGAGGGAGCTAGGGAAAAGCATTTCAGCCAGAGGGACTGGCAGATGCAAAGGCTCAGAGGCTGGAGCATGCCTGAAGGAGCATGTCAGAGAACAACCAGGAGGCTGGGGTGGGGGTTGGGGGCGAGTGAGCAGGATGGGGTGGGGGGGCGGCGATTACAATGGGACTTTAGCTTTTGCTCTGAGATGGGACGCCGTTAGGGGATTTTGAGCAGATATATTGTGACTCCTATTTGAGCAAGATGCACTCTGGCTGCTTGCCGGGAGCCAGGGTAGAAGCAGGAGATCAGTGGCGAGAGATGAGCGGGGCTGGGACCGGCTGATGAAATGAGGTCGGGCGGAAGCTACAGGTATCAGAGGTGGAGCTAACAGACTGACTGCACATGGAATGTAACAGAAAGAGCCTGACAAGAAAGAAAGACACTGCCGTTCATTGAGATGGGCCAGCACAGGGAGGAGTTCAGGAGCTCATGGACGGACGTGTTCCATTTGACATGCTTGTTTGAACCTGAGCGGAGAGATGAGAAGGTTGGTCTGGGGTCTGGGGAGAGGCCCTGGCTGGAGATTTAAACGTGGGCACCCTGAGCAGGTAGGTGGTACTCGACTCACGAGAGCTGGCAAGGGTGCTAGAGAGTGAGTGAGGTAAAAAGAGGTCCAAGGAGAAGAGGAGGAAGCCGCCAAGGGCCTGAGAAGGAGCAGCCGGAGAGGCGGGAGGAGATCCAGGAGAGCGTGGGGGGGGGCAGGGACCAAGGAAGACCAGCTGCGTCAAATGCTGAGCCAGATGCGAATGGCCCAGTGGTTTAGAAACGGGTGTGGATGATGGTGAGGGGCGGAGCTCGAGTGGGGAGGGTTTGGGAGCAGTAGTGGAAAACCAGCGGTGGAGGTAACCATCGACAGGTGAAAATCGCCAGGGGATGCTCAGGCCCATGGGTGGGAGGTCGCTGGGGAGCAGGACATGACAAAATATCACCCTGCAGGTCACTTATTATTTAACGAGAATAGAAGGTCCTTTACCAGGGACAGTGGGCCCTGGTGGACGCCACCTGCGCTCCGTCATCTGGCTTCATGGCCCGAGAAGGACCCAGTCCGCTCTGTAGTGACCATGCCCAGACGCTGAGCCAGAAACTGCCCTGAGGACTCGCAGACGAAACCACACCGAAGGCCTTGAAAAATGTCAATGTCATGAAAGACAAAAAACAAAAACATAAATATGGGGAGTTCATTCTTCAAGGGACAAAGAGATAAAAACAGTCAAATGCCTGTCCTGGATGGGGGGACGTTATTGAAACAATTGGGGAAAACGTGAATTTAGACAATAGAGTGTTAGTGTGAAGCTTCCCAGGTGTGACACGACATTGGGGTTTTGTAAGTCCTGTTCTTAGGAGGTACCTGCCATTATGGTTTCTGCCCCAGGAGAGGGGGAGAAAGAGAGAATGAGAGAGAAAGCAAGGGCGGCAAAATGCTCACCATATTCCAAACCCTGTGGATGGCGACATACTATTCTTAGGACTTTTTATTGGTTTGAAATATTTCCAAGGGAAAAGTTGGGGAAAATAAAAAGAATGGAAAGAGAAATAGGAAGTTGGGCCTATGGCCCCTGTTCCAAGGAGTTTGGCTATAAAGGGAAAGAGAAATGGGGTGGCGGCTGTAGAAGTGAGGCCTACGCTGTTTTTATAGGATGGAAAATAGCAACATGGTGGTATGCTGATGGGAACGAGCCACTGGAGAGGGGAAGTTTGATGATGGAGGAGAAGGAGTACAGGGGCATCCCCCCTGGGTCTTGGCAGGTTGGGGCAGGGCCGGTCCCTTTGCAGCACCCCCAGGAAAGCAGGGTACTCCCACCGACATGGGCAGGTGGGTGGGCATGGTGGTCCGAGCTCGTGGACCAACTTTGGGTGGCTTCTGTGTGCCTAGAGGGTAGGCAGCAAAGTGGTCAGCGCAGAGTGAACTTGGGAATGGCAGCTGAGGGTGCTGAGGGCAGAGGGGACCCGAAACAGTCATCCAGGGGAGTTGGGGAGAGAGCCAGCCATCGAGGGCCATAGGGCTCCTGGGCACCGCGCGGGTACTCGGATGCCACCAGCACCGCCCTCTGACTCCTCCATAACCCCCGTCTCGTCGTAGAAATCCGGGTCAGGTTTGCGGTTAGGGAAGAAGGGCCTAGGTGGGGGGAATGGGGGGCTGACCAGACCAGATGGCAGCCCCAGCCCCCTCTGCTGCCGCCCTTCCTGCCTGTGCCCCTGTGCCCGGGCAGCACTGGCCTCCAGGCCGGGCTCCTCCAGGCTCCGGTTTCCCCGCCGTGTCCCCAGGAACAGCCGGAAATAGGTGCTTGGGAAACGTTTGCAAATGAGTCCACACCCATGAGGCTCCCCAGGGGCAGTGGAGAGCTGGAAGTAAAGAGCAGCCCCTGTGGGCTCCCCGGAGCCCCCTCTGCCCCCACAGGGTCCCCATGGGACACAGCCTGACCCCTGCCCGCCCTGCCCGCCGCAGGTATGCCACCACGCCGACTGCCAGCAGCTGCACCGCCGGGGGCCCCTCAACCTCTGTGAGGCCTGTGACGGCAAGTTCCACAGCGCCATGCAGTATGATGGGCACGTCCGCTTCGACCTGCCGCCCCGAGGTGAGCACAGCCCCTAGAGCTCCCGGGCCAGCTCTGGACCCCTTCTCTGGGGACAGTGTTTTGGTGACTGCTGGAACCGTGAAGGGCTGTGAGAATCAGGAAACCCAAGGAAGCCTGGTTTCTGTGGTTTGGCAAAGAACAAAGGGGGGCCGAGCCCCATCTCCTGAGCAGGCCTGGCTCTACTGGGGCTGTGTCCTTCTCGTGGGGTCTGCATCTCCCACCCCACAACCTGACCCAGGCCGCAGGCCCCAGACCAGCAGGGAGGTCTCCTCCAAGCCAGGCTGCTGGCCAGGCAGAGGCGGTGTAGGGTTGGGGGCGGGGGCCAGAAGGAAACAGGATGCCCCTCACTGAATAGGGACCCTGCCCAGACCCACGTGGTTGTGCTTGGGCAGCTTTTGGGCACCCATGCCTGGTGAGAAATGTCACCACTCGTCTCCTTTCTCAGCTGAGCAGAGGGTGGCAAGGCCTTTCTGCTCCTCCAGGGTCCCTGGGTGGCTGGGTGTGGTCACAGCAGTGGGGCGGAGGAGTACCCCTGGACCTTGGTCCCTTCTTGCAGCTATCCCAGAGACAGTATTTTGACATCCCATTTTACAGAAGGGTAAACTGAGGCCACTGAGGGATTCCTACCTGGAGGACATCACTTGGGGTGTGATCCAGGGTCCTTGTGTCCTTCTGGCTCCGGGGGTGGATAGATGATAAGCCCAGACTGAGCCCCTGTCCCCACAGAGCCAAGGGGCCTTAGCTAGTTTTGGGGACAGATGTCCCAGGCTCAGTAACTAGGGAGGGAGCAGGCACAACCCCTCTCCCCCTTTGCTCCAAAGGCTCGGTCCTGGCCCGGAACGTGTCCACCCGGTCGTGCCCCCCACGCACCAGCCCTGTGGTGGACTTGGAGGACGAGGAGGAAGGCTCCATGGATGGCAAAGGGTAGGCGAGGAGGTGGATGGGCAGAGCGGATGCCCTGCCCGGTCTCAGATCGGAGGTGCTTCCATGCCTTCCCCCTAGAAGGGGTGAACTGGCAGACTCCTCCCCACCCCTACTGGGCCCTGATTCCTAGAGGCTGCCCCAGGTGGGGTCAGCCCCAAAGGGGGTCTGGGGTCAGATCCCACTGACTTGGCGCCACTGACCTGGCTTGGCCACTAGAGGGCACACCGCTGGCCTGCCTGCCTGCACCTGAATTGCCTGGAAACCTGTGATGAGGGAGGAGTGGGGGCGCCAGCCAAGCTCCGGGCCCTCCGTCGCCTCCCACCTCTGCCCTCACCCCTGTAGGGATGGGAAGAGCCCAGGTCTGAAACTCTCCAAGAAGAAAGCCAGGAGGAGACACACAGACGTAAGTGCCCCCCAACCCAGGGGCTGTGGCTCCCCGACAGCCCCCTGCCCCTCCTGGGCCCCTGCCTTTCCCCAAGGCTGGGCCTCCCTGCTCTGAACTTCAAGATGAGAGATGGGGCCCGGGGCGAGTGGGTCCCCCTTGCCACCCTACCCTGAAGCCCTGCACTGCCCACCTTAGCCTAGGTCGGGGGTGCTTTGGGGGCCCCTCTCAGGAGGGGAGCTGGGGGGCGCCCCCGGGGTGGAGGGGCCCTGGAGCGATCCCTGCTGTGCACCTCCCTGCTGGGGTCGCCATCCTGGACCTGGGGTGAGGAGGGCCCTGGAGAAGCTAACAGATGTGACCCTCAGGACCCGAGCAAGGAGTGCTTCACCCTGAAGTTTGACCTGAACGTGGACATCGAGACGGAGATCGTCCCGGCCATGAAGAAGAAGTCGCTGGGGTAGGGCGGGGACCTGGATCTCTGCGGGTGTGCCTGTGACCGCGGTGGCCCGTGCGTGAGTCCCCGTGCCCGTGTGCATGGAGACGGGGGTCCGCGCACCCGAGCCTCTCCGCCGTCTGCCTGGCCCAGTGCCGGGGTAGGGACAGCTGTGCGGCAGTGTCCACCCTGCTGTGCAGGCGCGTGTGAGGGCCTGGGCGTGCCGGCCTGGGCGCAGCCGGATGTACCTAACGCCGTGGGCAGGTGCGAAGGCGCATGTGGGCACACCTGGGTGATCCCGTGTGTCCTCCCTTCTCCACTGGGCATGGGGGTGTGGACAGGGTGGGGCTCGTGGGGTTGCCCCCGACTTGAGTGCGCTGTGTCCTGGGGGCAGGGAGGTGCTGCTGCCCGTGTTTGAAAGGAAGGGCATCGCGCTGGGCCGAGTGGACATCTATCTGGACCAGTCCAACACGCCCCTGTCCCTCACCTTCGAGGCCTACCGATTCGGGGGACATTACCTGCGGGTCAAAGGTGAGCAGCAGGCTCCACAGTTGGCTGAGTGGGGCCACTGGCTGGGCCTCCCAGAGCTAGAAGCTTCTTCCCGGGCTCAGGTTGCTATTGGCCGTGGCCAGGCTCATTTCCATACAGGTGTCTGCCTGGCAGGCGGCGGGGGCAGGTGCTGGCAGGTGGGGCTGCGGGGGGAGGGCAGGCAGGCCTGGGTGTGGATCCTTGGGGCAGCAGACTGGGGCCCGGACCCCGGGGCTGAGGCCGTCTCCTTGCCCCACACATCACCCCAGCCAAGCCTGGGAATGAGGGCAAGGTGGGGCAGGAGCTGAAGGACTCCAAGTCCCTGAGTCTGCCGATTCTGCGGCCTGCCGGGGCAGTGCCCCCCGCCCTAGAGCGCGTGGACCCCCAGCGCAGGGAGAGCCTTGACATCTTGGTGAGGAGGAGGGGCTGCGTCAGGGTGGGGGTGGGGAGGGGCAACAGGCTGGACTGTGCCCGCCAGCCCGGCCGTCCCCCTGGGGAAGACTCCTTGGGACCCCTTCTCCCTCCTGGAGTCACTGTGCATGTCTCCTTGTGCCTCTCCCCACCTGCTGAGGGCTTGTGGCTGGGTGGCTGGGGGGTGGCAGTCCCAGTGTATCTGTCTGGACCTCCCCACCCCCTCAGGAGATGTGTCGTACCCAGGGTGGGGTGCAGAGACCCTCCTACCTCCCAGGCTGGCCCAAGTTCCTGGAGACCCCCCCATGGGGTGGGGCCATGGGGACGAGGGTGACCTGGCTTGACTGCCCCTCCCTGGCCAGGCCCCTGGCCGCCGCCGCAAGAACATGTCAGAGTTCCTGGGGGAGGCGAGCATCCCGGGGCAGGAGCCCCCCGCCCCCTCCAGCTGCTCCCTGCCCAGTGGCAGCAGCGGGGTCGCCAGCAGTGTGGGTGGTGACAGCTGGAAGAACCGGGCAGCCAGCCGCTTCAGTGGCTTCTTCAGCTCCGGTCCCAGCATCAGCGCCTTTGGCCGGGTATGTGGCCTGTGGGCCCTGGGACAGGGCAGCTAGCTGGTCTCCTTGCCAGTCTCTGACCCCTGACCTTGACCACGGTCTCTCCCAGGAGGTGGACAAGATGGAGCAGCTGGAGGGCAAGCTGCATGCCTACAGCCTCTTCGGGCTGCCCAGGCTGCCCCGGAGATTGCGTTTCGACCAGGACTCCTGGGAGGGGGAGGAGGACGAGGACGAGGAGGACGACACCTTCCTGAGGCTGGAGGACAGCTGGCGGGACCTCATGGATGGGCATGAGGTGGGACAGCCCCCTCCCCTCCCTCCTCCTCTCTGCAGTGGGGACGTTATCCCTGACGTCCCACAAGATGGCCCCACGGGGCTGCTGTCATCCTTAGCCCACTTTGGGGAAACTGAGGCCAGGAGAGATGCAGCGTGTCATGTGGCTGTCTCAGAGGCGGAGGCGGCCCCAGAACGATGATCTGGGTGATGGCAAGGGTGACTGTGCCCCTCTCGCGACCTCTGTGCGCCCCCGGAAAACAAGCAGGTTGCACACAGGGTAGCTCACGGTCCCAGGCCCTACCCGCCAGCCCTGGCTGATCCACCCGCCCTCCCCCAGAAGCTGACCCGGCGGCAGTGCCACCAGCAGGAGGCGGTGTGGGAGCTGCTGCACACCGAGGCTTCCTACATCAGGAAACTGCGGGTGATCACCAACGTGAGTGTGCGGCTGCCCCGCCCCGGGTCTGCTCTGGTTCCCGCCTCCCACCCCCAGAATCTTTCTGGGCAGCTCCTGAACTGACGTTGGGCCATTCCAGAAGGGGCAGAAAGTCAGAGAAGAGCTGCCTCCTGGGGAAGAGGGGACCCCCACAGGCCCTGGGAGGGTCTTCGGGCAAGGCACTGGGTTGACCTGAATTAACACAGTGCAGCCTTCCTTCCTTCCTTCCTTCCTTCCTTCCTTCCTTCCTCCCTCCGTCCCTCCCTCTGGCTAAGCTATTTCTGAATACCTGGCCAGGTGACCCGCAGCCCACCTGCTAGAGGGGAGCGGAGTGGGTGGGCACTGGGGGAGGGATATGTAGGGATTTGTCCACCAAGGGGAAGCCCCTAGCCTGGGCTTGGGAGTTCAAGGAAGGCTTCCTGGAAGAAGCACCCTCCAAGTAAAACCTCAAGGCCAAGTTTGGGCAGAGATGGAGGAGAGCCATGCAGAGCACCCCTCCAGGTGGGGCCCGGACCCGTGACCCTCAGGTGGACCCTGGGGCTGGGCCTTTCCTTGAGGTCTGGAGCCTGAGGGCTTCTCTGTCCCTGGGGCTTGGGGGGCTGGGACCCCCTCCCCAGCTGCTGCGCCTCCTGCCGCCACAGCTGTTCCTCTGCTGCCTCCTGAACCTGCAAGAGTCCGGGCTGCTGTGTGAGGTGCGGCGGGGTCTGGGGGCGGGGCCTGGGCATCTGGGGACACGGGGTCGGAGATAAGCAGGGGGGAGAGGTACCTGGCAGGGGGCGGGGCCCAGCCGAGGGCGGGGCCGAGCGCACCTGCCGCCGCGTCCAGGTGGAGGCGGAGCGCCTGTTCAGCAACATCCCCGAGATCGCGCGGCTGCACCGCGGCCTGTGGGGCAGCGTGATGGCGCCGGTGCTGGAGAAGGCGCGGCGCGCGCGGGCGCCGCTGCAGCCCGGGGACCTCCTCAAGGGCTTCAGGATGGTACGCGGGGCTGGGCGCGGGCGGGGACCCTGAGGCAGGCCCGGGGCCCCCAGAGGGCCCAGTCACACCCGCCCATCACCCGGCCGGGGCCCCGCACGAGCCCTGGTGCCCGGGGGCCCTCCCGCCGAGGCGCAGTCTCCTTGCCTGGGAAGCGGGGCAGTGCGGGAGGAGGGGGCCGGGGTGCGGCCACGTGCTCGGTGCTTCCCCCCCTGCGCCAGTTCGGCTCCCTCTTCAAGCCCTACGTGCGCTACTGCGTGGAGGAGGAGGGCTGCATGGAGTACATGCGCGGCCTGCTGCGCGACAACGACCTCTTCCGGGCCTATGTCACGGTGAGGGGCCGGGCGGTGGCCGGGGCGGCCTGGGCTGCAGGGGCCGCGGGCCGGGGGGGGGGCCCTGCGCTGAGCCCCGGCCCGCCCCGCAGTGGGCCGAGAAGCACCAGCAGTGCCAGCGGCTGCAGCTGAGCGACATGCTGGCCAAGCCGCACCAGCGCCTCACCAAGTACCCGCTGCTGCTCAAGTCCGTGCTGCGCAGGACGGACGAGCCGCGCGCCAAGGAGGCCGTGGGCACCATGGTAAGCGGGCGCCGGCCGCGGGCCCCTGCCCCGCGCCGCCCGCCGGCCCTGAGCGCCCCTCGCCCCCCCAGATCGGCGCGGCCGAGCGCTTCATCCACCACGTGAACGCCTGCCTGCGCCAGCGGCAGGAGCGGCAGCGGCTGGCGGCCGTGCTCGGCCGCATCGACGCCTACGAGGCGGTGGAGGGCAGCAACGACGAGGCGGACAAGGTGGGCGCCGCGGCCCCGCGGGAGGGGACGGCGCGGGCCGCCGTGGGGAGGCGCAGCCCTGACGCCCCTGCGCCCGCGCCCCTGCCCAGCTCCTGAAGGAGTTTCTGCATCTGGACCTCGCCACACCCATCCCCGGCGCCCCCCCAGAGGAGACCCGGCAGCTGCTGCTGGAGGGGAGCCTGAGAATGAAGGAGGGGAAGGACGGCAAGGTGACTGGGCCCGCCCCGCGCCACCCCGCTTTCTGGGGTCCCCCTGGGCGCCAGCCAGGGAGGGCCAGCTCAAGAACCCGCGACTTCCGGGAATGTGCCTGCAGTTTATTCTTCACAAATGCAGAAATGCACCCTGGACACTTACCAGGGCCAACCTAGGCTCTCCGCTGGGAGGGGCCACGGAGCTTTGCCACTGCACTTAACCTTCAAACGCTGCCTAAGCAAGAGACGGCAAATTTGGGCGTTTTAAAAATATTAACTTTTAAAAAACTTTTTTTTTTACTATTTTAAATAACTTTATTTCAAATTCAAAAAAGTAAAATAGAGAAATGCAGCTCAACAAGTAATGGAAACATTCCTCCTAAAAAGTTCTTTCCAGGCACTTTTATCTCATCTAATTCCGACTTGTAACTCAGTCGTTCCTCTAGTGTTCAGGAAGACGCACAGATCAGTTAAATGACTTAGTCACTCCTTATTTTTGAAAAAAAAATGAAGAGGAAAAATGCTTAATCATATTCATATTTCAACAACCAAACTCCAGATTCTCTTTTTTTAGCTTTAACATTAATATAGTACCAACCTTGCTTTTGCTATGAAATCATTACGATGCTGGACTTAACTAGTCTATAAACTATGTTTTTTCTATTTTTCCATTTTAACAGCACGTTGTTAACAATGTGTAGAAGTACATTCCTGTATGTGTATTATTAACCACAGTCTTCACCTCCTTCCAAAGTCGTCGTCATACATTCCCAGTACTATCCTCCAGCTGGTCTCCAGCTAACACGGATTTCCCTACATTACTTATTTTAGCCACATTCACCTTCATAAACCAATAGTGTTTGTTACATTCATTATGATGTGTTGCCATCAAGTCCAACCATTACCGTATCCGTACATTTTACCTGATTCAACATACTACATACGCCCAGCATCATCTTCCCCTTCTCATCCCACATTCCCTCTCCCATCAACCTACACTTCATACTCCAACTCCATAAGTCTCCTGATTGTATTTATTTTTTTGTTTACTTTTTATTTTTTCCTCATTGTATTTAGATCATATCAGTGAGACCATAAAGTATTTGTCCTTTTGTGTCTCATTATTTTGCTCAACCGAATATCCTCAAGGATCCTCCATATTGTTGTGTGTTTCCCCAATTGATTGATTCTTACAGCTGAATAATATCCCATTTTCTGTCTAGGTCTTTGATCTGTTTTGAGTTTATTCTTGTATAGAGAGTGAGATAGGGTCCTCTTTCATTCGTTTGGTTATGGAGATCCAGTTCCCCCAGCACCATTTGTTGAAGAGACTGTTTTGTCCCATCAGCATGGCTTTGGTAGGTTTGTCGAAGACCAGTTGACTGTATAGGTGAGGGTATATTTCTGGGTTCTCAATTTTATTCCACTGATTGATGTGTCTGTCTTTAGGCCAGTACCATGCTCTTTTGAAGACTGTAGATTTTGTAATATGTTTCAATGTCAGGCAGTGAAATTCCTCCCACATCACTCTTCTTTTTTAGAATGCTTCTGGCTATTTGGCTGCACTTTCCCTTCCAGATGAATTTGATAATTGCCTTTTCAATTTCTGTGAAGTATGCAGTAGTAATTTTGATTGGTATTGCATTGAATCTATAAATCCATTCCAGTAGGATTGACATCTTCACAATATTTAATCTTCTAATCCATGAACATGGAATATCTTTCCATTTGTTTAGGTCTTCATTGATTTCTTTTAGCATTGCCTTGTAGTTTTCTGTGTATAGGCCCTGTACGACTTTGGTTAATTGATTCCTAGTTATTTCAGAGTTTTTGTTGCTATTGTAAATGGAATATTTTCCCCCTGATTTCCTCCTCAGATTATTCAATACTAGAGTACTGTGGATTGGTCTGTAATTTTCTTTTCTTGTAGTGTCTTCATCTAGCTTTGGTATGAGGCTGATGTTGGCTTCATAAAATGTGTTGGGTAATTTACCAAATAGGATTGATGTTAATTCTTCTCGAAATGCTTGCTGGAATTCACCTGTGAAACCATCTGGTCCTGGGCTTTTCTTTGTTGGGAGATGTTTGATGACGGACTCAATCTCTTAAAAAAAAAAAAAAAAAAAGATTTTATTTATTTATTCATTTATCCCCCCCTTGCTGCTTGTGCTCGCTGGGTCAGCTAACCACACCGTGCGGACTGGCTTGCCTTCACCAGGAGGCCCCGGGAACCGAACCCAGGGCCTCCCATATGGTAAACGGGAGCCCTACTGATTGAGCCACAGCCGCTTCCGGTGTTTGTTGTTTTTTGAAAAAACTATTAATTATTCACAAACATTCCATGTCTACTAAACATACACCGCCCCTTTCACCCGTCTCCTGGTAGTTTCTAATCTACTTCCTGTCTCTGCCAATTTGCTGTCCCTAGACATCTCTTCTAAGGACACCAGACAGTATTGGTCCTTGTGAGCCCTGCTTTTCTCACCGAGCATCGTGTCTTCGAGGTCCTTCCCTGTTGCAGCAGGTCTTAGGTGGTCCTTTCTTACGGCCAAATAATATTCCATCGTGTGTTTAGACCACACGTAGTTAATGCACTCATTTGTTGACGGATAAGGGTGTTTTCTACCTTTTTGACTGTTGGAATAGTAATGCTGCTATAAACATGGGTATGTATCTGTCTTTGGGTCTGTCCCTAGAAGTGGGATTGCTGGGTCATACGGAATTCTCTACTTAACTTTTTGAGGAACCGCCCTACTGCTTTCCACAATGGCAGCATCGTTCTACATTTTCACCAACAATGCACTAAATTGTAGTTTCTCTGCATCCTCTCCAACACTTGTTACTTTCTATTTTTTTGAATAATGGCCATCCTTGGAGGTGTGAAGAGGTATCTTCTTGTGGTTTTGATTTGCATTTCCCCAGCAGCGGATGAGGTAGAGCAGCTTTTCAATATGCTTTTGGCCATTTGTATATCTTCTTTGGAGGAATGTCAGTTCAAGTCCTTTGCCCAGTATCAATTGGGATTTTTGTCTTCTTGTTTAGTTATAGGAATTCTTTATATGTTCTAGTTTTTAAACTCTTATCTGATGTATGATTTGCAATTATTTTCCCCCATTCCATAGGTTGTCTTTTCTGTGTCTGGATAACGTCCTTTTTGATGGTGATGAATTTAGATTTACCTTTTGTTTCTTTGTTGCACATGCTTTTGGTGTCGTTTCTATGAATCCCTTACCGAATCCTATAAATACTAACTTTCAGTTGCGATAAATCACGACTATGTGACTCCATGAGAGAAAATCACCGCTTTTACTTTACTCACAGGTTCATTTTGGGGGTGGAGAGGTGTTTGTCAGAATCTGAGTGCCCCCCGCGGCGGATGCCGCGCCAGGCAGGCCGTGCATCCCTCGTGACGGTGCCCTGGCCTCTGCCCCACCCCCGCAGATGGACGTGTACTGCTTCCTCTTCACGGACCTGCTCCTGGTGACCAAGGCAGTGAGGAAGGCTGAGAGGACCAAGGTCATCAGGCCCCCGCTGCTGGTGGACAAGATTGTGTGTCGGGAGCTGCGGGACCCGGGTGAGGAAACTTGGCCTCTGCTCCTGGGCAGAGCCACCGAGAGGAGGGGCCGTGGTTGCGGCTGACGCGGGACCCTCCCTCTCCAGGATCCTTCCTCCTCATCCACCTGAACGAGCTCCGCAGTGCCGTGGGAGCCTACACGTTCCAGGCCAGCGGCCAGGCCCTGTGCCGGGGCTGGGTGGATGCCATTCACAACGCCCAGGTGAGCGCCGAGTAGGGCGCGGCAGGCGAGGCGGGTGGGGGACCTGGGCAGAGGCTGCTGCTCAGAGCCCCTCCTGCCCCTGCTGCAGAACCAGCTGCAGCGGCTGCGCATGCAGGAGCACCCAAGCGGCCAGCCACCCCTGCAGAGCCTGGAGGAGGAGGAGGAGGGCGAGCAGGGCGAGGACGAGGAGGAGGAGGTTGGAGGCAGCAGCACTTCGGCCGCCAGCTCCCCCACCGTCCTGCGCAGGAGCAGTCACAGCCTCGACTCCCAGCCCTGGTATGCCTGCCCAGGGCCGCCCAGCAGCTGCCAGCAGAGCAGGGGCTCCAGCCCAGAACCCCGGGGCCGCACCCTGTGCCACTTCCGAGGGCCCCACGCTGTGAGCCGAATGGGCACGAGTGCGTGCGTGTTTGTGGGGGCTCTGTCTCCGGTCAGAGTCGAGGCAAGGAAGGGAGGGAGTTGCCAGGTTGGGTGCCAACTCCGACTGATTGGTGGTAGCTGCCTGGAGCAGTGCGTGGAGGATTGTGAGACTGTCTCTAGCCTCAGCTGGGGTCCGTGACTGGCGTCTGTGGTGGGAGTTCAGACACATGCACCACCTGCTTGCCATGTCTGCACCTCTGTGCATTACCTGGGGCCGTCTGGGCTCCCTGTGGCTGGGCTGAGTTTCTCCTCTGGTCCCACAGTGCCTCGGATGGCTCCACGGAGACACTGGCCGTGGTGGTGGTGGAGCCTGGGGAGACGCTGTCCTCCCCCGAGTTGGGGGGCAGCCCCTTCAGCGCCCAGTCAGACGAGACCTCTCTCAGCACCACAGCCTCCTCCATCACACCCACCAGCGAGCTGCTGCCCCTGGGCCCGGCAGATGGCCGCTCCTGCTCCATGGACTCTGCCTACGGCACCCTCTCCCCCACCTCCCTGCAAGACTTTGTGGCCCCAACCCCCGTGGCCAAGCCAGCATCCCGGCCCCCAGGGTGGCCACAAGCCCCCTCGCCCCCACCCTCGCCCCGCCTCCGCCGCCGCACCCCTGTCCAGCTGCTGCCTCGCCCACCCCACCTGCTCAAGTCCAAGTCTGAGGCCAGCCTCCTCCAGCTGCTGTCAGGGGCTGCCACCCGGGGACTGCCCCCAGCCCCCAGCCGCAGCCGATCGGAGCTCTGCCTGGCCGCCACAGCCCCCTGCGCTAGGACTCGGAGCTCCCCTCAGGAAGCCGGGTGCGGCTGGGATTGCTGGGGGGCCCCCAGCCCTAGCAGCGGCCCCGAGCTGTCAGAGCCAGAGGACGCAGCCGGCTGCCCGACCAGGGCGCCTCCAGGCCCCGCCAGGAGGAGGTGCGGGGTGCTGCCCCCGGGACCCTCGCCCAGGGTCCAGCCCGAGTCCCCCACTGGGCTCTCTGCCCAGCACAGGAAGCTGACCCTGGCCCAGCTCTACCGAATCAGAACCACGCTGCTGCTGAACTCCACGCTCACTGCCTCGTGAGTGGGCTGGCCCGGGGGAGGGCAGGGGGCCCAGCGGGCTGGCGTTCCTGGGGCCCTGAGCCCAGGCTGTAGGTGGGGGCAGTCGTGGCTGGGAGCAGACAGCTGCTGGGGATGGCGATGGGAGAGGGGGCCTGAGACCTGCCCCCGGAGTGGGATGGGCAGGGGACAGGCTATCTATGGGGGGCAATGGTGAAAGGGCCGGAGCATTCCATGAATGACATCAGTCACGGGAGTTCTGTCTCTCCTCTCCCCTCCCCTGCAGAGAGGTCTGAGCAGAGGGAGGCCCCCAAGGGTGCCACTGACCGAGGGACAGCATACGCCTCGGGGGTGCCGGCAGCTGTCCAGCTGCTGCCTTGTGTTGCGTACGGGACTGGAACGTGGACAGGACCCTACCTACCACCCCATTCCCCGATTTGCACTTTGTCAGGCAGATGGATGGAAGTGGGGGGCCCCTGGCAGGGCCCAGGCTTCAGGACTCCCCTCAGATGCCCCCCATTTCCTCCATCCTCACTGAGCTGGCCCCCAGGCCTGACTCCCTGAAGTTCCCTGCTTCACCCTCTGGGCTGGGCTCCAGAGCTTGGGGTCCCAGGCTGCCCCTCCCACCTCCACCCTCACCTGGTCCCTGACCCAACGGCCCCTGCCCACTGCCCTCCTTGTCAGTCCAACTGGAGCCCCAGGCCTTGGGGAGGGCTCTGTGTAAAGTTGCATATTTATTGAGGTTTGGTTCTTTTATAAAAAGCCTTGTATAGACTCCACTGGAAAGAGTGCTTTGCTTTGGGAACCTTCCAAATGCAGGGGGGCATGTACTCAGGGTAGGCCCCCTTTCTCCTTCTCTGCCCTCCGGTGCTCCCTTTCATCTGCACTGGGACAGGACTTGGGGGGGACAGCGAACGCAGCAGTGACACGACAGGGCGGGGGTCACAGCACCCCAAGGCTGAGCGTCTCTTTGCCATTCCACAAGTGGCGCCATCCGATGCCTCCATGCGGTGCCCCAGGGCTTCTGCCCTTGGCCACCCCGAGAGTGTATGTCAGTGTCGGGGGGACAGGTCTCAGGCTTACCTTAGGGTGCTTCCGGGGAGGGGAGCCCCTGCATTCAAGTCCTGGGGAAGGCAGTCTCCCACCCAGCCCCTGCCATCGAGGCTGGAGCTAGAGCCGGGGCGGGGAGTGGGAGGCAGCCCCCTTCCTACGAGTCGCCCAGCATGGCCGGGGGCCACAAGTGCCAGGTGAGGAGTGGAAGGCCGGGGCACCAGGTGCCCAGCGCCGGCCTCGTGGGGTTCAGCGTCCGGGATCGGCCGTGCTCCGCCCCGGCTCCCACCCCCAAGGCGGGCTCTGCTCCGAGGCTGCGGGGCGGGCCCTGCGGGCGGTTGCTGGGCGCCGAGCCGCGGGCGGGCGGGGAGGGTAAGCCCTGGGCGCACGCCCGTCGGAGGGCTCAGCGCGGCGCCAGGGCGCATGGAGCGGCTGCCGGGGGGCTGCGTGGCGGCGGTGGCTGCGGTGAGTGGGGCCGGGGGCAGCCTCGAGCCCTTCCTCGCGTGGCGGGCGATGGAGGGGGGCCCGGGGCGAGTCTCCACTCCTGGCCCGGGGTGGGGGAGGGGGCGATGGGTCGTCCCCCTTCCGACCTAGTTAGAGGCCCCGATGACGCCGCGGGGCCCCTTCCGCTGGAAGGAAACACCTTTCCAGGGGCCTCAGGCAGAGAAGGATCCTTGTTCCACCTCACAAAATGCATGTGTGGGGGTGGAGGGAAATGTTCTGTGAGGGGGGCTGGCAGGAGCTCCCCCCAAATCCTGGAAGCCTGGGCTGTGCAAGAGAAGGAAGTTGGTCTCCCCCTTCCCCCTAGGGGTACCCCTTCTGCCCACAGACCTGAGGGCAAATGGTAGGCACCTGAAGTGGGGGAGACTGGGCATGGGAGCATCGTGCTGGGAGTCAGCAGCCCCCGCCCCCCAGGCTCTCCTCCTGCTGCTGCTGGGTGCCCAAGGCCAGGGCAGCCTGGCCCGTCCCCAGTGTGACTGTGCCCGTGACTTCCAGAAGAGAGGTGGTCTCTTCTGCTGTGGGGGCTGTCCAGCTGGTGAGTGGCCACTGGGGTGGGAGGGCCAGGGTGGAGGGAGCAGGGGCAGGAGGGGGTCAGGCTGGGGTCGGAAGAGGTGGTAGGCAGGCCGGGGATGGGGATGGGGTGGTGGGAGCCTGGGGCCAGGAGGGCACAGATGGGGAGGGAAGTGGGGGTCAAGAGATAGGAAGGTAGAGAGGGGAAGGTGGGGAGCAGGTTGGAGGGTGCTGGGCGGCCCCCTTTGCTTGACGCCTGTCTGGTTCCGCAGGGCACTACCTGAAGGCGCCCTGCACAAAGCCCTGTGGAGCCGCCACCTGCCTCCCGTGCCCCCAGGGCACCTTCTTGGCCAGGGAGAACCACCACCAGATCCGCTGTGCCCGCTGCCAGGCCTGTGATGAGCAGGGTGAGGGCTGCTGGGTGCTTGGTCGGGGTGGCCCAGCACCACCGTGTGGGGAAGGGTGAATGAAGGAGAGGTGTGCCAGTGCCTCTCTGAGGGGAGCAGCCCACTTGGGCCCCCGCCGAGGGGTCTGAGTGACCTGTGCCCACCCACCCCAGGTGCCGGTGTCCTGATCCGGCCTCAGGTACTTTGGCCCCTCTCTCTTCCTGTTGGTTTCCTGTCCCTCTCCATTCTTTGCCTCTCTCCCTTTTGGGGTATGCCTGCCTCTCTCTCCCTCTCTCTCTCTTGCTCTCTCTCTCGTCTGTCCCCATCTCTGTTCTCTGGGGGGTCCATCTCCTCCTCTCCATGGGGTACCCTGGCTCTGAGTGTCTCTGCACTCTCCATCTCCCCCACCAGCCTCCCAGGTGGCCCTGGAGAACTGCTCGGCAGTGGCCGACACCCGCTGTGGCTGTGAGCCGGGCTGGGTCGCCGAGTGCTCCATCAGCCACTGCAGTGCCGCCTCCCCCTTCCACTGCCGCCCCTGCCTGGACTGCTCGGCGCTGCACCGCCACCCACGGGCTCCCTGTGAGTGCCCCGTCCCAGGCTCTCCCCCACACAGCTCCCCTTCCCCAGGCGCCCTCCTCTCCTGTCCTGACGCCTGCCACCGCTCCTGCTGCAGGTTTGGACAGATATGTCGACTGCGGGGACTGCCTGCCTGGCTTCTATGAACATGGCGATGGCTGCACGCCCTGCCCCACGTAACATCCAGCTTCCCTGGAGTTGGGGGAGCAGGGAAGAGCTGGTGGCTTGGGGATAAGGGGAGAATCAGGAGGAGGGTCAGGGAGGTGGGTGGGCAAAGATAGGACAGCAAAGGGAAATCTGGGTTCACTTCAGTTTCTGCAAGAACTTCCCTTGGTGATTCTTCTGACTGTACATTAAGAACAGGCTTTATACAATTTGGGTGGATTGTATAGAGTGTGAATTTATTTAAAAAAAAAAAAAAAAAAGGCTATGTTTCTTGAGAGATTGTCACACTGACACCATTGCAGAACTGGAGCTTAGGTTTGGGATTTGCCGCTTGTTCCCTGAGCGCTCCTGGGCGATGGCTGAGCCTCTCTGATCTGCGGCCTCCCCATTTGAAACATGGGGCTGTGCTGAGCAGTAAGGCGCTTCATGCGCTCACCCGCTCACCAAGTGCGTCTAGATGTCGGGGACACAGTAGAGACCCCTGTCCTTAGGGGGCTGGCACTCTAGTGGCCTCGAGTCTAGTCGCTGTTGCTTTACTGGGGACACAGGTGGTGCTCCAGCAGTACTTGGGGGACACTTAGGGTAAAGTGAGGATGTCAGGCGGTGCTGGGGCACCTCTGTCTGGGTGTGCACCCCCTTACCTCCGCCCCTCCCCCACGACAGGAGCACCCTCG
Organism: Tolypeutes matacus; assembly: GCA_026826555.1. Lineage (NCBI taxonomy): Eukaryota > Metazoa > Chordata > Mammalia > Cingulata > Chlamyphoridae > Tolypeutes > Tolypeutes matacus. Next base: position 2,414,962 of record JAKSZT010053883.1, on the reverse strand, counting down.
GGAGCTGTCCTGAGCCCTGCGCTGCTCTCTGTGGATGGAGGCAGAGTAGGTGGTTTGCTGGGAACGCGAGTGGGAGACTGGGAGGGGCCGGGAGAGGTAGGGGGTGGCCGAGCACCCCGCACCCACCAGCTGCTCTCCCAGTGTTCTGGGTCCAGGTGCTCCTGGCAGGCCTGGTGGCCCCGCTCCTGCTCGGCACCGTCCTGATCTACACGTACCGCCGCTGCCTGCCTCGCAAACCCGGGATTCCCGGTGAGCGCACACACACAGCTAGGGGCCTGGGGTCCTGATCCAGGAGGGGAAACTGAGGCAGGGGTGTGGGGTGGGGTGCAGAGGAGCCCAGGAGACTTGCCTGGGGGCTGACCGGATCCTCTCTGATTCTCTCAGCAGATGAGGCTGGGACAGAGGCCCTGACCTCCCTGCGGGTAAGAATCTCAGCAGAATCTGGGGGAAGGGGGTGAGCCGGTGACCTGGGCCTCAGCCTTCTGGAGGTGGGAGAGTGGACCTTCGCGCCACTCAGGGACCCCAAACAAACGAATGTGCCGAGAGCCGAGTATCAGGCCTTACCCTCCAGGGGTGTCTACTGGGGTCCTGACAAGGACCAGTTTTGTGGGATGAGTGCTACCATGGGGAGGCCCCCCCCACGGGGGGAGAGGGCAGTCAGCCAAGGCTGCCCAGAAGGCGGAAGCAAGAGGAGGTTAGAGGGGCAGGAGAATCCAGGCAGAAGAGACGGCCCCTCGGCTGGGCCACAGGCGAGAACGAGCAGGGCCGACTGGGGAAGGCAGCACTGGAGGAAGTTTGCTGGCTCAGGCCTGGCCAGAGACCCCAACAAAGGGGTCTTACTAGACAAAGAGGGCTGACCTGGGGCCTCTTTTGGCTTCTAGGCCACCGACCCCTCGCCCCCTGACAGCACCCACACCCTGCTTGCCCCACCCGGGAGCACCGAGAAGGTCGGCACCGTCCAGCTGGCAGGCGACAGCTGGACCCCTGTGTCCTCTCAACCCCGGGAGCCGTCCTGCCCCGACATGGCATGGTCCTGGGACCAGCTGCCCAACAGAGCACTTCGTAAGTGAGCTCAGGGGCTGAGACCTTGACCCCATTCTTCTGAAGCTGAGGTCGGGGTGGGAGGTTGTGGTTTTTCCAGGAGCCACTTGCCCACTTCCCGTTCTCCAACCGACCGGGTCAGGCCTTCCTGTCCGGGCCGGCCGGTGCCCCGGGTGCTGGCCCACCTCCAACCCCGCCTGGGACACCCGTGCTTTCTGCAGCGCCCCCTGCAGGCTCGGCGGCGGCCATGCTCCAGCCGGGCCCGCAGCTCTACGACGTGATGGACGCGGTCCCCGCGCGGCGCTGGAAGGAGTTCGTGCGCACGCTGGGGCTGCGCGAGGCCGAGATCGAGGCCGTGGAGGTGGAGATCGGCCGCTTCCGCGACCAGCAGTACGAGATGCTCAAGCGCTGGCGCCAGCAGCAGCCCGCGGGCCTGGGCGCTGTCTACGCGGCCCTGGAGCGCATGGGGCTGGACGGCTGCGCCGAAGATCTGCGCAGCCGCCTGCAGCGTGGCCCGTGAGGCAGGGCCCACCCCGCCACCTCGGGGCGCGCGTGGCCCTCGGAGAAGCCCTAAGTACGGTTACTTATGCGTGTAGACATTTTATGTCACTTACTAAGACCTTGGCACGGCCCTGCGTAGCAGCGCCAACCGGCCTCACCCCCGCGCGCCCCGGTGAGGGCGACTAACCACTGACCGATATGGGGAGGGGGCTCAGGAGATGCTGGACTGGCTCAAAGCCAGAGTTTGGCCGAGGCCTTGGTATTAAATTTGACGAAAAGCTGCTGCTTGGTGTTTCCGCGCGGCTGGGGTCGCTAAGAGGCCCAAGCTTGTCCTGGGGGCGTCGGGAGGGCCTCACCCCGCCAGGGCCCTCAGCTCCTCAGCCCCAGCGAGGCCCCGTCGGCCCGAAAGCGAGAAGAGTCCGCGGTGACGACGAGTGAGCGTGAGCCGAGCCCCAGGCGGCTGAGAGCGCTTTAATGGGGTGCGAGGCGGCGGGGCGCGGGGAGAGGCGGCGGCCGCAGACACGGGTTCGGGTCCCTGGCCCTCCGCGCAGCCCACCCGGGCGGGGCAAGGGTCCGGGGCGCGAGGGGACCTGGTCGGGGACGTTGGGGGTGGGGGGCGGAGGCGGGGTCCCGGGAGCGGCGAGCTCCGTCCCGACGGGCATTTTGCCGTTTTCACCGTTTCCGGTAAACAAGTGACTGAGAGGAAGCCTTGGCGGGCCTGGGAAATGTGGCCCGGGCCGCGCCAGGCGCAGATCTGGGTCACGGAGAGAGGAAAACCCCTTCCCAGAACGCGGGCTGCCTCCGCCCAGGATGCACCCACGACGACGCGGGTTCCGGGGTGCGGGGGAGGGGGCTGCAGCAGGGCGCGCGGCCCGCAGGAAGACGAAGTCAACACCCACGGGCCGGGGACAGCGCTGCACTTTTGACATTCAACCAACATGCAAATGTACGTAGATGAGCATGCAAAGAAGCAGCCTCTTTTTGAGTCAACAGCTTGGGCACTTTTTCGGAGCGACTGCGGCGGGGGAGGGGGGGCGCGCTCCTGTGTCGCCCTGGGCTGGGGGTGCGGGGGCCGGGGGTGGGGGTGGAGGAGGCGGGGAGGGGTTCCAGCGCGGGCGGGGAGGGCGCTGAGGCTGCCGGCTCTTCCGCCGCAGCCGGGCAGGCCCGGGCAGGGGCTGGGGGCCCCCGAGCTCAGGAGGCCGCGACGCCTAGTACTTGGCGATGTCCCCCTTCTTCAGGATGATCTGTCGCTGCCAGGGCGCCAGCTTGCTTTCATCGTAGCCCAGCGTCCGCAGCTTCTCTGACTGCTCCTTTTCCCGCTGCATCTCCTCCTGCTTCTGTCGCTCCTCCTCTTTCCTGGCGGCGGGGGGAGGGGGGCAGAAGCCCAGTGAGGCCTGGGGTGGGCGGTGGGGGCACAGGGAGGGTGGGCCAGGCACCGGAGGGGCTTAGAGAAGGCAGGGGCAGGGTTGCTGAGGACTGAGGGGGCTAATTAACAGGGCACTGGGGGCAGAAGCCAGGTTGGGGGGCACGTGGAGCTGAGTGAGTGGGAGGCTGAGGTTACTATGCTCTGGGGGCATAAACGGCAACAGGCTGTGGCAGGGGGATCCCTGCAACTGGGGCGTGAGGAGAGGGGTTGGAGGGTGGGGACTTGTGTCCCAGAGCTGGCCATCTGGGTTGTGGGAAGACCTGGCTGGTAATTACTGGCCCACGGGGACTTAATCTGCTTTGCTGGACCAGGCAACCACGAGCTACATGTGGCCACCGAGCATGTCCATCCAGACTAGATTGCGTGGCGGGTGGAAAACACACTCAGTATTCCAAAAGAATGCAGAACCTCTGATGAATATTTACATACTGATTTTATGTTGAAAGAATATTTTGGACATATTGGGTCAAATAAAATATATTATTAAAATTAAGCTTACCTATTTGTTTTTTTAACGTGGCCACTAAAAATTTAATATTATGTATGTGGCTTGCATTATATTTTCATTGGACAGAAGTGAGCTGGATTACTGGAGGGAACAGAAACTAAGTTTTGAGGAGCAGGTGATCAAGGTTATCCATCTGGGGGCTGAGTTAACTACAGAGCAAAAGGCTGGGTTAGTGGGAGATGGGGGCTGGGAACTGCAAACAAGGTCATCAGAGCAGAGGGGTGAGGTTAATGGGGGAGGGAGCAGTTAGTGGAGGGCTGGAGGAGGGGAGGCACATCTGGCCAGCCACATACTCACCGCTTCTGCTCCCTGGAAGGAAAGTGACAGTATTAGGTGGTGCCACCACCTCAGGGGCACGGTCCACCTGGCAGGCCCCCCCCCTGGCCCCCCCAGCTCACCTCTCCTCTTCCAGCTTCTTCCGCAGGAGGTCCCGCCTCCAGGCAGGCATGCTGGCCAGCCAGGCCTGCTCCTCCTCCTCCTGAAACAACCACAAAGCTTCAGCGCCAGATGGGCAGAGAGGTGGGGGGCCAGGAACCCGGGAGGGAAGAGGGCTGGGGCAAAGAACGGGGGCACAGAAGGACCCGTTTGAGGCCCTTCTATGGGACAAATGGTTGAAGGTGCCTGGCTACAGTCCCCCATGTTCTGGAAGTGGTGCCAGACAGATAGGGGCTGAGCTTTGGGGGAGCAGAGCTAAGGGGAGCACTGAATACAGTCGCTGGGCTGAACCCCAGAGGCACTGGGCCTGATTCCCCACAGGGGCAGGTGGACAGAATCTCTGGACAGCCCCAGACTGGGGCCCGCACAGACCCTGGCGGCCTGCTGACCCACGCCTGCCTTCCTGGGAGCCAACGCCAGCTCCACGTTTAGGGCTGTGCCAACACTGGGGGAGGGGGTGTCCAACACAGGCACCTCGAGCAGAGAGTTTTATTACTGGGATGTTACAGAGAAGGGGCCGCACACACCACACAGCACGCTGCTCTCCACTCGTCCTCAGCCAGGGCGGTAGCTCGCCGGAGCTGAAGAGAGGAAGAGAGCCGCCCTGGCTCCCCCCGGGGACCCGCGGTCCCCCACTCGTGGGAGCTGATCCTTCCGCCTGGCTCCAACACAGAGCCCGCCCTAGTACCAGAAGGGGGCACCTGGTTTGCCCCTTGCCACATGCCGCCTCTCCTGGCCAGTGTTTCCCACATCCTGCCCCGATGGGCCCTCAAAAGCGGGGGCAGTCTGAGCCTCCCTGAGCTTTCCGAGGCCAACCCCGTCCTGGGTCCTTTCTGTCCACTTCTAGTCTCCCGAGGGCAGCCGACAGGCCCCAGGCCTGGTGAAGAGGCTGACAGGCTAATTCCACATTCTGCGGCTCAGATGTCAAACAGCTCTGCTTCCTTCTCCTTCCAGAAGGAGAAGCTGCGGTCGATGTAGCGGCAGATGTCCTCGTTGCTGAATTCGCCCATCTTGGACACCAGCTCCAGGGACTCTTCCACAGGGGTCTCGGAACTAACAGGGTCCAGGGGTGGGGGCGGCTCGGCAGGCGGGGGCTGCGGTGCCGGGGCTGGGGCCTCGGGCTGCTGCTCCGGCCAGTCCTCGGCAGTCCCAGCTGCAGCGGCCTCTTCTGCCCTCCCCTTCTCCTCTTCTTCCTCTTTTCCTTCCTCCTCCTCTTCCTTCTCTGCCTTTTCTTCCCCGATGGGCTCGGCCTGCGGGCTGTCTTCGAAGAACCGGCGCCTGAGGTCTTCGAAGCCATCGCTCCAGCGGCGCCGGCCGGCCTCCACCTCCTCCAGCACCACGCGGTGGAAGAGGCGGATGAGCTCCCACGGGTGACTGCCCAGCCGGTCCAACATCTCGTAGCACAACAGGTGGCGGAACTTGCGCTCCTCGCGGCTCAAGCCCATCTCGAGCAGCTGGAAGTAGCCGAGCATGAAGAGGTCCAGCGTGAGGCTGTCGTAGCGCGGCGGGGCGCCGCCGTCCAGCGGCGGCAGGAAGTGCTCGGGCCAGTAGAGGCCGTGCGCCAGGCCCGGGCCGCGCGGCTGGCACGAGCGCGCCCGTCGCCGCAGGCCCCGCCAGTGGCCCAGCAGCTTGCCCACCGCCTGCCGCTGCCTCAGCACGCGCAGCAGCCGCCCGTCGGGGCCGCGGACCGCGGAGGCATCCCCCGCGTCGGGGCCCGGGCTGTCGCCGGCGGCGGCCACCACGCGGGGCAGCAGTTTGCGCAGGCGCGCCTGAGCGAGGCGCGCGGGTCCGCGGCACGTCCCCTTGCGCCAGTGCTCCAGGAAGAGGTAGACGATGCGCTCCTTGCGCATGTCGATGTAGTCCTGGACGCCTTGCGCCTCGGTGGAGAGCGGCGGCTGTCGCGCCAGCAGCTCGGGCTCGGGCAGCGCCTCCGGGCGGCCCAGCTCCTCGGGCGGGCCCAGGGCGCGCGGGGTCTCCCCGACGGGCAGCGGGCCATTGGCGACGGCGGCGCTCGGCTCGCCGGGGCAGCCCGCCACGTAGTCCTCCTCGAGGATGGGCTCGCGGCCCGGGGCGCCGGCGGGCAGCGAGGGCTCGCGGCACGGGCGGCGCGCGGGCGCCGGGCCCTGGGCGCGCTGCTCGTAGGTGGCGCGGAGACGCCGCACTGAGACGCCGCACTCGAGGATCTCGCGCGCCACGGCCTCGCGGCACCAGCTGAGCGAGTGTGAGCGGCCCAGGCATTGCGGTCCGGGTCGCCAGGGCGCGTCGGGCAGCGGCGCTAGCGGCTGGCCGGTGTCGGCGGCCAGCAGCTCGGCCAAGTGCGCGGGCCGCCCGCCCAGCGCGGCCAGCAGCGTGGCCATGCTCCTGAGCAGCGTGGCGATCTTGCTGCACCAGGCGGGCAGGCTGGCGGCGCGGCCGTGCATGCGGCGCGGGTCGACGGTGAAGCGCGGCGTGGACAGGGCGGCCGAGAGGGGCAGCAGCTGCTCCAGCTCCAGCTCCAGCTGCTCCAGGCGCGCCTCCAGCTTCTGCGCTTTGTGCAGCACCTGCAGGTTGTCTATTTGCTGCTCGATGCGGAGGATGTCGGCCTCAGTCATGAGCTCGCCGAAGGGCCCGAGGATTGCGTTGTGCGCGCGGGAATACCTCCAGCCCTCGGGAGGGTAGCAGCAGGAGCCGGCGGCCGTCAGCTAGGGCGGGGAAGACAAGAAAGGGGAGGGAGGCGCGTCTCCCTCTGGCCCGGTTCCCGGAGCGGCCGCCGGGGGGCCCTTTGCATGTCCTGGGTGGTGTAATGGCTCCGTGGTGCCAGGCTGGCAGGGCCCGGCTGGCACCACCATGCTGGGGCGAGGCTTCGGCCCAGGCCGCCGCTCCGGGCACTGGGCACGGTCCACTCTGGCTGCTGGTGGGGGGCAGAGCTGGTTGCTGAGCGCTACTGCGAGGCAGACGGGGTCTTCACACCTGGCTGGGTCGCTCATTACACCACCGAAGGCACATGCAAAAGGCATTCATACCACGATGCCCACAGCAGCGGGTGCCACTCCAGGCCCAAGGCCTGCGATTAGGAGGCAAGATGCCAGCGAGGCCTCTCCTCGCCAGGGGCACGACGGACCCCTCTTCCAGCTCCCCCAGCCCCCTACCCTCCCTGGCGGTGCCGTCTGTGTTTTAGGCACCAAATGAGAGGCCCTGGCGGAAAGGGCATTCTTCAGCTGACTCGCAGAGGCTACAGCTGTGGCCTGCAGTGGGCTTCCCAGCCCCCCGCACCCTACCGGATATTGACATGACAATTCACAGAGCAAGGCAAGACGTCTCATTTATGCCTCTTTTCTCCCCCTCTGGGCTGCTACTCTTGTGTCTAGGCTTTTCTAGCCTGGGGGTCTGCCCTCCTCTCCTCACAGGCCTTCACTGTCACCCACTATCCCTCCCCCACACATAAGTGTAATAATGTTACTTCCCTGCCTAAAAGCAATGCGTGGCCTCCCGCAGCTCCAGGACAATGGCCACTGTCTAGCCCCGGTGACCCAACCTCCACTTTACCTCTCAGCACCGCCCCCCGCCCCCTCCCACTGTCACTGGCTGGTCAGAGCCACGCCCACCTGGACATCCCTGCCTTCCCTTCTGCACCCCTCTTCCAGTCTACTCTGGCTCATCTTCCAGACCTCACCTTAGACGTCACTTCCTCCTTCCCTAATACCGAATGGCCTGGCCAGCCTGGGCTGCCAGGGACCCCTGTGCTCCCCGTAACAGAACAGCCGATTGTCTGTCTCCTCTGTCTATCATTCCATCTCCTTCGTGGCGTTGTCGCTCTCTCAGCTGCCTTCATGCCTGGGTTTGCTTGTGGGTGGGCACCCCACACACACCTCCACACCTGCACAGACACCCCGATTGATTCACCGCAAATCCTCAGAGTCTACATCTGCTGGCACAGAGATGGTACTAGGGACCGTTTGCTTAACAGAAGCACAGCCAACCATTCTGCCAGCTAGAGACGATCAGCCCATCTTACAGATGAGGAAAGTGAGGCTGGGTGAGGCTCTGTGGCCAGCAGCAGTGAAGGAACAGAAGCCAGGTCGACGTGACCGAGACCACAGCCCTCCTGGCACCTCTTCAGGTCCCTGGACCAGCAGGCCCCTTGCCGGGGTGGGCTGGCTAGAAATGTGAATCTGTACCCACCCAGACCTCCAGACGCTGTGAGGGCCTGTAAATGTGGTAAACAGTGCCATCTCCCTTCAGAGGACAGGCTGCTGGGGAGTGGGGGCTGAGGGGAGTCCCACGGGGCAGGGGGATCTCCAACTCTGCTTTCACTTCAAAGGGAACGGAAGCCACCCGGGGCTGAAGGGCCAGGGAAGGTTGGAGGGGGTAGGGGGTGGGCTGTGGGCCCAGGTGCGGACCGCAGGGCCCTCTGGGAAGCCTCACCCCACCCACCTTTCGCTTCTGCTCCTCCTCCTCCTGCATCTTCAGCTGCAGCTTGCGCACCATCACCTGGCGCTTCCACTCGGGGATGGGCCGGCCCTGCTCGTCATGGGTGGGGATGAGCGCCTCCACGTCCAGCTGCACGCCAGGCGCTGGGGTGGTGGGCGGTGCCGGGGCCATGCTGCCGTTGACCAGCGGCTGGAGCCCTGCGGCCGGCGGGGTGGGGCTCCGGGCCCGAGACGTCGCGGGAGACACCGGGGGCTGCGGCGAGTCGGGCTGGGGGAGAAGCGGAGAGGCTGAGTGGGGGGGAGCAGAGGCAGCGGGAGCCCCCGGGGGGGTGCCCCTCAGGACCAGGTACCTGGGAGATGGGCTGTCCACTGCCGGAGAACACCGTGGTCAGCCCCTTGCTCTGTGGCGTCGGCTTCAGGCTCTTGCCTGCTTTGATCTCAGCCAGCAGCTCAGAGTTGTCACCCGTTGGGGACATCATGTTGAAAGATTTGGTGCCTGTGCAGAAGCAGAAGAGGTGCTGGCCAGGGGTGGAATCTGTGGTCCCACTGCCCCCCACTTCCCCCCCTGCTGCCTGTCCCCAAGCCAGGGCAGGCCGGGAGGCCTTCCCAGGGGCCCAGAGGGAGCTCTCCAGGTCCTGGATCTCGGGGGTGGCTCTCAGGGCCCCCCAGAAACAGGTCCTCGGCGCCTGGCCTGTGGCGGCCCCACCATCCTCCCAGCCCTACTCACAGGATGTGGGGGGGCCCCCGCCCGGAGGCCCCCGGGAGTGCATGGTGGCTCTGGGGCCGAACTGGCTTCCAGCGAATGTCTCCACCCAGCGCACTGACGGCCTGGCTCTAAGACACCACCTGGGACTAGCCACCCGACCTTTGTCCTGGGTTCCCTGGCTGGGCCTGGCCAGGGTGGAGTTCCCCCGGCCCTCTCTCTGCGTCAGCAAAGCCCAGTGACCCTTGGACCGAGTTGCCTGGGGCCTCTATGGCCACATGGACTCAGGACCCTGGAGTGCCAGCACCCAGCCCGCCTCCTCCCCTACCCACATACACCCTCAGACAGACACGCGCGCAGACACACTGGTTGCAAGCCCGGAGCACACTTATGGCAAAGCGCTGCTCAGCTCAGGCAGCCCCTGGGAAGCGCAGCCCTTACTAAGGATGTGGGGTGGGGTGGGGAGAGCACCCAGGAAGGAGTGCCAGGTGGATTACATGCAAATGTCCAGCATGGAGTTTGCATTTTCCGACTGGGCGGAGGTGACTGGGGATTTGGAGAGGATTGTCTCGAGAGCCCCAAGGAAGGGGCCAGGTTTGGGTGGGAGGAGCCAAATGGCCAGCACCTCTGGACTGCAGGGCTGGGGATCCCAGAGCAGGAAGGCAGGCAGGCTCCGAATGTGTACGAGAGCTCATGGGTGTTGTGAGGGTAGGTGTGTGGGCGAGGACGTCTCCCTCGCCTGCCAGCCCCTGCTGCCCTGTCCTGTGTCTCTGCCCCCTTCTACCTTGCTTTGCCTGGGGCGCCTCCTCCCCCCACCCCCGCACCCCAGCTGCAGCCAGGAGCCACGCATGGAGCTACTCACTCTTCCTGTGCCTCAGGACTCTCACTTCTAGGGGACAGAGAGGAGAGAGACAGTGGAGTTAGAAGGAGGTAGGGGCTGGGGTGAGGTGGGGACAGCAGGGGGATAGTGAGAGAGGGCCAAGTCCCAGGGAAGGCAGGAGGGGGGAGGAGATGCACAGGGGAGGGGCACGAGGGGAGGAGGAGCCTTCCCACCCATGCCACCCTAGATCTGGACGACTCTGGGGCTCCACTGGGGTAGTCTGCCCAATTCCCAGTGGGGGCAGTGCCCCAAGGGCTGGGAAGGGCTGGCCCTGGCCCCCTCCCAAGGGCCATGGGCTTGGCCTGGGCTGGGGACAGGGCACCCAGCCAGGTTCTGCTGGCAGGGGGTGTCTGGGGAAGCCCAGAGTTTGTTTTGCTTCTGTTCTCCGCTTTGGCCCTGCTGCAGGCTGCAGAGGGAAGGAGAGTCTGACCCCAGAGCGGGGTGGGGGTGGGGGTGCACTAGGGGCCTTTCTGGAGCTCAGCTGGTCAGGACGTGCTACCACAGGCTCTGATCTGCAGGGCCCCAGGCTGGCCCTACCCTGGACCCCACTTAGGGTAGAGTGAGGAAGCTTTGGATGGTGCCAAGCACTGAGTGGCTGAGGGAGGAAAGCATCCCCTTCCCCCAGGTTGGGGGAGTATCGGCACCAACTCTTTACGGAGCTTTCTCAAGCAGTCGACTCCTGGGCCGTCCAGGAGCCCAGCGGGTGGCACATGGGTCCCATCTTACCGAAAAGAAGACCCGGTGTCCTTACTGCCAGAGTAGCTCTTAAAACAGGATGCCCGGGGGAGTTGATGGGCAGGGCAGGGAAGAGCATGATGGACCAGTGACTGGCCTCCTTCCCATGGCCAGACTCTGGCTGACCCAGGACCCCTGGAGAGGGGTGGGGGGACCTGGCTGGGAAGTCTCTTGACACATCTGAGAAGAACTCAGATCCGTGCCAGCTTGGAAGAACAGGAAGAGGTGGAAAGTGCAGCAAGAGAGACTCAGGGTAGACGCAGGGCAGGAAGCAGTCTGGGGGGCAGCCCTGCCTGGGGGGAAGCCAGCTCCACTTCTCAGAGCTTCCCTACAGCTCATCACAAACAGCGGCCCCCCGAGCTGCAAGGCCCTCCATCCTGGACTGGAGGAAGCACAGAGACGGGAGGAGACTTGCCTAAGGCTACACAGCCCAGTCCCGTTGGGCAGGAGCCAGAGTAGCTCAGGGCCTGCCCTTGGGGCAAGTCGGCACTGGGGTAGAGGGCAGCAGGAGGAACAAGGAGGAAAGGTGGGAGCTCAGGGGCAGGCGCAGCTGGGGAGGGGGTGGTCTCTGGATTTCCCATTCCCTGCAGGGCTAGCGCCAACCCCCAGCGCCAACGCGCCAAACTCACTGCCCGCAGAAGAGGACGAGCGGCGCTGTCCGCAACCCGGGCCCGCGCCCTCGAAGGGCAGAGGCGGGGCAGGCGGCGGGGAGCTCAGGGCCTCGGGCAGGGGCGGCGGCGGCGGCGGCGGGGGCAGCTCCCGCGACACCTTGGGGTCCGGCGCGCAGCCGTTGTGCACGTGGTTCCCGGAGAGCAGAGCCGCCTGCGAGGGAGCAGAGGGGCGGGCGAGTGAGCCGCAGGCGGAGAGGTCGGGGGGCGGGCGGGGGCGGGCACGCACCTCCTCGCTGTGCGCCATGTCCGCGCGTGCGGCCGGCGGCTCCCCCGGGGAGCGGCCCAGATGGCGGTAGTAGTCCCCCGTGCTGGGCTGCTTGCTGAAGGTGCGGGGCTTGCGGCCGGAGTCCTGCCTCCGCAGCCCGTTGTGGCCGTCGCCGGAGCTCAGCTGCGGGAAGACAGCGGGCGGATGGGCTTTGGGCACCCGCGGCCCGTCCACCCCGGACGACCCCCCCCCCCAGCTCTTCACCTTCCCGGAGCTCCCGGCCACCCGCGGCCGTCGAGGGGCGCAAGCGGCCTCGTTCCAAGACCCTCCTGTTGTCAGAACGAGGATGGGGCCACGGTCACGGGGGCCGGGGGCAAGGGCGTGCCCTACCGGAAGGGAGCTAGAAACACGCCAAAGGCACAGGGGTCCCCAGGGAGGCTAGAAGGGGCGGGCCCGGAGGTGGGGTGGCCCAGGCTAACGCCAGGGGGAGCCGGAGAAGGGACAGTTCTCAGTCCGGGCTGGGCCAGCGCCGAGGCCTCGGCCGGACGGCACTGCTGGACCGGGCCGTGGCCCGAGGCTCCACTCCACCCTCTCTTGCGGGAACGCGGCCGGGAGGGGGCACCTCCCGAGAACCCGCGCCCTATTAGGCTTTTGCGAGCCCAGCGCCCCCCGCCGCCCTGCCCGGGGCTGGGACCGTTCCTACCTGCTACTGTGCCGGTGGCCCCCGCTGTGCACCTGGCGGCGGGGGCGGCACAGACCCGACACCTGCGCTACCTGATCCCTCCTCTCAGGTTACAAGGCGGCCCACGCCCGTGAGCTGCCTGCCTATGGGCTCCGCCGGCCTGACATCACCTGGGGCCCGCCAATCCCCGGCGACCCCCCACCCTCTCCCCAGCGGTCCGGCATGCCACAGGGGCACCCGCTGCTCGGGCACACCTGGCCGCTGGGCAGCGCCCCTCCCGCGGGCCAGATGTGGCCCCGCCCTCGCCACTAAGCTCGCGGCTCAGCATCCTGGCCCTGCATCCCGGCCCTCACCCCCACTTTTCCCCTCCACCTGGCCAGAGCGGGAAGGCGGGTCCCAAATATGGGAAGCCCCCATATTTGGCCCCCCGACTCCGGGTTGCTCCCGGTCCTTCCCCTCCCGCATCTGGAAACCATCGCCATCCACGTAAGCGACACCGACATCCGTGCCTGAGCCTCGGGTTTCAGGGGCAGCAAGGCGGGCTCGGGTGACAGCGCTGTGGCCCGCCCCGCGCGACTGCCCCCGTTCAGCCCACCGCGGGAAAAGGGACGCGGGCAGCGGAGCCAAAGGCCGAGTGGCCAGGCGGGGGTTGTCGACCTGCCCCACCCCCAGCCCATGCGTCCCCGCGGTGGCCCCGGACGGACGCTCCACGCCCTGCCCGCCCGGGGTTCACGTTGCAGGAAACAGGACACCACGCGATTTGTTTTCTGGGCCAGCCCGCCCCCTCGGCGCCCCCTGCAGCCTGGGAGGGGCGGACGCCACGACCCTGCCCCCGCCCGCTGGCCCGGGCACCAGCGTGGGGGCGCGGTGGGCGCACAAAGAGCTTTTTGTGGAGCGGGCCGGGCGCCTGAGGCCGGGCACGCACACAGCTGGGAGGAGCCGAGGGACGGAGCAGTGGGGAGCTGGGCTCAGGGCTGAGGAGGGGCACAGGGCAGGCCACCTGTGCTGCGGCTTTGGGCAGGGCCACAAGTCAGGCTGGGAAAGTCCTGGTGCTAGTGCCACTGCAGCCCTGCCTCCCCTCACAGAGATGAACGGGGAACCGGCCTCGAGGGCCTGCCCCGATGCCTGCCACACCCTGCCCAGGGCCCTGTGACCTGGGTCTCCCAGGTGAGCAGGAGCTGGTCCTGGGGTAGCTTGTGAGGAAACTGTAAAATCAGGGTGCCCGCAGGGCCCTAGAGGGTCCCCATCCCACCCTCGGCTACCCACAGACCCCAGGCTGTCCTCCCATCTCAGACCAGACTTGCTCTGTCCCTTTGGCCAGCAGCCCAGGGCCCCAGCCCACACCTGCAGGTCCGGGAGGTCACTGGACCCCTTCCCACAAGCTGGCTCCTCCTCCAGGGCTCCTGTCTTGGGATGGGCCCTTCCACCCACCCAGAAGTTCAAGGCCCAAAAGGGGGAGCCAGCCTCTGCTCCGCCCTCTCTCAGCCCCCACTGCCACCTGGGGCCAGGTCCCTCACCTCCCTCTACCCTCCTCCTGGCCCTCCTCTTCACAGCCATGCCTAGCAGTTCCCACCTGGAGGACCGTCCCCTTGGGCCCACTCCTGCCACCCTCCCCTGGAGCCCAGGGCTGTGGGCATGTGGGTGTCTCTGCCCACTCCATAACCACCTGCTCCTCTGGGCCTGTGTGCACCCAGCTCCCGGCCAGGTAAGGCTGTCTGGGAACCCGTTCCTTCAGCCCCGACCCCTCACTGGTGGAGGTGGCTTTGTCTCATCAACCTGGCCAGGGGCCTCGGGATGGGGGCTGGCCCGGAGGGGCAACTCGTGAACATGCCATGGGCTCAAGGACCCCTGCCTTGCCCCATGAGCAAGACCAGTCCCTCAGCCTCACCTGCCCCCCTCCCCAGGCCAGTCCCCCTGGGGGAGGCGGGGAGGGCTCCTTACCTCCTTCCTCAGCGTCTCCGTCTCCACGTGGCGGAGCTTGTTCTTGGTCTGCACATAGATGTCCGCTGCGGGTAGCCCCACAGGGGGCCTGGGGGCCGGATAGCCGGGTGGGGGTGGAGGCAGCTGGGTGCCTGGGGGTGGGGGTGGCGGGGGGAAGCTGGGTGGGGGCGGTGGAGCTGCAGGTTGCTCCTCCTTGCCCAGCTCGGGGTTCAGCATATCCATGTATGTCTGCATGTCTGCAGCCCTGGCCCGGGGCAGCCCTGGGGAGCGAGGGAAGGCGGTGTTGGGGCATGGCCAAGGGGCTGTCCCCCAGGACGGAGACCCAGAGGCAGGGATGGCTTAGGCTCCCTACTTGGCCTGGCTCTGCTGTGGCCCCTGGCAGTGCTGGCTGCATCCTCCACCTGGCCCTGCCCTGCCTCTCCTACCTTGTGGGGGGAAGGCCAGGTGCTCAGGTGTGGAGTGGAAGGGGGGGCCCACAGCGTGGGCTCCAGGTGTGCCTGTGGAGGGGGCCATCCCGGGGGCAGGGGCAGCCGGGCAGGGCCGGAGAGCCACCCCTACCTGCTCTGCATGTCACCACCTGGCCGCGTAGGGCAGGCTTTGTGGACAGACTGACGGCGAGGTGGGGGCGTGCATGCAGGCCGGGGCTCTGCCGGTGCGTGTGCTTGTGCATGTGTGCACACGGGTGCAAGCAGCACTCTGTGCCGCTGCACATGTTGGCACTGGCCCGTGGGCATGGCGTGTGGCCTGGGCGTGGAGGTGGCTGAGGGGAGGTGTGCAGGTATGTGATCAGTGTGTCCTAATCACTGCACTAGTGTGCAGGAGTGTGCGCTGAGGGTGGGGAGGGAGGTGGAAGGTCTGGGGAGATCTGGGCCAGTGTGCGGGTAGGTGGGCGGGCATGTGGGTTTTGTGGGGGGAGCGGTACGTGTGCATGTACACGTATGCTGGGTCGTCTGTCCTCACCCCCACACATGTTCCAGCCAACAGGTGCCCTGGGCAGCTCTGGGTGTCCCTGGGGGACAGAGTGAGCTCTCCCTCCTCCCTCCCCCCAGCCTCCTGGCATCCTCTCGGGCCCCTCACCACGGGGAGGGCGCCGGCCCTTGATGCTGGAGTGGCCGGACGAGCAGGAGTCGTAGTTGGAGAGGCTGCTGGTGGGCGAGCTGAGGTCAAAGTTCAGCGGCTGGACCGACATGGTGGTATTGGGCGAAGACATGCCCGAGTCGGGCTGCTTGGCCTCCAGCTCGGCCGCTGGATCCCGGGACAGCATGCGGTGCTCCATGCTCTGGGGGAAGGAGGGAGGGCGTGAGGCCGCCCACCGGAGACCAGCCCAGCCCAGGCCCGTCGAGCCACCCCCTCTGGGCTCCCTTCTCCATCAATGGACGGTTCCTGAGGTCCTCCCCTGCCGCGATTCAAGCCAGCCCATGGCAGCAGGACGGTGGGGTCCTGGGAGACTCCCACCCCTGGCTCCTCTGTGCTGGGGGAGGGGGTTGAGGGACTGGGGGTGGGAAGGGGTGCAGCCGCGCAGCCCTTCCCCATGGGCAGAAGGCCCTTGGCTCCAGCGTGTCTGCGTGGAGGGGGCGCAGGCGCAGCAGCTGGTGAGAGCATTTGCAGCAGCTGAGGCGAGGAAAGGGGGCAGGGCCCCCTGCAATTTGGCGGAGACCGGGTCCCCCAGTACCTGGCCGGCAGCCCGTCCCTCTCCTGGCCCAACACTGTCTCTTGATGGGGCCCTTGGGGAAAGGATGGGGGTCCGGGGTGGCCCCGCTGACCCTCCTCTCGCCCCGCCCCCGGCTCTGTGCCCCTGCCCGCAGGCCTGACCCCCCTGCGTGGACACGGGCTGGGGTGGGGGCCCTGCTTACATTGCCCATGCCGTCCCCGTCCCCGCTGCCGGCGAGAGCGCTCGCTCTGCTGCGCCTGCCCGGGCCTGCCCCTCCCTGCCCGAGAAGTGTCACAGGCCCCCCGGGAGCAGGAGCGGCAGGCCCGGCACCAGGTAACCGCTCCGCGGCTGGCTCATTGGCCCCGTAATTAGGGGCGCTCTGGGAGTGTTTGCCTTTTCTGGGCCAGCGTCCTCGGCTGCTTGGGTATGTCACTGCCGCAGCTGGGCCACCCCCTGGGTGAGGGGGCCAAGGCCTCCCACCTCACCCTGCTGGGAGGGGGCGGGCCCTGCTCCTACCCCACGAGTCAAGTGGGAGCTGTGGGAGCTGGGCCTGGGGGCAGCCTCAGGCTGCCATTTGCTTGGCCAAGGGTGGAGGACAGCTGGGGGGCCGCCCTGACCCTGGCAGGCAGTGGAGAACAGAGGCTCTGCAGCCCGGGTGCTGCCTTCCAGTTCCACCGCCATCACTAACTAGCTACGTGGCCTTGGGCAAGTCACTTGTCCTTCCCGAGCCTCAGTTTCTTCATCTGTAAAGGGGGATAACAGTACTACCTGCCTCTTGGGTTGTGGAAAAGACACAAAAAGCTACTGTAAGTGAAGGGCCAGGGCATGGCACCTAGTAAATGCCTACGTGTACACAACTAACACTAACTCATGGTGAAGACGGCTGACATGGGGTGGTGTCGGACGTCACGGGATGGTGCTTGTTAGTGCAACAGCCGCAGGGGGGACCGTCAAGGGGGCTGCGGGGGCCTGGGGCTCTGGTGCCCCCAGAATCATAGATCCTCCACTGGAAGGCGGTGACCTAAGTGTCCGCCCCACTTGGACACTCTGGTGACAGGGCTTTCCCTAGCTCCTGGGCCTCCCCTCTCAATGGACAGCCCTTGGGGGGGGGTTCTCCTTTTGGTCCAGTTGCAGTCCCTGACCCCCAGGCCTTGCAGGGCCACCCCCACATGCTCTCAGACTGAGCGGACGGATGGACAGACAGTGCCTGGGATAGGGCCGTCCCGCCTTCCCTCCTCCCAGCCTCTTCCCAGCCCCTCTCCTGGGCAGGCTGCCCCCTGGAGCTGGTCAGGGTCCCTCCGAAGGTGCCAGAGAGGCCTGCCCTCTGTCCTCCCCACCACCCACAGTGCCAGATGGGACAGGACCCTGGACTCACAGCCACCCACACCTGTGCTCGAATCCCAGTGGGCCTCTCTGCGGCCCATAACAAAATAATTTGAAAAGAGTAACACAGGTTTCCAGTTACGAAGCAGCCACATGAGCAAGTGGTCAGTAGAGGTGGCACCCCACCACTCCCTAGCCGCATGGCCTTGGGCGAGGGGCTTAGTCTCCCTCAACCTGTCTGCTACCTCGGCGGGTGGGTGTGGGTGTCCACCGTGGGCATGTCTGGTGTGGGACTGCCCAGAGCCTCCGCTCTGCTTATCAGGCTCACTGGGTCCTCCCTTCCTCCTTCCCTCAGACTTCGGCCTCCACCCTCTACGTCTCCAGTGGGCAGGGGGTCTGGGTGGGGATAGTGGTCAAGGGCCCTCGTTAGCTGTGTGCGTACGTCCCTGAACCTCAGCTTCCTCGTCGGGAATGGGGCAAGGACCCCCACCACAGCGGGGGTGGGGGGTCACGACGGCACCCCGAGAAGCGGCGCCCGGGGAAGTACCAGGTTCTCCACCGTGCGCAGGTAGCGGGTGCAGTGGCTGTGGCCGTTGTAGTCCGAGAGGTCAGCGGCCGTGTACCCGTCGCGGTCGCGGACGTCCAGCTCCACGCCGTTCACTACCAGGATCTGGCAGCACTGCGGGGCCACGCAGTGAGGACCCGGGCGCAGAGCGGGGGGCGCGCCGCGCCGGGACTGCGCTGAGAGCGCGGCGCCCGCAGAGGGCGCCCCTCCCGCCCCGGGCCCCGCCCCGGGCCCCGCCCCCGGCGCGCGGACCTCCAGCTCCCCGTTCTCGGCGGCGTCGTGCAGCGGGGTCCCGCCCCACAGGTCGGCCGAGATCTCGCCGCCGTGCAGCAGGAGCCAGCTGAGCACTTTGGCGTGGCCGCGGCTCGCCGCGAAGTGCATGGCCGTGGCGCCGTCCTTGTCCTGCTCCGACAGGCTCACGTCGGTGCAGCTCACCTGGGCGGGAGCGGAGGGGAAGGTGGGGGCGCTGGCGCCAGGCCCCGCCCCGCCCCGCCCGGCAGGCCCCGCCCCCAGCTCACCAGCCACACGATGACCGGGCTGTGGCCCATCTGGGCCGCGGCGTGCAGCGGGGTCATGCCGTCGTGGGCGCGCGCGTGCGGGTCCGCCCCGCACTCCTGCACCAGGTACTGCGTCACCTCCAGGTGGCCCTCCTGGCACGCCAGGTACAGGGGCGTGGCACCGTTCTTGGTTTGGGCATTCACTCCCCTGCGGAGAGGCAGCACTGTGGCCCCTCCAGCACGCCCCCCGAAAGCCTCCCTACACCCCTCGCCGCCGTCTGTCTGGGGACTCCCGGAGGGCTGGCAGGGTGGGGCGGAGAGGACATAGCCACGGGGCCCCCTGCCGCCCTGACTCCCTTTGGACTGACTCCCCTCAGGGGACCCATCTGGCTTGCCCCCTCCCATTCTCCTTTCTCAAATGCACTCTGACCTGGTCACTTTCCAGCACTCAGGCAGGGTCCACTTTCTTATCAAGGTCACCAGGGCTGTGGTGACCTGGTCTCGCCCTACCTTTCCAGCCAGCCACTGTAAACTGCGAGTCCCAGTATTTGGGACATACTTGAATTTTTAAAAAATTCTTTATTTATATGAAATTCAAATTTCATTGGGCATCTGGTTTTTGTTTTTTCCTTCTCTTTCTGGGTTGCCGTAAGTCTGGCAACCCCAACCCCATGGGGTGGCCAGCACTTGCGGTGTGCAGGCACGGAGCTAAGCCACCAGCAGGCAGTTCTTACTGAATGCTCTTAAATCCTATTATCATTTCCACTTTGCAGGGGGGTGAATGCGGCCAAAGTCAGGCAGCTGGTAAGAGGCATTTGAATGCGCCTCTGTCTGTCTGGCACAAAGCAGGCACGCAGGGCGCTTAAGGGATGGAATGGGAAGGGGGGTGTAACCTGTGTCCCAGGGGCTCCCCTCATCCCTGCTCCCGCACCGGGTGGGATGGAGTACTGCTGGGAAGGAGTGAAGCTGGCCTGGCCACGTGCAGACCTCAGTTTTTCTGACTTGGCAATGGACTTGCTTTGGAAGAGGGCAGCCCAGACTGCAGTTACCATGACGGAACACAAGGTGGCGCCAGAGCCCAGGCCCACTCAGCGACAGACGCTGACGGTGAGGCTGTATCTGTGCTGGGATCAGGGCCTGACCCCGGGAAGGGCAGTTCTTCCTGGACCTCATATCCTCCCGCCATCTGCCTCCCCCCGCCATCGTCCACCCACAATGTCAATCGCCCGCTCCCTCCCCATGCCCCTGTCCCGCATCCATCCATGGGGCGGGGGAGCACCAGGCCACGCCTCCATCTGCCCATTCACCCACCTCTTGCCACTTCGATGTAACTTTGCCCCTCCCATGACCCGGCCACACGTGCCCCTCCCTCCCTCTCACACACACCCCTTGGACCCCCGCAGCTGGCCCTTCTGCCCCTCAAGCCCTGGATTTCTGCTCACTTCCCTGGCCCCTGAGCCCCCAAGGGGAGACCCCAGACCTGCCATTTGCAGAGCGGGACACTTCTCACATCTGGGGAGGCGCCGGGTCCCTACCAAGAGCAGAGGGTGCTCGGGGGCGGGGCGGGGCCCACACAGCAGCCCCGCCCACACACCTGTCCTCAGAAACACGCTGCCAGCCTCGTCCCGCACACACTCACACGCCGGTGCGTCTAACAGCCTGTTTAATATTTCATGACCCACACTCAACGGCCTGAATTATTCATCCCGTCACCAAGGCACGCAGCGAGTGCCGGGGTCCTGGGGACCCGAGGGCGGTGGGGGCCACCACCCAGGGCCCGCTGGTGGGGAGCCCTGCCTCCCCTGCTTGGCAGGTGCCGGCGGCCCAGGGAGGCACAGCCAGCCCGTGCAGCTCTGAGACGCTGCCGCAGGGCGGCACCTGGGCAGCAGGGGGCCGCAGTGTCCACACGCCTGACAGGCCGCTGCCCGGCTCCACTTCCTACTGCTGGGAGACTCTGGGAAAGACCCCAGACCTTTCTGTGCCTTTTTGGAAAAATAACTGTACCTTCTTCCTGGGTTCATTCATTCATCCAACAAACATTTCTTGAGCACTCGCTCTGTACCAGGGACAAAGCACTAAAACAAAAGCGGACAAAAACCTACCTGCGCACGAGAGAAAATAAATGAAAATGAGAAATGGGAGACAGAAGTGCAGGCAGAAGGGGGCTGACCCCACAGTGAGCCCTAGTGTAAACGTTCAGTTATAAAAATGTCCTCTCGTGGGGTGTAACACATGAGGCACACTGAGGCAAGCTGTGAATGATGGGGTGGGATAAGGGGACTCTGTATTATGCACAATCTTTCTGTAAACCTACAACTTCTCTCATTAAAAGAAAAAGTGCAGATGGTCATATGACAGTCAGTGCTATAAAGAAAAATCAAACAGGGCTCAGAAAACGGGAACTCCAGGGATTGCGGGGTGGGATTCACAGGAGGGGGAGAGAGAGAAGCAAAGACTAAAGGGAAGTGAGGCAGGAGGGCGCCTTCTGGGCAGGGAGTCCCAGCCACAGGGAGAAGGTCAGGGGGCCGGAGCTGAAGGAGGGCCGAGGAGAAGTCGGGGGAGCCTCTGAGGGCCTGAGCGAGATGGGAGACGGGTGGGTTTTGACCAGGGCGGGTGGATCCAGAACGGGGTTCGTCTGCTGCTGTGCTGAGAATAAAGCAGAGAGGGCAGAGGCGGCAGCCCCAACCCAGGGGGAGCTCCCGGGGCCCGAAGAGGGGTGGGGGCACAGGGTTGGTGGGCCGTGCTCAGCTTCTCGGGCCCTTTGGAAGGTGGGCTGCAGTTGCGAGTGAGACGTGAGGTTGGAGTGGCTGGGGGAGGACAGGTCTGGGGGGCGCGAGGTCATTTTCGGCCTGGTCCTTCGTGATGCCCGTGGAACACCCATGGCAGGGAGACGGCAGGCAGTGGGACGTGTGAGTGGGATTCAGGGCCGGAGACTTGAGGGAGTCGCAGGACAGGGTCGGAGCCTCCAGCTGTAAGAGGGTGAGAAGAGCCGGGGAAGGAGCAGTGGGAGAGGCGGGGGAGCCCCAGGGGAGGTGGAGCTTCCAGGAGAAGGGCGTGCTGGGCCGCCTGGGGCTGCTTCTCCCATATGAACCCAACCAGCCAAGGCTGCACGAGCACTCAGCCGCTGCTCGGGCTCATGGCCCTTAGTTTTACTTCTTAGAGTTTCTGCTTCTGCACCTGTGACCCCGTCCTCATCACAGCCTCCAGCCTGGGAGACCCCAGGACATGGGGCCGAAGGGCTGGCAGGAGAGGGGGCCCCAGCGCTGTTACCCTCTCTAGCTTGGCCTGGGGACATTTATAAAAATATGGGTGACAATAAAGAACCAAGTGAAACTCCCCTAACTGGAGAGATGAACTAATAACAGTAGTATTAGCACTAATCATTAGCAGCCACCATACTCTGAACGTTTACTCTCGCCAAGCACGGCGCCCACAGTCCCGTCTGGTCCTTGAAGGCCCCTGACGAGGTAGGGATGAGGAACTGGCCCTCACTGACAGATGAGGAAATTGAGGCACAGAGGTTTGCATGACTGGACTAAGATCACCAGACGAGAAAGAGGCCAGGCCAGGATTTGAGCCTGGGTCCCTGTGACCACAGAGCCTGCTTCTGACCCACCTGTGCTTTGTCCACTCCCCCTCCTGCTGTCTGTCTGTCCCCCACAATCACCACTGTACAGAATGACCCCTGTCCTCTGAGGATCTCACCAGGTCAACCTGCCAAAAACTCAGGGAGGCAGCTTTGCTGACAGGCTCAGCTCTGTGTGTCGGGGGGCGTTGCAGCAGAGGGGCCGTGCGGCTGGGGGGCCAGGCGGCTGGGGTTGGGGGTCTAGGAAGCTCCGAGGAGAGGGCCCAAGGCGCTGGCATGAGAAGGACCTGGGTTTGAGCCCTGCTTTCTCCCTCCCTAGTTGTGCGATGCTCTCATCGCTTGTCTCTCTGTTTTCTCAAACCCATCCACGAAATGGGTCAATAACCATCCTACTGGCCTGGCAAGTAGATGAGACATACTTGTCAAGGACAGACGAGAAGCTGGTGCTGTTTTAATTTTGGATTCCTCCTCCGGGAGTCTCTGGGAGGACCAGCCCAGGCCCCCCCCCCAAGCATGGGCCAGCTTGGGGGCTGCTGTGGGCTACTCCTGCCTGGAGGGGAGGGCTCCTGGCCCCGACCTGGCTCCAGCCCATCTGCTGGAGCCCCCAACACAGCAACTGCCACAGGAAAGTGTTCTCGGGCCAAGCCCCTGCCCCTTCCCAGCCTCTGCTCACCACCCTCCTAGCCTCAGTTTCCCCAGGCAGCATAACTGCCTGGCCAGCCTCTTGCTGGGCTCTTGTGGGAAAACAGAAGTGGAAGCTTTTGAAAAGTTATAGGTTTCTTCCTAGAGAAGGGATCTTGGCCTCCTCATGCTGCCCCCACGTCCTGACCCTTCCCTTGCCCACGCACTGAGCCTCAACCCTTCACTTCCTCCTGCCCAAACCCCGCTCCCTGGTGTCTAACCCCCTTTGAAGCACGTGCCGACTTCCGACTTCCACCTCCCTGGCCAGCTGGGCCCTCCCCTCGGCTGGCCCCTCACCCCCACCCAGCCCCCGAATGTCACCAGGCCTCCTCCTCCCGTCTCAGGTGAGGCCAGCTACTTCCCTGTGTCACAGGCCATCTGTCTACCCGGTGCCACCCATCTCTCCATCTGGGACCTGCCCAGCCGTGCATTTAGCCAGCTCCTCAGGGCGCCCATGCCTAAAGCAGACCCTGCCATGCTCTGTCTCATAAAGGCCACCACACCGTCCTCCCCTGTGCCCAAACCCCAGGAGTCATGGGAAACCCCTCCCCAGGGCCCTCTCAGGCCTGAAGCTGCCCAGCACTGGTCATCTGAACTTGAGGCTTTCCCCTTTCTCTTGGGAAACAGAGATGAGAGGGACAAGCCGTAGATACTTGGCAGTCCCACTCTGACTACACAAAAGAAACCCGGAATGCTTGCAGGGGTTTGCTCAGAAATCTCTGTCCAAGAATTGTGCCAGCTCATGGTGAACACTGCCACAAGGAACAAGGGGTCGTGCGCCCACTGAACCAGACTCAAGACAAAGAATGAGGTTTCCAGTGCCCCCCACCACTGCCAATACTTCTGCTCCTAGGAAGGTCAGCAAAGGGCTGGCAGTGCCAAGGACATCTCCTTGTGGTGCAAGACTGCTTGGGATAGAAAGCCCTGGAGCCTTTAGCTGCTATGTCTCTAGGTATCCTCCCATCAGGGCTTTTTTTTTTTTTTTAGGAGCTACCAGGGATTGAACTCAGGATCTCGTACATGGGAAGCAGGTGCTCAACCACTGAGCTACACCTGCTCCCCAGTGAGAGCTGGTTTTGTCGTTTGTTTTGTTTTTAGGAGGTATCAGAGCTTGAACTCGGGCCCTCATACATGGGAACCTCTCAAGCTATATCTGCTCCCCTGGGCTTATTTTAAAAATCCCACGTTCGGCCTGGCTCAGCTCTGATCAGCAAGGCTCCAGAACAGCCAGTGCCTAGACCATTTCCAGAAGCCCACGCTTGCTTCCCTGCAGCTCTCCCAGCTTCCCAGGCCTTCTCCGTACCTGACCAAGCCAAGCTTGCCCCTACCCCCAGCTCCTCGACCTGCAGTGCTCGCGCCAGATCTTTGTGTGCTGACCCCTTCTGCTTAGGCAGGTCTGCTCCACTCTCACTGCCACAGAGAGGCTGTTCCTGACCCTCAACTTGGACAGTAGCCCCTCCCCGCGCCCAATCCCTTCCTACCAAAGGACCCTGAGAAAGGAGAGTCCTGGTGGAACTGGGAAGGAGGAGGCAGGATGAGGAGGGGGGTGAGTGGGAGTGGGGTGGGGGTCTGAGCAGACATGAAGGAGGGCATGGAGCCCCACAGGGCTCTCCAGGGAAGAGGGAATAGTAAAGGGGCAGGAGGTGGCACAGAGCAAGTGATAGCTTTCCCTCGGCGGACTGTTCCAGCAATCCGACTTGCATGCTCAAAGGCTGCAGGCAACGCTGGATGGGGCGGGCTGGGCAGGGGCAGGGAGGACAGTCGCCTGAAGGCCACACTGGCTCTGGTGAGATGGCGGTGGCTGGGATGGGCCCCTCCTGGCTGAGAGCGGCTCCTCCCAGTTCCACAGGCCCTCCTTTCTGAGGGCCTCGGCCGAGGTCAGGGGCGACGGCCACCGGCTTCCCCAGGATGGACTTGTCAGCACAGGCTCCACCCCCAGGCCCTGTCACCAAGGGG
This sequence comes from Tolypeutes matacus, assembly GCA_026826555.1. Taxonomy (NCBI): domain Eukaryota; kingdom Metazoa; phylum Chordata; class Mammalia; order Cingulata; family Chlamyphoridae; genus Tolypeutes; species Tolypeutes matacus. Next base: position 2,390,566 of record JAKSZT010053883.1, on the reverse strand, counting down.
ACCTCGACAAACACCAAGGGCAGACCTTGGGGGGCAGGATAACTAAGATTAAATGAGTCCCCACTGCCTGTGGCAGAACAGGTGCCCAGCAGGTTATGGGCAGCCTCCGGGCCAGCCCTAAAAGAAGGCTCCCTCTGCCCAGGCGGGGGCTGCCTGAGCCCCTCGGGCTGGGCCCACGACCGAATTTCCAGGCTCCCTGAAGCTTTGCACTCAGTAAGGACAAAGGGACGTCCCACTGTCCATCCAAACAGGACCACGAATGGGAGGCAGGCCCAGAGGGGGGTGCGGTTTGCCCAAGGGCACACAGCAAACTGGTGGCAACCTGAGCCTGTCACCAAAACTTTCCGAGACACTGTTTCCTTATCTGTCAGCTCCACGAGGTGTGGGGCATTTGTCGGGTCCAGTGATGTATCCCCTACACTTAGAGTATTGCCTGGCACACAGCAGGTGCTCGATAAATGTTGGTTGAGCACATCGGCCTGAACGGAGTAGACGAGCTAGTGTGAGCCAGGCCCCTGGGAGGCTCTGGGCAGGTAGGAGCTGTTGGGTTTATATCCCAGCTCCTGGTCAGGGCACTGTCCAGTCCCCACCCCTAGTGCTCGGGGGAAGCCTTGGGGGAAGGAGGCACCTGCAGGGAGCCCGAGGCCTCCCTCCTCTCCTCTGCCACCCAGCTCAGGTTCTCCAAGGCTCCCCCCAGCCGGAGACAGCCACGGCAGAGGCCAAGTGAGCAGGAAGTTGTTCGTGGGCCCTCTTGGCCCTCTGAGGGCTCCCTGCCCCCCACACCTTCTCAGCCAGCTCTGACTGGGGTTCTGGACACCCCAGCTGCTCCCTGCAGCCACCAGTGCACCTGCCCAGTTGGGCGGGATGCTCCCGACTCCCTCTCCCTCAGGACCCAAGGTGTGAAAGGGGTCCAACCCTGCTCCTGCCACCTCCAGGACCCCCCAGCTCAGGGACCTCAGAGGGAGGGTCTCTACCCCCACCGGGCCATAGCCCAGAGGTCTTAATCCCTCTGCTTCTGGGAGGATGTCTCAGTGACTGGGTGGGGTGAGGCGTTCCCACCCGCCCTCGCCCCTCCTAGCTCTTCCCGCAGTCCTCACACTAGCTGGCCCTGCCCTGAGGCCGCCCAGCCCTCCAGCCTCCTCCGCAGCTTGTCGGGGCCATGGCCACCCCTGCCTCCCTGGGCGGGATCGAGTTTCCCACCCGGTACCTGAGCTCTTCCTCCTTCACCCAGGGAGAGAGCTGAGCCCTTGTCAATAATTCACAGGGATTCACAGCAGGTCTGGGGGGCTCAAGAGAGCAGGGAGGCCACAGCCTCTTGAGGGGGCTGCCGGGGTCCCCCGGGCCTTTGCCCTCCCCCCACTGCCAGTCCTGGGTGTCCCCAGCCTTGGGGAGAGGGAATCTCCACCCCCAACCTAGGAGGCTAAGTGGGCATACCGGTCCCTGCGCCCGCTGCCTGGCAGGCCTCACCCCAACTCCCAGACGCCCCCTCCTGCCTGAGCCTGGCCTGGCAACCACACAGAGGTGCCTCCTTATCAGCCAGGCCACACGCCACTGCAGGGAACAGATGGGACCCTCTGTCCCCCTCCCTGAGATTCATGGCCTCTTCTGGGGGCTGGGGGCTCATCTGCCCAGGCCATCTGGCCACCGGGTCAGCCCTGGGGCCCAATCACAGCCAGCACCTGGCGTGCCCTGGGCAGGGGTCAGGTCCCCAAGGCCCCGAGCTCACGTGAGTGTGCCACGGAACAGCCAGAGCCTTCCCAAGGCCAGCCTGGGCCCCCCACCCCTCGCAGGAGCAGAGCCCTCACAGGTGACGCTGTTTGGGCTGAGCTGGCACTGCCATCAGCCTCGACTTCAGGGTGCACTATGGTTTTTTTTTGTTTTTTTAAGATTTTATTTATTTATTCATTTATCCTCCCCTTGCTGCTTGTGCTCACTGGGTCAGCTAACCACGCCGTGCGGGCGGGCCTGCCTTCACCAGGAGGCCCCGGGAACCGAACCCGGGGCCTCCCATATGGTAAACGGGAGCCCTACTGATTGAGCCACAGCCGCTTCCCAAAGGGTGCACTATGTTTAAGGGGGGAGGCCGGCAGGTGCAGGAGCAGTTCCCACCTCGTTTGTGCATCAGGATCGTGTCCCAGATGCGCCCCCCAACCTGGAGAGCCTAACTCAGGGGCCTGGGACAGTGCCTCTGGGTTGCTGGTGGCACCAGCTCGGGACCCAGGCTCAGTTGGCCCAGCCTGGTGGGTCTTAGGAACGCCCTGTGTCCACTCAGTGTGCCAGCTGCATCCGACCTACCAGGTGGCCCTGTGGCCGGGCTGGCCTCCCGCCTGCTCCCTGGTGGCCAGTGGCCCTGCAAGTGCCCTCAGCAGGGAGCTGGGGGTGAGCAAGGACCCTCTCCCTTCGGAGCTGCTGTCCCTCCCAAGGCCGGGTCCTCTTTGCCATTTATGCCCCAGCCACCCCAACTCCAGCTCAGGCCCCCATGGCCCCTGGTGTCCACGCCCTCAGACAGGGTGTGGGAGACTTTGCCAGGTGCACCTGGGACCCAGCTCCCTCCCTTCCCCAGCACCCCCATACGCTCCTCCTGCTCTGCACTGAGCCCCGTTCTTCCATGAGCCCCCATCCTGGGGCGCTCCAGCCTGCCGCGCAGCTGCTTTCGTGGGCAGCCACTGAGGCCACAGGCCCTGGGAGTGGGAATGGGCTGAGGGGGCCATGGAAGTGACAAGCTGCAGTCCAGGGGGCTAGTCAGGAGGCTAGGGGATGGGGTGGGGGTCTGGGTGGGGATCACTGATGTGGCCCCTCCTCCCTCTACTTGCCTAGGGGTCTAGGAAGTGCTCCTGGCCCCCTCCCCATTTAGCGCTCTCCATTCACCACAGCTTCCTGAGGACCCTGTGGAGCAAGTGGCATCGGCCTGCGTGCCCAGTCTGGCTTTGCCGGCAAGTGACCATGGTCAGCCCTCCAGGACTGTCCAAGGAGGGGCCGGTCTTGGCTTGGCCCCCAGCCACAGGCGTGGCCCCTGCCTGGAAGAAGGGAAGGGCGTGGCAGACCCCGCAGGCCCCAGGGGCTGCCCTTACCCTGGGTAGTGCATGACGAGGAGCCTCAGGGAGGGGAAGTCTCCTTTGGCGGCGGCATAGTGGATGGGCAGGGCGCCCGTGTCTGTGGCCACGGTGGGGTTCCCACCGCCGTGACGCAGCAGCCAGTCCACCACCTCGGGGTGGCCGAAGCGGGCAGCCAGATGCAGGACTGTGGCACCAGAATTGTCTTTGTCCTGTGGGAGGGGAGCCTGTTGAAGTCTAAAACCCTTGCCCTGCCCCCACCCCCGGCTCCGACCCCTTCCTGTTCCCACCGGCCACCGGGGCAGCTCGGGCCTCTCTGCCCTCCCAGACTGGGCAGCCGGTCCCTGCTCCGCAGTTTGATTTTTTGGGTCAAGCTGATCCTGGGGGTTCGAACCCTGCTCTGTCCTCAGGTGACTACTTGGCCCACTTTGAACCTCGGTCTCTCCACAGAGGTTGCCAGAGGACTGCAGGTGGTGACCGGGAAATACCTGGTGACAGTGGGCTCTCAAGACCCCTCGTCACAGTGGGAGCCCCGGTGTCTGGCCCAGAACCACAGCACCTGACCCCCAGGAGCTCAGGGAACCCAGAAGGGGTGTGCGAGCGGCACAGGTGGAACGGAACTGGGAAAGGTGGGCTGCTGGGGCTGCACGAGGCTGGCATCAGGATTGTGGGGCCACCCCTGCATCCGGCTCAAACCTTCTCTCCCCAGACTGCCCTGTGGCCTCTCCAACAGCCCGACCTTGGGGCAGAAAACGGCCCTCCCAGCACAGTCCCCTGCCCAGCCACAGGGAACAGGCTGTGCCCGTGCCCTGAGGAGGAGGGAGCTTCCGGTACTGCTGGGCAGGGTGTGGGGCAGTCCCCACTGGTGCTGGCAGCTGTGGGTGAGGGGCAGCCCCAAGAGGGGTTTGGGAAAGACTCCCCCTCTCTTCAAGGGAACCCCAGAGGGGCGGGAGCCAATGGCCAGGCCCAGGACTGCAGAAGCCTCATCTGTGGGCATGGGGGCTGGGGGGGAGTGTCTGTTGGGAAGGGGCTCAGGAGAATCATCGGAGTGCAGAAGTCTGCACCCACAGGCTGGTGTGCTTGGGAGAGTGGGCCCTGGTTCCAGAACAGAGCAAGCTCCAGTCCCAAGGACATGGACGACGGAAAGGCAGGCAGGGAGCCGGGCAGGGGCCAGGGGATGGGGCCGGGGCAGCAGTGAGGGGTGGGCAGTGAAGCCTCTGTCCCTCCTAGCCCAGAGACAGGGCACTGTGGGGACAGATGGGGGAGATCGCAAGCTGGAGGAGAGAACCTCTGAGGATCCTATAAGAAATGAGAAAGGAAAGGAGGGACAGAGTGGCCTGGAGACCAGGTTCATGGTTGCATCAGGCTGGCGTAGGGCAAAGGCTGCTGGGAAGGAGGCAGGGAGGAGGGCGAGGCCATTAGGAGGCTGAGGATGGGCTGAGCCCCCTCCTGTGGGCTGCCCCCTCTGGGTGGGACGGCAGGAAGGACACGGCCACCATCCATGGGCTCCAGCCTGTGCCCGAGCCTCACATGCCGTGGCCTGCACCCTAAAGCTGCTTATCTCTCCGGGCAGGGCAGGACCAGGATTGAGGTCATCTTACCCCCCCCACTTCCGCCCCCAGCACCCAAGCCTGCTGGGGCTCTAGGGCGGGAGGCTTGATAAGCTGGGCACACGGCCAGCTGCTTTTCTTCCCACCTCCTCTGCAGCGGCAAGGGAGGCTTCCGGCCAAGCTGGACATGGGGTTCAGGGAGGAGGTGCCACCTCCCAAAAGAGTGGGCATGGAGCACGTGGCCAGGAATCCTGATAACAGCGCCGGCCAGGAGATAAGGAAAGCGGCGTTTCCTACGGACGGTGAGCAGGGGGGCCTTGCTGTCCCCAGGGCAGAGTGTGGGAGGTGGTGTCTGCCCATCCTTCGGCCTTGCCAGCCAGCTAGCACCACACCTGCTCCCTGCTTCTACTTCCCATTCTTTCTAAATGGAAAATCAGTTCTGGTCCCTCCCTGTATTGGCTGCCCCCGGCCACCAGAATATCATCCAAGTTCCCAACCTTGGCCTACAAGGGCCCCAAGACCGGCCCCCCGTGGCCCAGTCCCCCACTCCACACGCTGGCCTCCTGGCTGTCCCTCTCCGAGGCAGGAATGCGCCCGCCTCGGGGCTTGGCGCGGCTTGTTCCTGGTGCTGGGAACTCTCTGATCGTGCCCAGGCCACCTTCTTACTGGCCAGGACTGCCCTCCAGGTCACTCCTCAGTGGCCGTCTAGCTGGCGGGAACAGCCGGAGCTGAGGCTACACTGTTGGGTATGGGGGTTTGTTGACCGTTGCCCCTGGGGACTGGGGGCTCAAGGAAAGCAGGAGCTGTGCCCATTTTGTGCCCAGCTGGACCCCAGGCCTGCTGGACGCTCTATCCTCATCGAGGCTCGAGCTGCCTCCTCCTCCAGCTCAGGAGGGGCCAGGCTCGCACCAGCCTGGGAGCCACTGAGGGATGCCCAGGCCTCGGGACAGGAAGTCAGGCTGGGGTGGACAGACTCCAAGGTGCTGGGATCAGGGGGTCATCCCAGGTCCTGGGAAGCCCCACTTACCATCACCCACCACCCCTCCCCCATGCTGTGGCAGGAAGGACACCTGCATCCCAGCCTGGGGTGGGCTGGGGGACTTTGTCCACATCCCTTTCAGACCTGATCCTGGAGGCCATGGGCCCCTGAGTTTGCTGCCCGGCCCCCTGGACCCCCACCCACCTCCAGGACTTTGTGGATCAGTGCTTGGCGGCTGCGGGGCACTGCGTGAATGCTAGCCCAGGTCCCCTGTGGCCCCCATCACTAGGTGCTGCACCAGGGAGCACCAGGGCTGGCCAGGGCCTCTGCCCAGTACTCCCAGCGCCGCGAGCCCACCCCACCCCAAGTCCTCTTTAGGAGCTCTTGCAGGGCTCTGCAGGGTCCAGGAGGTACCCAGCCCCACCCACCCAGGAGCCACAGGAGGCCCGGCCAGCGCCCTCTCCTGGAGAGGAGGCCGGCGGGGCGCGGGTGAGCGGCGGGGACCCACCTGCACTCCGCAGCCGTCCTGCGAGAGCAGCCACTGCAGGCAGGCGAGGTGGCCCGTGGCGGCGGCGTCGTGGGCCGGCGTGGCGCCGTTGCGCGCGCGGGCCGCGGCGGGCTGGGCGGCCTCCTCCACCAGGAAGCGCAGGCAGTGCAGCTTGCCCGCGCGGGCCGCGTGGTGCACGGGCAGCGCGTCCAGCGGGTCGCGCAGCGAGGGTTCCAGCAGGCCGGCGTCGTGCAGGGACTTCAGCACGTCCAGCTCGCCCTGCCGCGCCGCCTGCAGCGCCTGCTCCAGGGCCATGGTGTCGCCCGCGGCGCCGCGACCCCGCGCTCAGTGCGGCCCCCGGGGAGCCATGAGCGCGTCCTCGGGCCGCGGAGGAGCCCGCGGCGCCACCGTCTGGGCTTGGCGGCCCCGGGAGGCGGAGCGGCTGCGGCCCGCAGCTCTGTCCGCGGCGCTTCGCTCCGCTCCGCCTCCGCAGCGGTCTGGGGCCGGGGCCGCCCGGGGCGCCCGGCTTAGCCCGGGGCCCGCCCCGCGCCCCGCCCCGCGCCCCCCCCCCGCGCCGCCTCCCGTCCCGGGGCTTTGCCGCCCGCCCCGCGCCTCCCTCTCCAAAGCCCGCGGCGCAGCCCCGCGCTGGCAGAGCTGCCCCGCGGAGGGCGCGCAAATCCCGCCCGCCGGGTGCGAGGGCCGTCGTGCGCTTAGAGATTTCCCTCCCCATCTGCCCCATGTAAAACGTGAGATCCCCAATCACGGCTAAGGTAACTCATGGACGACAGTTAACAGTAATATTGTGATATTGGCAGCAATGACAAGATATTATTTCAATACTAAGGGACAACAACAGGGAGGTGTAAGAGAGAATGGGCTTTTTCCTTTCGGAGTAATGAAAATGTTATAAAATTGACTGAGGTGATGGCTGCACAACTGATGAAACTGAGAGCGGCTGAGTGTACACTTGGGATGGATTGTGCAAGGCAGGGGACAGTATAACACGGGGACTGTGGTCAACAGGACAAAGATGAAGAAGTTTCCTCCTGAATGGTCACAAATGTATAATACTAATACAGGATGTTAATAATTGGGTGGGTTGGGGGGAATTTTCACCAATGTAAGGTATGGGCTGTTGGTAGTAATATTTTGGCAATGCTCTTTCATATTTTGTAACCAATGTTTTACAACAATGCAAGGTGGTGGTGGGGAGATGTATGGGAACCTTGTATGATGATATATATGTTTGTATTGTAAATTCACAAATTTTATTATATACTTGTTTATGCATTGTCATGTATACATATTGCATGGAATCAAATTCAATAAAATTTTATTTGAAAAAAATTTGAGATTCCCGAAGGGCAGCAAAACCAGGTTAAAATCCAAGAGCTATCTGGGTTCTGATGAGCTGCATCCTCAGGCAAATGCTTTCATCAACCACAGGCCCACCGCTCTCCCTGGTGCTGGGGACAGCAAGCAATGGCTGCAATTCCAGAGGGTGGCAAGTGTCAGCAGGGTGACAGTGATTTGGAGGGTCTATGTGGGCCCATGTGAGCAGGTGTCCTGGGGCTCTAAGCTGGGGGGGGGCTTCCAGGCAGGATGAACTGCAGGGACAAAGGCCCTGAGGCAGGAAGAAGCCTAACAAGTCCCCGAGGGCTTTGGGTCTGTGCCCTGGTTTGAGTGCTATGGATGTCCCCATCCGTGCCCTCCTGGGGCCCTCCAGACTGAGCTGCACTCGGAGCCTCTGGGAGGGAAGGAAGAGGAAAGGAAAATAACCTCAGGTGTGCTCAAAAGTCTGGGTCTAGGGGACACACAGCGGAGAGCTTGAGGGCCTGGGGTTGCCAGGCTGGGGGTGGGGGGAGAAAGCAGGGGGCTCACAGTACAGGGGTAGTGGGGAGACGTGCCAGCTTCAGGCCCAGAGAGTGGGCACTAGGACCCAAGGCCCCGCTGGGTGCCGGGCAGAGCGAGCCAAGTGGGCCAAGCCACCACGTGGGCATGGCCGGATCCGGTCGTGGGAGCTGGACTCGAGAGGCACAGCTCGAGCGACACCAGGAAGAGCTGCCAGGCCGTGGGGGGTGCGTAGCAGCGGGAGTGCCTCCGGCAACCTTGAAACTGCCTGTGACCTCCTTTCCCATTCCACTCACCCACCCACTGGAGCCCGGTGAGGGCCAGGCCCCGGGCTGACTGGTTCACCCAGCGCCTAGCGCCGGCCGGCACAGGGCGACGCTGGAAAGGCTGCGGCAGGAAGCCTCTGGCCCTAGCACGGGATTCCAGCCCTACGGCCGACATTATTCCCTCAGGCCGCCACTTGGTGGCGCCGTGGGCGATGGCTTCCTGCTTTCCCAGACACGCTCACAACCCGAGCCGCTGTGCCCCTGCAGAGGCCAGGTGGTTTCCATCTCCAGCTCCAGCCATGGCATCTGTGCGCGCCGGGACCTCTGTCCAGCGGTTTGCACACATAGGGCAGGAGGAGTTTTTTTCTGGCAGTCTCCATGCTGTGGGCACACCGGCCGCCAACAAGTGGCAGGGGCGTGGCAGGGGTGAAGAGCTAAGATGCCTTGTCTTGGGCGCCCCTCCCGGGTGACTCCTGCAGAACGGACAACCCCCATAATCTGAGTCCTCCGTCCCCAAGACGGCTCCCCTGCCTGGCAGCCCTCATTTATCCGTGGCCTTGTCATCGTGCAATTCAGGCCAGGTGATGCTACAGCCCCAGTCCTGGCCTCGAAGCCCCTCCCTCTGCTGCTGGGGACATCTCTGTAAAAGCCACGTGTGACCCCCCGCCCCTGCCGACCTT